>JAUIMM010000578.1:0-395000 GCA_031769625.1 Taudactylus pleione
ACTGCTTTTAAATGACCCTTACAAGATATAATGACTGTATTGACGAGCCTTGTACTGCATTTGTATATACAGTATGTTTTGTGCTAAATATAGTACACAGAGGCTCCTGCTTCCATCCCCCCTGCAGCTGCCCCAGTGCCTCATGTCACAGGAGAGACACTTGTTCTGTATAAGAATGAGATTGCAGAACGTGTCTGTGACATACAAGGCACCCAGTGATTACATGTGCTCCAGGAACCGCTCTGCCATTCTACAAGGGAGTTTTCATGCCGTGGCAGACACCAAGCGCACACCGTAAAATTAGTGGCAGCATACTCAGTGTAGTCCCTTACAAAGGGGCAGCCCTCTACTAGGTGTATTGATAGCATGGTTGGCATAGTGGTTACCATTTATTACCTCACAGTCCTGGTTCCATGAGTTCAACTCCTGACCAAGGCAGTGTCTGTGTGGAGTTTGTATGTTCTCCTCTGTTTTGGTTTCCTCCGCGCATGCTGGCGTTGTTTGAAGCTTCCGCTTGGCGCTGGATTCGCTGGGGAAGATCTCCACCTTTCTGCTTGAACAGTCCCACGTCCTCCATGTTACTCAATTAGCCCTTGCCACGTCCTGTGTATAATGACAGTTAATATTTATTTGCTGGATTTAACAGGTTGAAAAACAAAACCGTCAATATGACATGTGTATATGATTTCATAGCCCTACAGTTTATTCATTAATCGGGTTGTATTTATTTTTAAGGCATAAAAACTTTGATTTCCCCATCGGGTTTTAAATGGAGCCACTGGACGACTCTCTTTCTGATAAGACCTCTCTAATACCCTTTCACACTGCCAGCAATAACCCAGGTTAGTGCTCGGGAACACGCAGCAACCCGGGTTACTTTGCAGTGTGAAAGGACCAGGTTGGTAACGAGCAGGGTTGAACACGGGTGTAACCCGGCTCGTGGTGCAGTGTGAATGGGTCACGTTCACAGCATAGAAAGAGCAGGTGCTTGGAGATGATATCATACTGTGCACATGTGCACGTCATCTGTTCACTCGCCAGTGTTAGTTTCCCCAGAACTTTCCACCCTGCGGGACTCTGTGGCCCGCGAGTGAGGATGGCTGTTTCAGCAGGGTGCCGCTATTAGGGCAGTGCGCATTTCAGCGTTTTCAAATCAGGCAGGGCACAGCGCCCTGCTGAAACAGTCTATACTTAGATCAAGCAAAAACCTGTGATTCCGATGGGCATATTTACTAAAGTGCGGGTTTTTTTAAGTGGAGATGTTGCCCATAGCGACCAATCAGATTCTAATTTTTAGTGCAAATTGGTTTTTATTGATTAATTTGCTTATAATAGGAAACAAACATAGAAATCACATACATTTCATCAATTACAAACAAATAAAATTAAAATATAACACAAAATCAAAAAACACAATACACAAGAACGAAAAACAGACAAACCAAAATGAATATAAAAATAAAATAAAGAAATAAGTAAATAAAAATAAATACAACTCCGGGCTCAGCAAAAGCAAACAAAAGAAAAGCAGCTCCCCCCTAATTAAATCTAAGGGTCAAATTATGAACCCCGAGGGTGCTGCAAACTAGGAAGGGTGTGCTGCAATAATGTTCTTAAAGGTGTGATAACTGATTTAGCCGCGTTATTTAAATGGCACAACGGGGACTTCTTGTATCTCGAGATGGGGGCAGGGGATAGGTGAAACAGCCAGAACAACTGATCAGATGAAACCGGTTCCCCAATTATAATTGCAGAAAATTTAAGGACTTCTGACCAAAACGGGCGAAGGAGAGAGCATTGCCAGCATATGTGAAACGGGTTGCCCAGGGGCATTTGAGCACCGCCAGCATGTATTCGGCACACCTAATCCCATTTTTGAAAGGACGTCCGGAGACGTCCAGCGGGATATCATCTTATATTGGGTCTCCCCGAACACCATAGATTCTACTTTTTACTTATCTTAGCACCTTATAGAAGATGATAGCTAGAATCTGGTTGCTGTGGGCAACACATTCACTTCTAAAAACCCGCACTTTAGTAAATACAACCCTGAAAGTGCAGCTGAATAATGAAAGTACATTTTACTATTTGGCCACATCACAAACGATGCTGAAAAAAAAAAGATGATGACGCCTGTAGAGAAAAGAACACCCGCGCCACGCATGTGGGTGGGCTCTGTTCAGCTTTGGGATTCAGTGGCACAGTAAATACTGTCTGGATGAATTCAAATACATATCAATAAAATCCCAGAGCCCGTGAAGAAATTGAAGCTGAATAGAGGTGGGATATATCCGCAACACCGCGATTCAAAACATGCCTCAAACTAAACCGTGGCGTACATACAGGGATGAAAGATGGATCGGCCTTCACAGGACCCAGACTTGAATATGATTAAAACTCCGGCAGATGTTAGGTATGCCGTGCACATACATAGACCTAGATATGTCTCTGCTAGGAGAGTTCTACGGGAAATAATAGGATGGGGTGAGCCTAAAAAAGGAGTAGAAAGACTCTTTACTGTGAAAAACATTTGGAAACCTTGTTTTCTGTCAAAGGAAGTGTTACTGGCTAGCATGTCGGCATTGTCAGAATTTCGACATCCAGAAAGTTGACACATGAAGCTAGGTTTAGGCTGCAATTAATATTAGGGTAGGGTTTAAGCTAAAGTTATAGTCGACACGTTGACTGTCGACTCTTACTATGATGACATTCATGTCGACATAATGAATGTCGACACATTATACCACCTTCCCCCGTAGAGTCCATGTTCTGTTCGGTCTACTTAGAGATACAGTGTAACATGCAAACCTAACCAGGGCTGCCCAAACATTTACAAAAACTAGTGGTTATGAGACATCGGAGGTACAATGACCCATTATAAGATGACTTAAGGCCCCCATACATCAGCGACGGATCGCTGCATTCCTGCGATCCTACAACCCGACATCGCAGGATCGGTGAAATCCAACATGTTGGATTTCACAGATAATGCCGATCACGATCAAAAAAATTATCGTGATTGGCACATCGGTGAAATTTAACATGTGTAATTTCACTGGTCCTGCGAATGATCGCGGAAAATCGATGGTTGGCGTTTCGGTGTATCCGATCACAGGGTCGCAAGATCGGACGCCTGATGTATGGGGGCCTTTCAATAGAACAGAGAACGCTGCACTGACATTGAATAGATGCGTGCTGTAGGCAAATGGTGTACAGCTCTACACCTCATTACATAAGATCAGAGCTAAGTGTGTATTCCCTGGGGGAATCTGCCACATTAGTATTATGTTTTTCTAAACCATTTATTTAGGCTAGGGGTGTGCACCGGCCACTTTTCGTGTTTTGGTTTTGGATCTGGATCTTTCTTCGTGTTTTGGATCTGGATTGGTTTTGCCAAAACCACCCTTCCGTGTTTTGGGTTCTGGGTTTTGTGTTTTGGATCTGTATTTTTTTGAAAAAAAGCATAAAAACAGCTAAAATCACAGAATTTGTAGGTTTTTTCTGCTCCTATGCTATTATTAACCTCAATAACCTTAATTTCCATTCATTTCCAGTCTATTCTGAACACCTCACACCTCACAATAGTGTTTTTATGTCCAAAAGGTTGCACCGAGGTAGCTGGATGACTATGCTAAGCGACACGAGTGGGCGGCACAAACACGTGACCCATCTAGGCGTGAAACTGCAGTGGCAGACAGGATGGCAGTTTGAAAAACTAGGCCCCAAACTGTACATAATGCAAAGAAAAAAAGAGATGCAAGATGGAATTGTCCTTGGGCCCTCCCACCCACCCTTATGTTGTATAAACAGGACATGCACACTTTAACAAACCAATCATTTCAGCGCCAGGGTCTGCCACACAACTGTGGCTGAAATGATTGGTTCGTTTGGGCCCCCACAAAACAAGCTGGCAATTAATCTGTCCCTGCACAAACTGGCTCTACGGAGGCAAGATGTCATCCTCATCCTCCTCATCCACCGATTCCTCACCCTCTTCAGTGTGTACATCCTCATCCCTCACAGAGTATTAATTCGTCCCCGCTGGAACCACAGGTCCCTCTGTACATTCTGGAGGCTGGTCTCCCTGGAAGAGTTGATAATTCATTTTATGAACATCATCTTCTCCACATTTTGTGGAAGCAACCTCTTACGCCTTTCGCTGACAAGGTTCCCGGCTGCACTAAACACTCTTTCGGAGTACACACTGGAGGGGGGGCAACTCAGGTAAAATAGAGCCAGTTTGTACAGGGACCCTCCAAATTGCTTCTTTTTCCTGCCAGTACAGATACGGACTGTCTGACATGCCTACTTGGATGCTGTCACCGATGTAACCCTTTAACAGACAGATGCACGCTTGTCGCTGCTGCTTTAAGGATGCAGGTGCAGCTACAGCCCACACATTCACAAAGACCGAAAAAAAAGAACAATATTTTTATGGTTTGTGTAGCACACTTTGAGGGTGTCACCACCCTTTAACAGACAGACGCACGCTTGTCGCTGCTGCTTTGAGGACAGTATCATATGCAGTGACAGTAGACTTGTCAGAAATTGTTGGCACGTCCTTCAGTCTGGACCAGATGTCCAAACCAGCCCTTGACTTATGACACAGGCGCACGCTTGGCGCTGCTATGTTGATGCACGTGCGGCTACATCGCACACAAGTCACAAACACATTAAAAAAATAGTTTTTTATTTTTTGGAGCACTTTGAGGGTTACACCACCCTTTAACAGACAGACGCACGCTTGTCGCTGCTGCTTTGAGGATGCAAGTGCGGCTACAGCCCACACAATTCACAAAGACAGAAAAAAAAAGAACAATATTTTTATTGTTTGTGTAGCACACTTTGAGGGTGTCACCACCCTTTAACAGACAGACGCACGCTTGTCGCTGCTGCTTTGAGGATGCAAGTGCGGCTACAGCCCACACAATTCACAAAGACAGAAAAAAAAAGAATAATATTTTTATTGTTTGTGTAGCACACTTTGAGGGTGTCACCACCCTTTAACAGACAGACGCACGCTTGTCGCTGCTGCTTTGAGGATGCAGGTGGAATCTAGACGGGATTTGGGAACCGGGGACACACTACCTCCATCAATTGTCTAAATCCCACTGCACTAATGGCGGATACCGGATGCACGTCTAACACCAACATAGCAGTCAAGGCCTCAGTTATACGATTTGCTTCAGGATGACTGCTGTCGTACTTCATCCTCATCGCTAGGGACTGTTGGAGGGTCAATTGATTAGTAAAAGTAGTGATGTTCCTACTTCCTCTCTGGGATGATGAACAACTCCCAGCAGCAGCAATAGCACTAGGAGGAAGTGGTTCTTGATCTTTCCCTATTTTATTTTTATCGGAGAAAGTTTGGTCCTCCATTTATGTTATATTGATATATATACGTGCGCTAAAGCGCACACAAACACAGAGAAATATTTTTTGATTTTTGCTGGAGAGTAGTGCACTTTGTGGGTTACACCACCCTTTAAGAAATGAGCCAGCCGGCTCTTTACTTATGGGACACAGGCGCACGCTTGGCGCTGCTCCTTTGTTGATGCACGTGCAGCCACAGTCACACAAGTCACAAACACAGAAAATATTTTTTTCTGTGTACTTTGGGGGTTACAGCACCCTTTAACGGTCAAGCCAGCCGGCCCTTTACTTATGACACAGGCGCACGCTTGGCACTACTTTGTTGATGCACGTGCGACTACTGCGCACACAATTCACAAACACAGAAAATTATTTTTTTTTTGGTTTTGACTGGAGTGTTACTTTGGGGGTTATAGCACCCTTTAATGGTCAAGCCAGCGGCCCTTTACTTATGACACAGGCGCACGCTTGGCACTACTTTGTTGATGCACGTGCGCTACTGCGCACACAATTCACAAACACAGAAAATAATTTTTTTTTTGGTTTGGACTGGAGTGTACTTTGGGGGTTACAGCACCCTTTAACGGTCAAGCCAGCCGGCCCTTTACTTATGACACAGGCGCACGCTTGGCACTACTTTGTTGATGCACGTGCGGCTACTGCGCACACAATTCACAAACACAGAAAATATATTATTTTTTTAGCACTTGGGGGGAGCACCCCTGATGGACAGAGCACCCCCTGGACAACACTACAGCACCCCTTTAGGACTGGGACACTGCACAGGACTTTGGAGTGGACACAGCCCCTATGGAGAACTGACAGCACAACATAGTCCAGCCAGCCCCTATGGACTTTGAAGTAGTGGACACAGCCCCTATTAACAACAGCAGCACAGCACAACACAGCCAGCCCCTATGGACTTTGAAGTAGTGGACAATAGCAGCACAGCACAACACTACTCTGCACTACACTACACAGCCCAGCCAGCCCTAACTCCACCCTCCCTCTTCACTGTCCACAGCCGAGTGAGAAAATGGCGCCGACGCGGGTACCTTATATAGGATCCAAAAACCCGCGAGACTCGGAAGGCGGGATGATGACGTTTTGCCTCGATTTCAGATCCGAGTCAGGCGGGAAAAGTCGAGCTTGACTCGGATCGGACTCGGATCGGGGGGGCTCGGGGGGTTCGGATTTCAGAAATCCGAACCCGCTCACCCCTAATTTAGGCCTTTTGTTCTCGCGTCCTGGAGACCTTCTGAACAGGTAGTTATTACGGGAAGATTTTCCGACGTAAGGTAGAACCACTGTTGGTTTCCCCTCTCGGTCGTAGAATTATCAGCAGTATTTATGAAGAACGGTGGGAAGGTGACTGCACAGATAGATCCTATGTTCTGTCCGATGTTGGCTCTTATTTTCCAATCTGTTCTTGAGTTAATAGTCCATAATTATTTATTTATTACCAGTTATTTATGTAGCGCACACATATTCCGCAGAGCTTTACATATTAATATTTGGCCATTCACATCAGTCCTTGCCCCAGTGGAGCTTACAATCTATATTCCCTACCACATATACACACATACTGTACACAACTATGGTTAATTTGTGTTGGGAACCAATTAACCTACCAGTATATTTTTGGAGTGTGGGAGGAAACCCACACAAGCACAGGGAGAATATACAAACTCCATGCAGTTAGGGCCGGTAGTGGTAATTGAACCCACGACCTTAATGCTGTTAGGCAGTAATGCTAACCATTACACCGTCTGTGCTTTTCATGGCATTGGGACTATGGGCTACCGGCTGGATACATGGCATACACCATTGATGGGCAATAGATAGGCCTGTCCTTGGCCTTGTAGTGATGTAGCAGAGTAAGACAGGGTATTTACACTGCCTTCACCAGCCTGACTATAGGATAACATTGGCAGGGCCATTTGTGAGGCTTCTGATAAAATGTTTGCCATCACGGGCAACGCCAGTTTTCAATATAGATGAGATACGCTATAAGAACATGTTCTTGCTGGTAGCTGGCACTAGCCTCTGCCACGCAGTGGGTGCTGGTTGCAAATTCTAATTTGAGCAAAAACTCTTTTATGGATGTTTTTTTTTTTTTTTTAGTTAGTTAGTTTAGTTAGTTTTCCAATTATTATAGACCTCGCAAAAGGCTAAAATGTCTGACCAGCGTTGAATTAATCTTCTAATGGTGATTTTATTAATTAACTTATTAGCAGTTATTTAGCTCTTTACATATAATAATTGGCCATTCGCACCAGCCATATGCATTGGTGGCACAATGGGGAGAAGTTGCTGGTTCTTGAGAGACAGGTGATAAAAATACAGTTACACTTTATATTGGGTTCAATATATCTTGTCGACATTCATAATATCGACATGGTCGTTATGTTGACATTTATCAAGTCGACGCGAATGAAATGTCGATATGATTAAAATGTTGACATAATGTTCCTTGTGGTCCACTGGTGACTTACATGGTTCGGTAGGTCTGGCGTCTCCGTTGGTGCTGACGGTGACTTCTGGCTGTTCCTGGGTGGTTCTGGTGGTGGTTATCGTTAACCCCTAACCCTACCTGTAGTACCGAAACAGAACCACCTCTCCCCCTAGTGCCCAGCCCTAACCCTCCCGCTATTCCCTACTCGTCCCCTTCCACAGCCTACACCTAATTGTCTGTATTCTAAGATTGTCAACATGTCAGATGTCATGTCTGTTGACATTGTTGTGTCGGCATGATTGTCGACATTGTAAATAACTTTTATGACTGAATCCCCTTTATATTATAACTTATTGAAACATTTTCCTAGGAATTCAAAATGTCCATGTTTATGGAAAAATAAAGAACAATATTGCCACTTTTTAAAGCATAAAAATAAGTTTACATCACCACCCAGAAATAAGCGGTTATAGCTGAGCGACGCTCCGTGTAAACAGGGATGACAGCGTTTTGTTGTCACTGAATTATTAATGGGAAAAGAGCGATGTGCTATTGGGATGTAATGAGATAACCGCCCTGTGACTCTCGCTTCTGCCTCATGTAACAGTAATTACCAGGATGAGGCTATCTTGTGAGAGCAACTGATTAACCGTAGACATGTTAGATCCTGCACTGACATAGGAGTCTGCTGGTGCCTGGACAGTCCTCAGCGTGTACATTGCAGCATCACAGCGCACAGTTGGGCTCTCCCGCTCATTTCATTAAGAATTTATTGGCAACAATTATCCAGTAGACCCAACACCACTGAAGGCTTCCTCGGAGACACCAGTGAATCTGCAGCCTGCAAAGCTTCTCATTGGAAGCTAATCTTAGCCTGTCATGCTCTCTCAGTCACAAGGCTGCAATCACCTTTCTCATTTTACACTGCGGGTCTGTGACTTCTGAGCTCAAATAACATTCCTTGTACAGTATGTTACCCCGCTGCCAGTTTCCTGCACCTCCTGTAACCTTTCCAAACTCTCACCTCGCAACACTTCCTATTGCAACATCCATAAATGCACAATTTGCCCTGACACGCGGGCTTGTTAATGTAAATACAATTAGTGATGTTTGTAATAGTGCACTGATACATCGATGCTCGGCACTTATGCAGCGGGCTTGTTAATGTCAATACAATTAGTGATGTCTGTCATAGTACACTTATACATCGATACATCGATGCTCGGCACTTATGCAGAGTTGGACTGGCTGTTTATGTTTTTGAGTAAGCCTGACTATTGCATTGTGTGTGTGTGCCCCATCCTAAATAATCAATTCAGATTTAAATTAAATTTATCCAACCGAAAGCCTGCTTTGCCCAGCACATAAGAGCCTGTAAGCCAGAGGAGGGGAACCTTTTTTCTGCCGAGGGCCAATTTGATCTATATAACATTTGCGGGCCGGATGCAGGCCACGCCTCCTCCGTGTGATGTCACATGGGGGTGGGGCCACAATCGCTGGTGATAACAGCAATGCCCGTTGTAAGGCTGTAAGGGGCAGCACTGTGACCGTCTGAAGCGTCCTAAGGACACCCCTGTGGCACTGCTGCATAGATTCTGGCTGCAGTCTGCTATTCTAGGCACCCTGCTAGCCAGACGAGGCTAGCAGAAAAAAAATAGCTAAGAGGGCCGGGAGGCAATCGGGAAGCCGACTGCCTAAATACCGGCAGCCGGCTTCCCGACTGTCTTATCCCGGCAAGGGTGAAATGCCGGGCGTCTAGATGTAGACGCCCGCATTTCCCCGACGCCGGGAGACGGCGCCCGGCATCACGATCGTAGTGATGCCAGGCGCCGCGAGCGGACAGCCGCGGGGGGGGGGAGGGTTAGGTTTAGGGCTCACGGGGGGGACTTAGGGTTAGGCACCCCCCCGGGAGGGTTAGGGTTAGGCTAGGGGGAGGGAGGGTTAGGGTTAGGCACCCCCGGGGGGACTTAGGGTTAGCCACCCCCCCGGGGGACTTAGGTTGAGGCAGCGGGGAAGGGGGTGGTTAGGGTTAGGCACCCCTAAGGAGGGTTAGGGTTAGGGGGGTTAGGTTAGTGGATACTTACCTATCCACGATCGGGATTTCCAGCGCTGTCGGGCTTCCGCTGCGTCGCACTCTGCTTCTGTCGGGCTGCCGTTGACGGAAATGCGGCCGGCGGTATTTCATACCAATTCCAGAGGGCCAGGACCAAATGATTCCGGGGGCCTTATTACAGCCCCTGGGCCTGAGCTTTCCCATCCCTGCTGTAAGCCGTGGTAGGGAAGTTTGTGCAGCCAGTATCTTTTGCAGTCAGAATACAAGTAGATTGATTCATTGCACAGATTGGAGGAGGCTGCAATGTGCACATCCACGTGTGTTTCTAGTTTCTTACAGATCCAGTTAGATTGCACCCTGTGTGGCCAGCTTCAGGTGTGGAGTTACAGCCTAATCATTTTACTGTATGCAGTTATCATTGCAACCAGCACTGCATGAAATATATTCCTGGCTACTGATATTATATATCACCTACTACTGGGCTGGCACAAACCCTGGGGGACCAGGGCAACTAGGAGAGCTGTAAACATTCTCCAGTGTTTTCATTGGGTAACTTTTCTCATCCTAGGTGAAACGCGTTACTTTAGCCCAAGCTGCATATTGCTTCATTATATTGCGCCTCTGGCTGCTGGGACAGCACCGTTTGTCATGCTGCTGTCATTATTATCATTTGTTTGCATAGTGTCCCCATATTACGTAGCGCTTTTCAGATTATGCCTCATGCCATACTGATCACTATTCTATAGTGCATTTGTAGGCTAATTATCATTTCACTCAGCAAAATGATGGCCTTCACTTTAAGTGAATGACAGGTACCCTTTAAATTATGTCCATACGCTGGGTCGCACTAGGACGACGGACCGGCCGATCTGACGATTGGTAAGGGCATACACACTAAACAATCGTCAGCAATGTGTGTGGTTCCTGATGTCACAACTGGGCGGGCATTTACATGCGCCCGCCCAGTTACACTGCCAGTCATCGGCGACCTTTGCAGCAAGTGTACTGTTGTTCGACTGACCGCCTGTAAACACGTGTGCCGATATAGCTGCAGATATATAGGCCATCAACTGTGCTGCACAGCCGTCGCGATATGTCTGTGAACGATCGCTGGTACACACTGGCTGACGCACACACGATGTATCGGCCGCTCAATTGATATTGGCCAGTGTGTACCCAGCATTAGTTTTGTTTTATATCTCTGTCAAACAGACTCTTTGTTGTTTATACTGATAGCAATATGCCCCGGGGTGGGAGGAACGTGCTTTCGTGTAATTGCAAGTTTTCATTCTCTAATCTCACTGATACTGCTACAGTGTGAGTTATCTTGTTAGCAGCACTTCCAAAACGAAGTCTGCCTAATTAAAAACATGGCAGTAATTAGCAACCGGATGTTGCCTGCAATAATCTAAAAGGCCACAAATAGAATGTGTGACTTCTCTATGGTTTTAGCTATGAACGTCATTCTAATCAAGCCAAGGACCTAACATCTGTTTAACTGGTAGAAGCTCAGCACGCGTTTAATCATCGAATAAAAAAATGGAATGATCATTTTTTTACAAGTAATGGGGCTCATGCATCTAGCCTGTATCCGGGCAATACCTTGTTCTGCCGGGGTTTGGGGATCGGAGAAATCCAGCACGTTCGACAATCTCAATTCCCGTATTCCGACTGGAAAAAAGGTGTAATCGGTGAGTCAGGGATTTTTATCGAAGTTCCCCGATTCCCCAGCAGATCTCCGGTCATCCATGTCCGCCAATTGGCGCGTTTTTTATCACCGATCAGCATTTGGCGAACGGGGATTCGGGCCATTGATGTATGGCCTGCTTAACACAACTAAAAAATGTATAGACCAGCAATAGTATGTTGGTGCACAATCATTTCCGAAAAGGTATATTTAGCAGTTTGTCATCATTAGGAGTACAAAATGAAACAGAAGGCCTGATTCAGAGCCGCACGTAAGCGGCCGCTCGTTCGCTCAGAGCGATGTTCGCACAACTGCGTATGCGTATGGGTTGTCATGCGCAAACCAGTCATTGCGGTCGAAAATCGTGCGCTCGCAAAACAGCGAGGGGCTGCTAATTTGATTGACAGAATGTACCGTTTGTGGGTGGTAACAGGGGGAGGTGCTTGAAAACGGGGGAGTGGAGATCCGAACGCAGGTGTGCCTAACGGTCAAAAGGGCGTTTAATGGGAGTGCATAATTAGTAAAGGAGCGTCATCGACCACGTCACTTGGTTGTCTTTTAGCCTGAACTGCTCGCAGTGATAGCGGGAAGAAAAACCTACCACAAGCACTGTGAGCAGTTCAGATGCCTTTCGATGTTCCCGATTAATCTAATAAATACTGGAGATGACATGTGATGCGAACGGCAAAGGGGCGTCTTTACAAAATAGCGAGCTCATTTTTCGTTCGCTCGCTCAGACTTAGAGGCGTCAACAAACCGCAAATAGCGAGCGCTCAATTTAAATAGCCGGCCCCTTTTTTGGAACGACCGTCCGCAAATAGCGTCCAGCTCTGAATCAGGCCCAGAATTATTTGGTTTTCCAATGTGGTAGTTTTTTTTATTTAACACACACTGGGGGTCAAATGTAGCAGACTGCGATATGCGGGAACTGGCGCGATTCTGGCTAGAATTTTTAGAAAAACTGCATTCGCTGCAGCCAGCATACGCAATTTAGATCGGCTCCAAGCTTCTCACGTAAGAGGTGTCCTGTGGGCATGTACAGTGTTATTCTGAGGTGTGCGCATGGATTGCGCACACCATTCTTTAGTCACATTTTCGGCACCATAGCAACCAATCAAGTTCTAGGTCTTTAAAATGATTAGACAATCTATGGCTATAATCTGTTTTTGTTATGGGCAATTCTTCCACTTTCCTTCTATAGAAGGTTTGATAAATCTTCTCCCCCCCCCCCCCCATACTTAAATAGTGACTCAAACTTATAGACCTGTCATTCACAGTTTCATCCTTATTTATTAATGAACTTTATTAATTCAGTTGACTATATCCTAAGAGACAGTGCCATTATACTGTACCCTGCAGATACGACAGAACTTATTCTCATTGTCAATGCCTGCTTTCTACAATTTGTATTGGCCTGTACCTAAAATAAAAAATAATAATCATGAATACTACAATAGTTGAGGGATTCATTATTAAACAAAAACTGTGAATATGTTTGTAAGAACATTTAGCATAAAGCCTGCCGGCATTACTGTTTTCCCAGATGGCATTGCACTCCATTACTTAGGCATCATGGAGGCAGCCATTTTGATTGCTGAACCAGTATTCATGATGAAGCCTGTAAATGAGACACTAAGTGATAACCCTGAATTTCTAGGCTGCAGTCTCGGTAATCGTGGTTTTATCCATGAAATGGCTGCTTCTACTGCTTCAGTATTGTACTGGTCCCTAGTGACTTGATAAGATTCATTCTAAGCCCTCAAAATGGCTGCCTCCATCATGCATTTCTTATTGCTTGTAAACTTTGTCATGAGGAGAAGCATAGCAATATATAATCAATATTTTTTTTTTATAGTGACAATGCCTTTAACACTTAAGACTGAACAAAGTACATATATTTTTAGTACAGTCACCTTATGGTCCAATGATTTATATTGTTACTTGTATCCCTCAGGTATATGGCATGCAGTCACATTCACAGTAATACACAGATAAGCACATGCTCTTGTTTTGTGCATATTTCGTTGGTAGTTGCCATTTTGTTGCTCTGCAGATGATGAAGGGAATGTCTGCCATTGAAAGCTATCTAACAACAACAGTTTCTGAGACCTCATGATGCCATGAAACGGTCATAGAAAGCACGTCATTTTGAAATTCTATAATTTATGTACTTTTCCCTCACAAAAGCAGTTTGTGTGCGTTTCTGTGCTGCAAAAGACTTATCCGTATTTTGAGCTGCGTGCATCGAACACTTGAAGCTCCCTGCGCGCCTTACCGTGACTCCCAAGCAAGGGGAGCACAGTAAGAGCAGAAAGGCACAACTTAAGAAGGTCCATCAGAGTTGATCCTATTTTGGATTACACACATCTTTGAAATGGTTTCTTTACAAATACAGTTGCCGTGTTTTCAGTGGATGACGATGATGGACACTTATGGTGGGTACACACTACACGATATGCTCCCTGAGCGATATCGTGTAATGTTGTCCCCGGCAGGCTGTGCTCAATGTCGTTCATGACATTGAGAACAATGATATCATTAACGATATCGTTCAGCGCCGGGCTCTCTCCCCCATTCCCTGACATGCAGCAACCTGACGAGATCGTCAGGTTGGCCTGCATGTCAGCCCGATGAACGATAATGACGAACGACCCGCGGGAACGCGCGTCGTCGTTATCGTTCATCTTTTTGGGGTTAAAAATTGACGATAATGTGGACAACTGAACGATAACGATATCGTTATCGTTCAGTCATCCACTTTATCGCCCAGTGTGTACGCACCATTACTGTAAGTGTCCACATTTCCAAAAGAACCCTCAAGACTCTTGTTGCATATGATAAATGGTGCTCCAGCCAATCACCTCCCAACTGTCATTTTTCAAACAGGTGACAGTTGGAGCTGATTGGCTGGAGCACCGTTATCATACACCGCAAGTTTTAAAACTCATTGCATATGATAACTCATTGATAAGTAGGCCCATTAGTTGAGTACAGGCTCATTGATTCCCCCCCCCTACCCCGCTCGGCCCCCACAATCCTTCTCCCAAGCCTACAGCCCTGTATCTCTTTCCCTGCTGGCTCAGACAGAAGCACCACCCTAGTAACATAGCTGTCCTCTGCAGAGGGGTAAAGTAGAATATAATGGACGTTTGTCAGTTGTACTTAAACCATACCTACCTACTTTTGAAAATGCATTTCAGGGAGATTATGAAAGCAACACCTATACACATTGCGCTGAAGATGCCGTGTACTGCTTAGTATGAGAGACGTGTCATAAAATGGAATTACGTCCAAACTATGCCAAACCAGTTACATAGTTTGGCACATCTAAAAAAAAAAAATATATATATATAATAATTGACATGTTTTCCCATGTGTTGACTGTTTTATAGCATCTTAAAGGACCCCATGTAACTCGCTGCCTTCCTCCATGTTGATGCAATTCATGGTACATCCATGGGAGGGCAGAAGATTCCGGTCCCCGGGTGAAGCTTCGGTGTATCCCAGGGGAAAAAGGACCCTCCCTAACCTTGCGGAAGAGAAGGATCTGAAGAATCTTTTCCCCCTAAGAGTCCTTTTGGCTCTAGGGGTTGGGCATTTTGAGGAAGGCCTGAAGTCCTGACCACACCATTTTCAAATTTTTGCCTTTCTGCACTTGTGTGTTTGAGCACTTTTCTTTTCACTAGGGGGCAGTAGAGGGAGAGCAGTCTTCCTATTTAAATGTTCACTCTGAATGGTTCCAGAAGACTTAACCCCATGAAGGTTACTCAGCTGTAATAGCAAGTAGCTGGTATCTGTTATATAACCACAAAATGTCAATTGCTTAAGCGTTTCCTCCAAGCCTCTTAATTCCCACACCCCTGCCATCCAGAATTTTGGGAAGCCTTCCCTACCGCTGATCTTATGTCATTTAAATCTACAGCAGTCTTTTTAAGTGGCCTGCCAGATGTTGGCTTGGATACCACTAAATCACAAAGTTGGCGCACACGGTGGGCACACTGGGCATTGGTATGCAGATGAGTATGCAAATTCCCACTCCACAGGCCCATATTGCTTTCTCCCTCCCTGCAGTATTGCCTTTTCAGACTGGGAGCTGGAGGCTGATTTCACAAAGCAGGATTTAGGGCTGTGAATTCCTTGATCAGAGATCAGGAAACCGGCCACCGCTCGCAGCATTAAGTGAATGGACAAAGCCTTCATTCCGTCCTGCGGATAATGAGCCCCATTGAGCTGCTCCAGAGTGCTCTCTCTTAGCTGAGATGCACATAGTCATAATTAAGCAGCATTTAGCGATAAGCAATCTAATAAATGCTCCATGTGAGAGTCAAAGGCGATTTATTAGCAGAGCAACAGAGGTAATGAGTAACCGGATCAATAACATGGCAGAAGTCCCGTTCTGCTTACACTCATCATGACATCTGCCGGCAGAAGAACTGTAAATATTTGGGCTATAAACTTTGGCGTGATAATGTTGCACCTGTCTATGCATATGGCTTGTGTGGAACTCTATGCTTATTACAGCAGTTGCCATGGTGATTTACCCAGAAGACCTTGCTTTGGCAGCAGCGGTAAAATTTCAACCTTTTTTTTTTTTTTTTAATGATTTTTTTTTTTTCCCCTTTTCAGTCTGTTGCTGATGCAGTTACAGTTAAATCCAAGTACTGTATATATCTAAGGAGTATTTTTCCCTGCTTCTTAGACTTGGTTTACATGCATGTTGGATGCAATTGTCTTGCCATGTCCAGGGTGGCTTTTTATGTCCATACAGCAGCGTTCTTATCAGAAGCTGCGCAAATGGCGACAAAGATGTGTGTAACATTGACAAGCCAAGATGGCGGATAAAGAATGGCATAAAACTACGGCCAGCCAATGGGAAGATGTTGCCGGGCAGAAGAGCCTGGCATCATAAGTAAATGGGAGGGGAGATAAAATAGGAGGCTAGCAGGACCACATGAGGGGGGAAGGTGAATACCAAGTTATAAGAAAAAGAGAGGAACGGTTTTAAGTTAACCTTTCCCCAGCTCGCAGGCCCATCTGGCAGCGCTAAAAGTTCACTGTGGTAAATTGTTGTAATATTTGTGTATATTGAAATCTATAGGATTATTTTTTTTTTTGTCAGACGCTACCAGTATGTTTTTGGAGTGTGGGAGGAAACAAGAGCACCTGGAGAGGAACTACGCAAACGCAAGGAGAACGTACAAACTCCACACATATAGAGCCTAGTGACCTCAGGACAGTGAGGCATACTAACTACTGTGTTGTCTGATTAAATAACACAAATACTTGGTCATAAACTATTAAACAGTGTAAACATGAAATGTAGCAATTGCTTATATATGTTAAAAATGAGATGAGCTGTAGTGTTCTCCCCAGAAATTTTTTCCAGCCGGGTGGCATCAAACAGTAGCCGGGTGGGGGCCTTCGTAATTATGCGCGCGCTGGGAAAAGGGGTAACTCCCTTACCAATCCAGCCTGACAGGCCTCAGGCTGCTCCCCCACTGGCTTTGTCAAAAGTGCCCATTATGCAGTGCCCCCTGTATTTGTCCCCTTTATACAGTGCCCCCTGTAGCATTGCCCACTGTAGTTTAGCTTTGCCCTTATGCAGTGCCCCCAGGCTGAAGTAGTGCCCCTATGTAGTGCCCCCAGACTGGTCCCTTATGTTGTGCTTAAATAGTGCCCCCAGACTGGCCCCTTATGCAGTACCCCCAGGCTTAAATAGTGTCCCTTGTGCAGTGCCCCCAGGCTGGCCCCTTATGCAGTGCCCCCAGGTTTAAATAGTGTCCCTTAGGCAGTGCTCCCAGACCCTTCCTGATCCAAGCCCAGAACTTACCTTCACTTGCTTGCCGCTCGCGCTCCCACTCCGGCTGCCTCGCTCTGACTGGATCTAACTAGATCCAGCAGGCGCGCGGGGCAGGCTCCTCACGTCGCGGGTGACATAATGACATTACCCATGCACTGCATCACTGGGAACGCTTGCCTCTGAAGCGTCCGGTCACTTCAGAGGCCAGCGTTCCACAGCGGGGGTCGGCGGGGGAAAGTGCCGGGCGGCAGGCTGTTTATGCTGGGCGATGCGCCCACAGAAAACAGCCTGGGGATAACACTGAGCTCCCTTATATATGTACAGTATATCCATTCAATAAGTACATGCATAATAACAGGGAATGGATATATAGCATTATGGTCATATAACTAGAATAAAAGCTAAACCACTAATATGCAAGTAGTTAAAGCCTGCATTAGTAGTCATTCTCTATTAAACATATGGGGGTGAACTCAAGTGTTTCTCGTGGTCGCAGTTCCCATTACTATGGGGGGTGTCATGCCCAAAATGCAGCGGATTAGCTGCGTAAACCTTAAGGCACCCAAAAGTTGAGCGTGATGCGGTTAAGGCGCCCAAAAGCCTTACTTTGGGTGGATTTATTTATTACCAGTTATTTATATAGCGCACACATATTCTGCAGCGCTTTACAGATCATTTTTGGCCATTCACATCAGTCCCTGCCCCAGTGGAGCTTACAATTTATATTCCTTACCACAGACATACACACTAGGGTTAATTTGTGTTGGGAGCCAATTAACCTACCACTATATTTTTGGAGTGTGGGAGGAAACCCACGCAAGCACAGGGAGAATATACAAACTCCACACAGTTAGGGCTGTAGTTGGAATTGAACCCAGAACCTCAGAGCTGTGATTCAGTAATGCTAACCATTACACCGTCTGTGCTGAAAGATTTGTGCCCGTACCTCAGAAGGCTGAGAGCAGAAATCTGTGATAACTAATGGGCACTCGCGCCCAGCGGCACAAACAATTAACAGGTAGCTGTTATACGCTGCAAGGGCACATATTCCTGTCGCACGCGTTGGATACTTTGGATCATGTTAAATATGCAGGGTTCTCCTTGCCTCAGTTGAGAGCGAAGTTCTGGAGCCAAAGTAAATCGTTTGCCTCTGAGATATCTCTGTGTCCCTAATAGCTGGTATAGTTTGTATAGGGATGGGTACGGGACGCTGGCATTTGGGATCCCGACGGTCAGAATCCCGACAGGGTTATAATACCGACACTTTGTCGGTCGGTATCCTAAACCTCCCCCTCTCCCTAACCCTCCCTCCCCAGTGTCTGACCCTAACCTCCCCCCTAGTGCCTAAACCTAATCTCCCCCTCCCCGCACCCTAAACCTAAAACTCCCCTCTTAGTCCCTAAACCTCCCCCTATTGCCTAATGCTAACCCTCTCCCTAATCCTGGTACTTACCTTCGGGATTCCGGCGGTCAGGATGCCAGCGCCGGGATTCTGACAGGTGTCTGGATACCGGCGTCGGCATTCTGACCGCCGGAATCCCCTCTGTCTGTATTTTAACCGCGTCCCGTTTGTATATAATGACTGTCTGCTCATCCTTTCATTCTAACGAGACCTGATTGTTCCAGACCACATGTGTAAAGGATGTTTGAGCATTGATTACTATGCTATAGCCATTAACTATACAAGATACTGAGACTGATCAGTCTACTAAAGCGAATATTTAAAAATGTATATTCTTATTAAACTAATTACTATTAAAGTAACTGCTCACTTAGGCACACTTGATGTAGGCTTTCTGGGGTCTGGACCAATGGTTATGAGAATCCATTCTATCTATTCACTAGTAATTAACGACCAAGCCCCGTGTGATGTCACTATCTGCCAATGCAGCGTTAGGCTGCCAACTCACAAACGTTGGCCTCACCCACAAAATGACTGAGTAGCTGCTGGGTACCCTGTGACAACCTAACCAGTATTATTATTATTATTATTATCCTTTATATGGTGCCACAAGTGTTCCGCAGCGCCTTACATAGTACATAAATAATTTGACAAGTGACTTACAGAACAATACAATACAGGACCAGGACATGGATAATATATATTTCTACATTAGCGACCATAACACCCAGATAAGCAACAGAGCATAAGCAACCAAGTGTTAGGTGCCCTGGTGGGGGGTAAGAAGTAGATGAAAGTAAAGTAAGGAGAAGCACAAAGAGGGTAGAGGGCCCTGCTCGTAAGAGCTTACATTCCATACTGGTACAGGTCACACAACCATCTAGTGCAGGCCTGGCCAACCTGCGGCTCTTCAGCTGTTGTGAAACTACAAGTCCCAGCATGCATTGCCACAGTTTTGCTATTAGGGAATGCTAAAATTCTGGCAAGGCATGCTGGGACTTGTAGTTTCACAACAGCTGGAGAGCCACAGGTTGGCCAGGCCTTATCTAGTGCTTTTCCGTGGACGCCTTGCAGTTATCTAAGCTCGTGCAACCTGGTAGCAATTTGTTCTAAGGGGTCAATCCTATTAGGTGCAAATTGCTATTTTCACTTTGAATTTGCATAGCGAATTCATTTTGCAGTCCAATTAGCAACTCGCACTGAATCAGTCAAACTGAATTCACATCTTTCCATTCGCACCTCCCTGAGGGTGAGAGATGGAATGGAAAATCTTTATTTTAAGGTTATAATGTTGGGATGGTCTCGCTAATCTCATTTGGCGGTCAATTCGCACCCCTCCGCTGCGAGTACCGCGAATAGGCAATTTTAATTGGACTGGAGAATTCTCGGGAGCGCGCTTTGCTGCAAAGTGTGAGTTTCAAGAAACAAACTCGCTATTCGCCATTTGCACCTAATTGGATTGAGCCCTAAGTCTGATTCCCCCAGTATGAAAAGTACAGGTCCGAGTCCTCCCTCCAGGCCTCTCCCAGGTATGCACATTTTGCTTTTCTGCCGTCTGGGTCGCTTTGGGTGTTTTAAACTGTTCCAAGAGTTTTGTCTCTTCTCACTAGGAATGGAATGTGCAGCATAAAGGCCATGTACTTGTCTGGATAGGTGGGAGTTTTATTTTATATGACCTCATCATTCCAGCATATAAAGCAGCCAGCAGCAGTCTGTTTGCTTTGTTTTGGAATTAATATGGTCTGTCCTATCCTGTCTGTGTTACAGGAACAGTGATGCAGGACTTTACCTTTCCCCCATAACCAGCACAATGACCAGGCGGCTATCCTTTGGAGCCATTGGATGTTGTGATAGACCGTCCCGTATTTTAGATTTAGTGCTGGTTTAACTCAGTGGCGGATTTAGACCTCATGGGGCCCTAAGCAAGATATCAGTTTGGGGCCCCACTCCCTCAACAGCATGCAATTCTACACACACACTGCCCCAATAGCCGCGCACACACACACCCACACTGCTCCATAGCCGCACACACACTGCCCCAATAGCCCCACACACACACACTGCCCCTATAGCCCCATACACACACACTGCCCCTATAGCCACACACACACACTGCCCCAATAGCCGCGCACACACACACCCACACTGCTCCATAGCCACACACACACTGCCCCAATAGCCCCACACACACACACACACACACACACTGCTCCATAGCCGCACACACACACTGCTCCATAGCCTCACACAAACACTGCCGCAGTAGCCGCACACACACACCCACCCACACACACACACTGCTCCATAGCCGCATACACACACTGCTCCATAGCCACACACAAACACTGCCGCAGTAGCCGCACACACACACACACTGCCCCATAGCCACACACATACACACTGCCCATAGCCACACACACACTGCCCCATAGCCACACACACACACACTGCCCCATAGCCACACACATACACACTGCCCATAGCCACACACACACACATTGCCCCATAGCCACACACATACACACTGCCCATAGCCACACACATACACACTGCCCATAGCCACACACACACTGCTCCCATAGCGCCACACACACATTATCCCCATAACCGCACACGGCCCCCATAGCCGCACACATGCACACGGCCCCCATAGCCGCACACATGCACACGGCCCCCATAGCCGCACACATGCACACGGCCCCCATAGCCGCACACATGCACACACACACACTACCCTCCTGCAGTAGCTGCAAGCACACACACTGCCTCACTGACGCCTCTTATTGACAGATCCCACTTTCTGACACGGACCCCTTACTGACACTGATACAGACACACTTACTGACATAGGAAAAGTTACTGACACACCTTACCGACACACACACAGATACCACATACTGAAAGACACCGCTGACACCACTTATTGGCACATTATCATACATACATACTGACAGACACCCCACAGATACAACTTACTGACACAGATACCACTTCCTGACCGATAACCCGTACTGGCGCACACACGTTCTCAACTTCTGACACACACACACAGTTTCTGACACAGACAGTGTCAGAAAAGTCTTTGTTCTTGCAGCAAACAACCCCCTCCCCCCCCTTCCCCTTGTAAAAATGCACCTCTGGTCATTAGCGCATGGGGAAATCCATTGGTGTCAGCATTTTACGCAGAAATATATATATATATATATATATATATAAAAATATATTTGATTGTATATGAAATATAGTCCACATATAAGCTATTTTTGTAACACACACAGGATGCAGTACAGTAGTTAGCTGGTAACCGCTCTGGGGTTATGGGTTGAACTCAGACTATTTCCTTATATGTGTGGAGTTTGTATGTTCTCCGTGCGGTTGTGTGCTAGGGAATTTAGGCTGCGAGCTTCAATGGAGCAGGGACTGATGCAAAAGATTGTGTTCTCTGGTAAGCGCAGCATAATATGACACTATATATAAATAAGATTATAAACACAATTATAGCACACACATAAATGTAATCAATCACAAAGCGCTTTCTTTACAGTGCATACATTTACCTAATGACAGCTGAGCAGTTATTTCAAGCTAACTAATGATATCAGTGGCTTAATAGGGATCCTAATTAATATTTTGTGATGACATATTCTTCCACCACTCATAATTATAAGCCTATGCGAATGTGTCTTAAGGGAACAGAACGTGTTGTGGCCGCTCTCCTCCCGATCTCACCGCTCCCTGACGTGTCTGGGGATAACATTCAGAATAGACCCGTTACTGTCACAAATGGCTGCTGAGTGCGTGTGACCTGATTTCATTATCTGTGTGGGCTTCTCTCTGTGACCAGCACAAAGTCTCACTGGCGAAATGGTGCTTTGGACACTTCTACTGTAGCAGAGTAATAAGGGCCTGATTCAGAGCCGGACGCAATTAGCGCTTGCTCGTCCAGAAAATAGGGGTGGCTATTCAATATTCAAATGAACCGTTCGCTGTTTGCGGTCTGTTCACGCCTCTAGGTCTGAACGAGCGAACAGAACTTGCGGTCATTTTTTGGGAAACTACGCCCCCTGGCCGCTCGCATCCTAAGTCATGTCCGCTATTTATTAGATTAATCGAGTACATCGAACAGGGTATGAACTGCTCGCTATTCTTGTGGTTGGTTTTTGCTACCACAATTTTGCGAGCAGTTCTGGCTATAAAATAACCCAGTGACGTGGTCAATGACGCTGCTGTATTAATTATGCACACCCATAAAACTCCCGTTTTGACCTTTAAGCACGCCTGCGATCGGATCTCCACTCCCCGTTTTCAAGCACCTTCCCCTGTTACCACCCACATACGCCTCCTCCTGTCACTCAAATGAGCAGGCATTCGCTATTTTGCGAGCACATGAATTTCGGCCGCACTGACTGGTTCGCGCATGCGTATAACGATCCGTACGCATGCGCAGTTTGGCAAACATCGCTCGGAGCGAACGAGCTGCCGCTTACGAGTGGCTCTGAATCAGGCCCTAAGTCCTCCTGGCCCCAACCACAAGTTTCCCCTCGTCATTAATAAACTGTTCCATCCGCTGCTGTCTCACGGATTAGTTGTTTGTCTGTTGTTTCCAGGTTATGGATCTGGCCCAGTTTGGGGCTTGTGAAGATCACAGCACAAGGCAAAGACTGGCACATTGGCTCTAAGCGCTACTGTTTACCTGGGCAGCTTTGTGCACGTGGCAGGACTTAGTGCCCGATTTGTGAATCGCTCACAAAAGCGCACGCAACAGCTTCTATTCGTGGTCGCCTGACGTTATGCAAAGGCCACTACAAAGTCCTCCCCCTGTGTATGTCCATGCGACTGAATGTGCACGGCCTGAGACCACCGCTTTTAGCATTCATGCATGCTGTAATATCGACGGGTGCATCCTTAGACGTCAGCATTGGTCGCACCATCGAATCTTACACCAGCCCTACGGTAGGGTGCAGTGTCTCTGCCTGACCACGGACTCCTAATCTTGCAGCTGCGCGTCTATAAATGCAGCCGGTTGCATTGGCACACGTATGCCCACTGAACGTTTATATTTGTGTGCACAACTAGCCACCTGCCAGCAAAGAGTGGCCACTTCATCATTAAAATAACACAATGTAGTTTGTGTTTTTCCGGCATTGCTAATATTTGATGTCTCCTGTTTTACAACAATTTAATTCTTTTGATGATTTTTTTTGAGCATGTTGAGCAATTAAAATGGTACAGAGATGTCCACGCTAACCTATCGACAAATCGCACCAAATAGTGCCATTTGGCACACCACAGATTATGGAGCCGCACCATGCGTGCCACCACACGGTTATGTACATGTATTATTTTGTATATCCATCCTAGTCACACCACTAATGCGACAAGAGTACATTGCATGGGTACACTGGAAACTGACGCTGTGTGCGACTTCAACGCTGAATTAAGGTACAAGTCCGAAAATCGCTACCCGTGGCGGAACGTCTAAGTCTTGCCTTGCCTCTTGTCTCATATGGCGCCAAAATGATGGGTGAATGAGGACAGGTTGGGTACCCGATCTCTGTGCACACAGTGCCGGCGGTCAGAAACCCGGCGCTGTAATTCCTTAACCCCAGTACTCCCCGTCGGGATCGCAGCCCCCGGGATTCTGGAACTGGGATTCTGACTCCTGTCGGGATTCCGGAGCCGGCATTATGTGCGTCGGGATGCCGACTGCATTGATCGGCAACCTGATACACTTAAGGGGCCCGTGGACGGGCTTCTGACTGTCAAAAAGGGCCCCAAGTTACCATTTATCTCAGTGATAAGTTTAAACAAGAGATTTAATCCAAGAAACAGACATCTGTAATATCAGCAGTCATTGTGCACAAGTGTTACAAGCTGTAACAAACACATCTGCCACCAAAGCAGAACAGAGTGAAGGGTCACAGGTGAGGGCTTCGAGGGGCCACCTCTTCCCTATAACTGATTTAAGCCCAACAAGTCAAAGTTAGTGTCGCACAATCAGATGACCGTAATTGCTCTAGTTCCGACTGACAGCTGATCCAGCCCTATCAGATGGGGATCGGAATGGAATTTATTTTAGGCCTACACTGTCTAGACCGTTCCATGGAAGATAAGGAATGGCCAAGAGTACAATCAATGCCAGCTTGTTCAGTTAATGAACATGGTCCTGATGCTAAGTGTGTGCTACCCATATGTGTAACCTCATTTGTTCTCCCTGCATTTCTCATGTGGAAAGTTTCATACTACTGTATGTTCCTGATGGGTCTCTGTGAAATACATCCTATCTGGTGTCACAGGTAGCGTCTGACCAGTTCTTTCATATTAGGCAGGGTACACACCTAAACGACCGGCAATCGTGCCGATGTTCAGGGCGATTTGCCTTGACCCTGGACATCGCATGATTGCCGGTACACACTTGAAAGATGTAACGAAAGACGGAACAATCACTGTTCCGTCCATCATTAACTTGTACAGGCTCACATGCGATATCGTATGATTGACTGTGCAGCACAGCCAATCGCACGATATCGCATGCGACCGCGGGTACGCGCAAATTGGGCATACACACTGCACGATATGCCCGATTTGTCGTTCCAATTTGGCTAAATCGGCCAAATCGGGCCGATATCATACAGGTGTGTATGCACCCTTATAGGCTTACTGGCTCTTCTTAAGAATATAACTATTATCCCTCTCTCTTCCCATAAACTGAATCATTTAATTTTCTTCGCTGCAGAATTAGGAATAGGCAGTCCAGCTGTGGATATTATGTGCACATTGTATAGTACATCACAATAAACTTTATTCAGCATTTAGTTTGATGAGCAAGAAACCAGTGGTGGAGGTTTTTTTTTTTTTTAATGCTTTTAAAATATTGACCAATCAACATCACAAAGAGCAAAGTAAGGGCCTCATTTATTATCGAGTTTTATCACCAAAATGAATGATAAATGTCACGGTGTATGATAAATGGTGCTCCAGCCAATCAGCTCCCAACTGTCATCTGTTAGAAAAGTGACAGTTGGGAGCTGATTGGCTGGAGCAGCATTTATCACACATAGTGACATTTATCACGCGTTTTGGTGATAAAACTCGTTAGTAAATGGGGGCCTTTGTGTCTTAAAATGTGGGGTGACTGTTTGGCTTTGCAGTAGGGATGGCCAATTAAATGTGTGGATCGATGCAGGCTGCCTAGAGCCGGCCAGGGTGAAGGGGCGTGGCCTAATCGTGGGAGGCATGTGGTGAATTGTTCTGAATGTAACATATTTAAGTACTTGGAATAAACCATCTTCTTCTGTTCCGCAGGCACGACAGCAAGCTCAGATACGTCACCAAATGGCGGACGACAGTAAAGGAGATTATTCGTCAGTGTTACTAAAGTTTAACCGTGAGCAGCACGAGCATTACCACACACACATCCCGGCCATCTTTCAGGTGAAGTTACAGGAATACTGTACGTTACCTATAAATACCCAAGTAATCTGCTTAGATCATGCCTTTTCCACACTTGGGGCTTGGCAGTTTGGGCCCATGTCATTTTGTTGATGTTCCACCGCACTTTTTGGGGGTTTCTTCCCATTCTGTTCTGTAGACTAGGCTTGGGCCACCAGTGATCAGCCAGTTTTGGGGATGAACTACAAGTCCGTTCTTGCCTCATCAGCCTTTGGCCAGCAGAACATCCTGAGACTTGTAGTCCCACCACTAGAAACAAGCATGCTGTACTTCTGAAAAACAGAACACAATGGTTTATGCATCTCTCTGTCCATGGTAGAACATTGGGGGATAGAATTAGTTATTCTGCTTTCCTACGTATATGTGTAGCACAGGGCCTGTATCCGTGAGCATGTATCAACAATAACAGATACCATTGTTATCCTGCTTCCCTTTGTATCATGTGCACCCCACGCCTCTTCTCATTTTGGCAGGGGTATCTTGTTTCATGTCATTGTATGTCATGTGTGTATTATGATCCAGGGTTTTAGTGTTAAGAAAATAAATTATGATAATACTCAGAACAAAATGGCCGTATTGATTGCCCACTCTCAGAAGCGTGAATTGTGATTGGCTGCCGTAATGTGTCAGCAGTAAGGTGTCCTCCACTCACAGTGTAATATTTTCCTTAGAAACTGCAAGACATGGAGGAAAAGAGGATAGCGAGGATGGGGGAGTCGCTGAAAACATATGCCGATATAGACCGCCAAGTCATCCCAATCATTGGCAAATGTCTTGACGGAATCACAAAATCCGCAGAGTCCATCAACGAAAAGCAAGTAAGAGATATTTACCCGTGTGGTTCTCCCAGGCCTGTGTCTTGTGTTTATTCCCGTTCTGCCAAAAGGTGCAAGCATATCGGTGTCTGCTATTCCTGTGTTATTAAACCGACCCCGCCCTCTTGCGTAATATCACTCTAAGCGTCCTGAAATGGGTTTCTATAACATTGTGTGTGTACTTATGGGTTGGTTATACACCCAAGAGCAGTGCGTCACCCTGTATTGTCATCTGCTGACCAGTACGTGGAATTCTTTATCTGTACTCCCCTCTCCCCCCAAATTGCATCTTGTTCTTTTTATGATCCATCCACCGGTCCAGCCAGTATAGACAAAGCCTTCCTCATACTGATTAATAGACCACTGCTCTGCGGTCACCTTAAGCTGAGTTTGCATTACGGTCAATGCAATCCCGACTGTCCCTAAGGTAAGTATCGCTAACCTAATTCCCCCATCTAACCCTCCCTTAGGGGTGCCTAACCCTATCCTCCCCCCCCCCCCCCCCAAGTGCCTAACCCTAATCCCTCTTAAGTGCCTAAACCTAACCCCCCCCCCCCCTTCCCTGCCGCCTTAACCTAAGTCCCCCGGGGGGGTGTCTAACACTAACCTCCCCCTGCGGGTGCCTAACCCTAACCGATCCCTTCCCCTAGCCTAACCCAAACCTCCCGGTGCCTAACCCGAAGTCCCCCCAGGGAGCCCTAAACCGAACACTCCCCCCACGCGGCTGTCCGCGCCTGGCATCACTTCGATTGGGATGGTCGGTCTTCCGACGTCTGGTTAATGACAGGCGTCTAGATTTAGACGCCTGTCATTAGTACCACGCCGGGATTAGAACATCTGGAAGCCGGCGGTCGGGATTTAGACCGTCGGCTTCCAAACTACATCCCGGATGAATAACCCCTTGTGAGTGTAAGTCCAATGAAAGCCAAACACACCTATGAGGGTTTTACGCAACGTAACTAGTTTGATTGATGATTTGTTTAGTGGACTTTGCTGCTAGCAGAACAATCTGATTGCCAGTATCGGGCAAAACGCCGTCATTCTCTGATGGTAATGTGCATCGGTGACCGCAAGATGTAAGCCAATAATGGTGCACGGGTCTTAATGATTCCATATCTCAGGAGGAAATAACGGGCTGTTTTTTCTGTAAGGTGCTAGATATTTCTATATTGCCTGGATGTATTTTAGTTTATTTGAAACCAGACGTTTAACTCTGTCTTGATTTTTTTTCAAAAAACAAATACAAAAAAAAATACAAGACAAAAAACTCACAAACGTATATTTGTGGCCTGTGAACTGATTCTTTTGTTTTTGTTTCTTTCCAACTCTCCAAAACAATGATCTTTTATAAATAACGCTGGGTACACACTCGTCTAATCCTCTGAGGATCCAACTCCAGATCAGATTGTTGACGCAATTCTACTGCAGACCTCATTGCAGATTCTAAATCCAATCTATGCCCACACACCTGTCCAATTTTGCCGCACATCTCCAATCTCCATCTGCTGAAACAGTCTGATGAAAGGATTGTGTCACCATACACGCTCTTCCAATCTTTGGCAGACTGGCTGCTACTCACTGGGATGAATTGGGAGAATAACTGGACAAACCAGTCTCAGGAGCGTTAAGGTGCCCATCCACTAGAAGATTAAATTGAACGATAACGATATCGTTCAATAGTTTGCAAATCGTTTGCAAAAATGTCCAAAACGATTAGCGATGCACGCTCCCGCTGGTCGTTTAGACACCTATCATCGGGCAAACATGTTGGACAACCTGGCGATATTGTCAGGTTGAGCAGGTTTGCAGATGATTGATGACCCTGCACTGAACGACTGCTCATTCAGTGCAGGCTCATCACAGACTGACAAACGACTGCACAATTGCAATGTCATAATCGTGCAGTCTTTTGCCTGTCGTCTAGTGGATGGGCAGCATCACACACTTCTAAACTGGTCTGGTGATTGGTGATCTGGTCTCCTGATTTTTCAGCAGGTTTAAAAATCTTTTCAGAAGACCAAGATTGTATGAAACCAGAGGTCTTGTGAGCGCACACACTCTACCAATGTCTGACAAACCAGTTGGTCTGAAGTTGGATTGGATGAGAATTGGACAAATGTGTACCCAGCTTAAGTGACGTTGGCATTTAATGTGTTGGGGTATTATTATGAGCAAGCAAACACGTGTGTAAATGCCATATTTAGTGAGTGTTATTATACAAACCTTTTGTCCTATGCTCTCACCTATTACAAATTGTTAAATGACCCTAAAACATATACTATACAATCAACGCTGTATTAAAATGGGAGATGCTGGTTCCATATATTGCATTGTACTGTACAGTATTGTGACTGGATGGGCGCACTTTGCCAAAATGTCTGGGGCTTACAGGTAGTTTGGGGTTAACACACGATCGCTTTGTAGCCCAAACCCAGTACAGAGTTTTGGTCAAACTGCGCAACCACCGAAATCTCACCATGAATTAGGCAGTCACAAATCACCGCCAAGCTTCCCCCTCTCTCCCTCCTTTTAATTCCCAGCATCCCGTAATTGTAACCTGTATCATCACCCTCATCTTTCCGCAGTGCGCTCTTATAGAGCCTCTATAAGCCTATATACCTCCATCCCCCAATCCTGTACATCCTGGGCAGCTTCCCAAGCAGGGCTTCCATCACTGTCACAGGGACACCTGTATCTCTGCCAGGCCCCAAGCTTCCTTCCTGAGTCCAGGCCTGATATCTGTGCAGTCTGCGTTATCTGTTGCCTAGTACAGGGAAATCCTGCCGGGTGGGGAGGACGCCGCTCCGAGGAAGCCGATGCTTTTGATAAAAATAAAAAAACACACAATGTTTTATTTTTGTTGCAACAGCAGCTGTCCCTTCCTGCTATCACGGTCAGCGAGCACAGGGTCAGACTTTCTTCTCTGGTTTGGATTGTTATGTAGCTGTTTTCTTTGTATGTATATATTTTCCACATCTCCCTTTCCTGCCACAGTAACAGATGAGTTATTACCTAGGTCAGCGGAGGGCCATATACCTTCAGCGGCCTTATACTGTAGGTCTAGGACGCCATAAACTCATATTACGCGTTTAGAGAATTGTAGCAGGACCACGGTAACTCTAAAGAATACTATTTAATTAACAGTTTTCGCAACTTATTACCAACATCGTCTGTAATATGAAAATGTCTAACACAGTGATCAGCAGACTAAAGGGGCCTATCCATTACCTGACTTTGTGACAATGCGACCAAAACTAGGAGGTTTTGGTCGCATTGTTCACAAAGTCGGGTAATGGATAGCCGGCAAGGACCAGCGATGCACGTGCACGCTGGGTCCTTGCCAACCCCGACTATCTACTGAACATGCCCATCAACCGGGCGACGCTAGTCAGGTTCGGCATGTTCAGAGATAGGAGGTCGGGCTCCTGCACTGAATGATGATCAGTGAACGCCAGTTCAGTGTGGGCACCGCACCTCGGCGACCTGAAGGACTGAACGCTAGACGTTCAGTCTTTCAGGTCGCCTAGTGGATAGGCCCCTTAAGGATGCCATCAGTTGGATTTGCAATGCTATTAGCGGGCTGAATAGTGTACAGTATGTGATGTCTTTTATAGAAAACTGGTGATTTGATTTACAGCAGGAATCCCAGTCCGGTGGCTATTGTACAATAAATTCCCCAATCCAGCCCTTATTAATACCTCCTGTGCTGTCATTCATTTGGCCAGCTGATTGGTGGACCTTTGGTAACAAACCGCGCTGTGTTTGGGTTGTGGCACTAAATAGCTCATCCTGCAGTGAACTCTGATTGGCTGCCGTAGGCGACCAAGCATTTTCCTTCCAAGCTATGACGGCTCTGTGCCATAGACCAGCACTTAAATGGCTAGCAACATTAAGACAGGTGGCAAGTTCTGTTCAGGAAATATGCACCGATTGGGATGAAACCAACGCGAGGTAATCCAGTTGGATCCTGGGCAGGTTTTAGGGGTAGTTAGGGTCCAGGTCGGACCTCCCATTGGTGTACGCTGGGTAGAATTTTGACCCGGGGAGCCTGTTCTGGGCCTTCCACTGGATTGATTTTGATTAAAACGTCACAGAGGGGTGGCAATTGCTCTGGGATGCCTAACTTAATAACTTGATCGACAACTCGCCCCGTTTTGTAGGCGGGGAGGGGGGGGGGGTGGCTGGTCAAACGGAGGCATTCCTGAAGACCGCCTGCCGTTTGTGGGCGGCCCTACTGCCATCACTTGTAATGTCAGTAGTGAGCTTCCTACTCTATTTCAGCAGGAAGCTCACTGGGGCTTGCGGCAGACAAGACCCTACCACAAGGGTCTCGTCGCAAGCCCGATGGTCACGATAATCGCGACCATCAGCTGGCCGCTCGCAAAAGCTGTGGGTGGTCACCCACAGCTTAGCGAGCGGCCAGGAGGCCAGGTTAAAAAACAAAGCTTCCGTCCTGATTCAGAGTGAGTGCTCGCTTTTTGCGAGCGCCTCTGAATGAGGTCCATAATACAGACAGACATGCACATACATTACACTGCCGTGCTGCCTTGTAATTCAGTCCCCACGTGGGGTATATCCTCTTTAAGCAAAGATGCCCATGGGGTATATGTTCCCTTTATACTGGGATGACGCTGTGCTACATATGTGTAGTATCAAAATCCTTATTTCCTAACCACACAGAAAGCAGCAGATGTGTCTTATGGGTTTCCCAGTTATATTAGCTCATAATTGGGACACTTGGACGCCATGCGGAGCTTTCATCTTGTGTCTATCACATGGAAAGGATTAGATGTGATGCAGGGTTCCAGCACTTGTTGGGTTCTCTATATAGGATCACTGCACAGTTACATCATTCTTGTGGCTCGGTGCGTGGTGGTAAAATGCGTCTTCGATTTTGTATGGTGGCGCAGAAAGTAACTTACTGCGCCTCTGCGGTCATGTGCCACTTCCTAAACAGATCTCCTGCGGCAAAGCTGCATCGCGCATACATGTCATTCAGGCGACATTAGCGCCTTCTTCTGTTCATGTCCCCCTGGAGCATTTACCGAATCATTGCTTTATTCATTTTGCATCAGTCTGTGTTTTTCACCACAACCTTTACAGCATCAGAGCAGTTGTTTTTAGTTTGGAACGTATTGTATGTGACACAATGGGAGAGAGATATCAAACCTTGGAGGCATGGTGGAGTTGTCCATAGCAACCAATAAGCTCCTAGCTGTCATTTGTTAAGTACAATCTATACGAGAATAGCTAGAAGTTGGTTGCTGTGGGCAACTTCACCTGTTCTCCTTTTCAAGGTTTGATACATCTCCCCCCAAGATGCTTTGGGGATACTATAGTGTCCAATGTGTACAGCTAATCTACGTCTTATACAAAGGCAATGAAAATAAAGTAATGATGTACTATAAAGGCCCATATTAAACCCATAACACTACTATAAATATTTATTTTTGCTACAGTGACTGATGATTGGAGGAGGGGGGGGGGGGATTTGTGGTAGTTTTCTGCCACGAGTGGGTTTGAAAATAGTTTTATTTTCCTGGTGGCCCTTTGTCCTTTGAGGTGACCATAAGTCACTCTGCCTGCTGCAGATTTAATAAGCCAGCAACAGGTTAAATCCTAATTGTTACTTTATACTCCTGTGACTGATTATTGCGGATGCTGTAAAACTTGAGTTTGTTTAAAGTGACGACTTCCCTGTGGTCTCCGAGCCTTAATAACCACACTTCTCGGTTGTTTGTATTCCTCACCAGTGCCCGGCGCTGAAAGCGTAATGATAGGGCAGAGGTTTCTAATCCGACCACAGCACGAGGCACAGCCCTCCAGTCAAGAGGAGCGCTGAATGTAAGCTGTCTTTATCCGAGCACCTCTCCAAGTGTGATGGGTCTGTGGCCGGCACCCCCGCACTGCTCCTGCCATTGTTCTGGTCACTGGGTGTTCAGTATCTATCACGCCTCACATCGCTCCCCGGGAATAACTTTGTGTGGATAGCCTCACGGTGATGGCGCTTACCTCTGCAGTTAAATGGACTTGGATTAAAGTGGATATGTCTGATTTATTTTTATAATAAACCACATTTTTTTTTTCTCTGATTTACAGGACTCTATTTAAGACTGGTCCTTATTGCCGTCGTCATATTTCATTTAGGGATCTATTTACTAAGCAGTGTTAGGAGAAAGAGTGAAAAGTGATAAGGTGCCAGCCAATCAGCTCCTAACTATCATTTTTCAAACACCGCCTTTGAGATGACAGTTGGGAGCTGATTGGCTGGCACCTTGTCACTTTTCACTCTGTCTTCTAATGGAGCGTACACACACGGTCAGATTTGTCAGATGAACGATTTAAACGATTTTACCAAAGTTTTGAACGATTTTAACGATTTTTGACTGCTTTAAAATGAATGGAATCGTCCAAGTCTGACTGCAAACACATCAGATGTCAGACATCGTTATCTGACAAACGGGAACGCGCATCGTTCATCGTCCATCGTTCAGGCATGTCAGATTTTCCTTCAGATATGAATGACTGAACGATTTTTAAATCGTTATCGTTCAGATCTGAAGGAAAAATCTGACTGTGTGTATGCACCATAACACTGCTTAGTAACTAGACCCCTTAGTATCACAGTGACACTAACGAATATGCTGCTGGTATTTAACATGACATACCTGTGTGATGAGGTTCCGCATTATCCTCCGCTGTGTCGCTGGCAGACGACCGCTACCAGCGATGGGCTGCTGAGTAATGCACATGCAGGACGGCTACATGGCACCATCTGCCGGCAGGGACTTGGCAAAGCCAGGAAGGCTTCTGCTGGGTCCTTATTGCTATAGATATGGCTCAAGCGGTGCAGTCACAGACAGCAGTTTGCAGTAAGCCAAGCTTTCCACTGATTGCTACAGAACGTAGCTCATGACCAATTTAGTGAGTGCTAAAGGGGTTATGGCTCAACTCTTAAATGCCACTGGCATTGGGATGAAGCTTGGGGAGGGAACGTAACAGGTTAAGGGGGAGATTTACCAAACCAGATTTATTAAAGTTAGTTTGGGCACCATCTCCTCTTTGGAAAGTTTGATACATTTCCCACTTAAGTCAGTGCTACAAATTAGCATGGGATGGACGGAGCACAAAGCATAATTTTACGGGTTTACTGTGGTCATTATTATAGGTATAGCCTCAAACAGTTTAGACTAGAGTTTAGAGTTGGAGGTATATATACTGAAGTGCAGGTTTTTAGACGTGGAGATGTTGCCCCTAGCAACCAATCATATTCCAGCTATTATCTTCTATAAGGTACTAGATAAATGTTAAATAGACTCTGGTTGCTATAGGCAGCATATTCTCTTCTAAAAACCTGCACTTTAGTAAATGTACCCCCATAGAGTCTCGATAAGTTTGAGGATCTTTGGCAGTCCCTTAGAAACATGATGCTTTTTTTATTGTTATCTAATCAGATAACTGCTCTCATTTGTGTAAGTAGCACTGGACCATACAAAGCTGACTGCCGATTGCTTGCTAAATATTTGCACCACTTTAGTAAATCACCTCTGTTGTGTTATAAAACATTCCGTCAGCATAGTAACTGAACGAAAGCTCCAAGTAAAATAAATAATGACATAATATAACACAAGCATTGACATTCCAAAAGTATAAAGTTCACACAATATATTAATTGTATGTGAGCTTATTTGCCATTAATTTTGAACAATTTCTAGTAAACTATGCTTTTTCACAAGTGCTATTAATAAGGCCATACGGGTTAGACATGCTTTTATCGGAAATGTTTCTGGAAACTGGTTTTGTTTGTTATTTCAGGACACCCAAACCGTCATAGAAGCCTTTAAATCTGGGTTTGAGCCTCCCGGAGATATTGACTTTGAGGATTTCACCCAGTCAATAAAACGTACAGTGTCCGACACGAGCCTCACCAACACCAAGCCGGAGGGGAAGACGGATCCCAAAGTTCCTGGCAAGTCTCGTGGCAAACTGTGGCCTTTCATCAAGAAAAATAAGGTACCGATTTCCAGTGCTAATAAGGACCGTTATTACTTAATCCCCCCAAATTTTTTACTTTAACTGGTTTTCATGTGTCTTTCTTTTTTTATAAATATTGAGTTATTTTTGTTTCTATAATTTTTGTGAATTATATATATATATATATGTATTATTATGCATTTACTTCTTTTTTTTTATTTTTATATATCACTTGATTAATCACCATTCATATACTGCATGCTAACAGCTCTCACTTCAGGCCACTGTTTATACCAATGGTTATAAACAATCCATACTTCTGAGTGAACTTTATTATCAAACCTTCCATTTGGTTATTAATGCTTGAACTGCTGCCATAATACAGTACAATAGCGATTACGCCTTCAGCCCTGATTCCCTCACTCCAGTCAGTGCACTGTCCTTGCAATAATTCCCTGCACCATGCTTTTTGAGCCACAGGCAAAATTGAGGTTTTTCCGCTATAAGATTTAAAATCTGTTCTCAAGCATTGTGCAGTCCATTGGCATATACAATTTGGATTCAGGGCTAAAGGAGTAAATACTTTTTGAAGTGGAATTGTCACTTATACACAGTGAATATTGGTTCAGTCAACAAAATGTCCGCCTTTCCTCAGTGATGTCACTGGTACCTGGTGAATTTGATAGGCTGGGTCTTGGTTCAGCCCACAAAATGGCTGTCTATTGGTGACAAGTCCACTTTAGCTGTGGTGTTCTTGGGTTTCCTGGGTTACTCTTTGCTTTCTGGCCTAATAAACGAATGAGCCAGAATTACAAGTTGACTTAACCAAATCGTTGAATTTCCGATTTATTGAGTGTTTGTTCACTTCACTCATTAACTTTGGACAATTGCATTTCCTGCAGTGCATGCTGGTGCTTACCATTCACTTGCCTTCAGGTTTAGCCAGAAACATGATATAATATGATGGGGATTCTATAGGGTTGTTCTTCAAGTTGTTAGAAAAGGAGAATTTATGAATAATTACTTGACCCGCTTTGGTGCTCTGTAAGCTATCCAATGATTTGGGAGGTAGTGGGGTGCCATGGTGTACCGTTCCTATCCCATCTGGTCTTGTCTCTAGTACATGGAATAGATGAGTCTCTGTCAGGAAGTACAGTCCAGAGGATACCTCCACCAAAAACACCCTCCCTACCCCAAAAGCGATTTCAATATTGCGTTCTCGCTGATTTAATAAACACATGTACAGAAGGGTGTAAGCCAACACAAATAGTAAAGCTTTAAGTTATTTGATAAATTGAATGGATCTTCAGGATGTATATTTTGCAATGAAAATATAGGATTAAAATAACGATTCCAAATTTTCTAACTAATATCCAAGTGTATGACAATATAAATACAATTTTTACTTCGAATTACTTGTGTCACATTTATTTATTAGGAAAGATAAACAAATGATCAAATTTTAACAACAGAGAAACAGTTAGATAATTTATTTAGCTTTTATAGACCTACTAATCCTAAAATACAAGTTGTTTTTGAACAAAATGGCTGCTTATTACATAGCGCTCTTATACACAAGCGTCATTGTGCTCCATTAGTAACCTGGTGCCGTTTTGGCTTCTTTCACACCAGGTAACGTGTTTTATTATCCGCTACCTGATAATGCGCCCATGTACGATTGGGTTTAATATACCAGATCTTAGCGGATCATTAATCGAGCACAGCGATATTTGGGTAGATGAGCGAATATATGTGAAGCAGACAGAATGGGAGGTATTTCAGCCAATCTTTCATCATGGCGGACAACTTTTTTCTTTTTACATACTTTCGGCCGTCCAGCTCATCCACAGGAGAGGTGTCTTCTAAATGGAACTTAAACTCAAAAAATGTATCCAGAGCCATTCATCTCTATCCATATGGACCATCGATAATCGATACCGTGAGATTTCCTTGGTGATTTCTTTGCATTTAGGCCCTCATTCAGAGCCGCTCGCTAGCGGCCGTACGCTCGTTCCGAGCGATGTTCGCACATCTGCGCATGCGTACGGTTTTTAGTACGCATGCGCGAACCAGTCAGTGCGGCCTAAAATCGTTTGTACGCTATATAGCGAGTGCCTGCTATTTTGAGTGACAGAATGAGGCGTATGTGGGTGGTAACAGGGGAAGGTGTTTGAAAACGGGGGAGTGGAATTCAAACGCAGGCGTGCTTAAAGGTCAAAACGGGCGTTTTAAGGGAGTGCATAATTAATACAGCAGCGTCATTGACCACGTCACTTGTTTTTTTTTTAACTCAGAACTGCTCGCAAAATAGCGGTTGAAAAAACCAACCACAAGAATAGCGAGCAGTTTGTACGATGTACTCGATTAATCTAATAAATAGCGGACATGACGTATGGTGCGAGCGGCCAGGGGGCGTTTTTATCAAATAAACGAGCGTATGTTTTGCTCGCTCGTTCAGACTTAGAGGTGTGAACAGACTGCAATTTGCGAATGGATCATTTGAATAGCCACCCCTTGTTTTTGAACGAACGACCGCAAATAGCGAACGGCTCTGAATCAGGCCCTTAGTTCCATTTGGAATACAAGAGGAGACTATCTTGAGGAGAAGCAGAATACAATAGCTTGATGGATGATAAATTGCAAAGTGACATATAATAAACCACCAAATTTAACACTGGAGAAAAAGTGGCAACGTTGAATTTGCATGTTAATGGGCCACAAAGCCAGAAATAGCCAGTTGCCTTTATAAAGGTGCCATTAATGCCACTGTAATACGGCTCAGCTGACTGCGTGCTGGCACAGCCTGTATGCCAGGCTTCGTACTCCATGTGACTTCTGCACGCGGTCACTGCAGAGACCGGAAGTGTGGCGTGTGGGGCATAAGTGAGCCATTGTCCGCTGCCACTGCTTTGGGCATCATACAAGAGGCAGGAAGAAGGCCGGTGAGTGCTGCTAATGATTTGCATGGCAGGGGTTGGCATGGCTTTTCTTTCTTCCCTCAGATGGTAGATAAAGCATCTGCGAAACTGTATATTTCACTCATCCTCTCCTAACGTCATCTAGCTTCCTTCATTTCTGTCCATGGGCGTCACACATGGATATTCAATCTTTTTCAGATTCATTTATTTATTTATTTATTTATTTTTTATTTATTTTTCTTAGATTTTTTTTTTTTCTTATGTTGCTTTTTTATACCATTTGGTTTGGAATAAATGTTGTTTAATCCTTATTTCGATTTTGTGTTTTTTTGTTTTTTTTTCCTTCTCCTATATCTTTTTAATTTGGTTTATATTCTATCACTACTCCTTTTCTTATACATAGCTTATGTCCCTTTTAACATCCCCTCATCAGCCCCCTCCTCCTCCCCCTGCCTCTGGCTCACCCTGTGCTGTTCCCAACGGCCCCCAGTCTCCCAAGCAGCAAAAGGAACCCCTCTCTCATCGCTTCAACGACTTCATGACCTCCAAACCCAAAATCCACTGCTTCCGAAGTTTAAAGCGCGGGGTAAGTGGTGCTCTGGTTTTCTAGCTCTTGCTGTTCGTTTCGCCCTTGCACCCTTGTTGCACGAACAGTTTATTTAAAAAAAAAAAAATGCTTTTTTTTTTTTTTTTTGACGTTTTTTTTCCCTGTCATTCTGTGAATCTTTATTTTGTGTCCATAACACTCATGACTGCTGAAAGCTCATCACTGTAGCCACTGGCTAGCTGATTACTTGGGGAGTTGGCCTAGATTCTGCTGTACATGGAGATTGCACACAGTTAAGGAGGCGATTTCATGTCCTGAACCGGTACCCGTGGGTATTCGGATTCCCATTTGTCTGAAACGGGTTTATTTTTAAATGAAAGCTCATTCTAACAGCAAACATTTTATACTTTGAGAATAGCTTCACCTTGATTAAAAGTCCAGGCTCGCCCTATATCTGCTTCTCTTCTGGATTGGTTTCAAGGGTGGCAAGGGGTACAGTGACTTCTAATCTTTCGTCATAGCTATCAAAACCAATGGTTTATTGTTTGAAGCTTTAGGTTCGCCCCCCAGAAGAATTATTTATAGAGGTAGTGACATTTATGAGCATAATTTTAATATACTGTTGATTCTAGTCTCTTGTAAACTTTAGCTGTTCTTAAGTTTAATTTTTTCACCCAAAATCCAGCCTCCCCTAAGTGGCAAAGCCAAGCTTGTTCCATGCCTAGGATCCTTGTTCTCCAGGAGAACCATCCTTGCCCAATGCTGTATACGGTCTTACCCACACATTGACAACTAAGAGAAGGTTGGATTCTTCTAGTTCTTGCTAGGCAGTTCTGTGGGCCACGCAACACGATCACAGTACAGTTTGCCCGCTCCCGAGGATAGGTAAATTGGATGAGGTATGGTCGATCGTTGCTTAGATTGAGCAGCCAAAGCATTTGATAGTGGTCATCTGGTAAACATTTACCCACTATGTCCATTTGTGTATTCTCATTTGTGGACATCTTATGTGGGTAATGACTCATCAGTTGTTCAATATCACAGAATTAGAAAGAGTGGATGTCCCGGGCAGAGTGGCATGGCTATTGGAGCGTGGAAGTGAGGGGGATCCAGCTATGCCATCCCATCAGCTGGCAGGGACCCGGCTCATGTACAGGGCCGGCACACCTGCAGTGAAGTCACGCTTCGGCTTTGAGATCCGCAACTAAAAGCCTAAATAGGGATTTGCTGTCCCAATGCCGTGCCCCTGAGGAATGGCAATGAGCCATCGGAATGACAGCACACCGCAACATCGGTTACTTTACCTTTCCCCTCTATAGGGGAGCGCGTATTAGGCTACGGACAGCTTATGCAGTGTGCACAGCCGCACGTTACGTCCCAAAATCGCATTCGATCGAATTGCTCCCTTGATATCTGTATTTACTATTTATAACAGGGCTGAGCAATAAGCACCCCTCCAGCTGTTGTTGAACTACAAATCCCAGCATGCCTTGCAGCAGTTTTAGCATGGCCAAATAGCAAAACTGTGGCAGGGCATGCAGGGATGTGTAGTTCTACAACTGCTGGGTGAGGGGGGGGGGCTTATTGCCCACCCCTATTTTAGGATACTGCTGTATGTCAGCATGTGTAAACCTGGTTGACGCTGAGCGTAGTGTACCGCTGTTGCAGCAAGGCATTCTGGGAGGTAAAATGTGGCTTTTATCTAGTAGCGCAGGGAATTCTTTACATTTATGGCCTGAAGCTCCACAACAAAGCACTGCTCTAGGGAGATAAAACACACTTACATGTCTGATGCTAGAAAAAAATAGGTCACAATTCTGGCTGGTAGTATGTCCTTTAAGGCAAGTAATTCTTATTTTTCTGGTAATTAATTGGGCGTACTCCATTACTCTGCACAGCGTCTAAAAGGCAGATATAATAAAGAGCAGCGTACGGAGGGAGAAGCACTTTAGCAATGAGAGAATTTTCCAGTAAAAGCCTCCTGCCTCTTGTGTGCCAGCTTCCGTGTCACTGGAAAGGTTACTCGTCTGCAAAGCATGACTGGGGCTGCACAGAACTGATTCTACATTGCCCTGTAAAGGTTCTGAAAGTCAAACTCATGATAGATGCCCTAGGCAGCCTGCAGCACCCCACCTGCTGTTTAACTGCAAGCCTTAGCATTCTGATGGCCATCAGGGCATGCTGGGAATTGTAGTTAGTGTTAGGCATCCGTCACGGTCATCTGTCTCCGCAGTGTGTGTTCCAACACCGTATCTGTGCACTGTAGAGGCAGCCTGAACCAATAAGCAGCCTATCCATCCATCAGGAACTAGTGACATCACTGAGGCGTGAAGCGATGGTTCTAGGTGTCATTCGTGTTGGTTCAGCCACAGATATGTTCCCCCCACTGTATGCAGGCAATAGACTACAGTTCCAATATCAGCCCCATGTTACAGGAATGCCAGGCTCCGCACCAGCGTCCACTTTAACAACCTGTTCTTTTGTTTTCTTGCTGGCTCACCCGCAGACTCAGTCTGTGTATTTTCACAAAGCGATGATGAAGAGGACTATAGGGAAACCCACGTGCGCCTTTGAGGCTAGGGACTATGTTGTAAGTTTCTCTGTGATAGACTGGAATCCGGCTCCTGCACTCACTAACACCAGATAACCAGAGCAGAGCGCACGATTGTGCCCAGCGCAGCTCATAGCCTCTGCCTGTCATGTCATTGGGAAGAAGCCAACAAGTCATTGGTGAGAGGCGATGAGCTGATTTAAAAAAAAAATAATGACAATTTCCCCTGTATAAAATTTGCAGCATTTCAAATGCAGACTGAAAAGCCGATGTGTACTAAGATCCAATCTGGTGATCCGTCGCAGGGAGAGATCTGAGATCTGTCAGTCCATCACTTCACTCTGAAGGTTTTTGTTGTTGGGTAGCAAATTAATCTGCAATGCAGGAGGGACCTGTAAAAACATTCACAGATAGTATGTACATGCTCTAGGAGCCAATCAGAAGTGTGGCTACACTTAGGCAGCTTATTGGGTGAAGAAGGGGGGAATGTATAGTTTTCTATGCATACCATACTTCCTGCCTGAAAGCCTTTAGAAAAATATTTGGGAGGATAGTGTTCGCTTTTGTGATGAGCTCTTAACTTGTCACCAATACCTTATACCCACTGATGGTTGGTTGACATTTAAAGACCAGTGTATTTGGTTGTTAAGCGTTAACACTAGTAAATGTATGTATTTTTGCGTCAGCAGGATCAAGGACATTTTTGGTGTTGCGCATTTGGTTTCTGCCAGCAGTAGTTCATTCTGGGACTGATCAGTTGCTAAGAATGGTATATTGTCTTCAGTCTCTGTTATTCAGCGATTGATAAAATTTCCTCTGTTTGGTTGAATCCTAGTACATGTCGGACCAGGCGTTATTGCAGGCGCTGCCGTCCTTGGCAAACACTGTCCGTGAACATGCTAGCATCATTTCCCTGCTCTTCATCTTGTGTTACTGAAGGTGCAAAGCTGTTCCAGGCTCCAGTCCTATCACACCCAGCTGAAATCACTGTCCCAAAGTGACAGCCGGAAAGGCAGACACTGATAGGCTTATGCAGCAACCTAACCAGAGCATGCTGGGATTTATCATTCCGCCACCTCTGGAGAGTTACAGGTTGTCTGTTACCAAGGTGACTGAATTTTTATTTTTTTTACATTTATTTTATTATTGCTTCAAAGTTCAAACCTAGAACTTTGGTTTCTGGCAAATTTTGTATTAACTGTACAGAAATTAACAAAAAGAGTCTGTGGCCCAGTTTCCACCTCAGGATTTGGCCTATGGTTCCGCTGTCACATTGGACAGAGATTAGCCAGCCGATCAGCCTTTTAATGTCTCCACTCCGCATCAGAACTCGCCAGTCGCATCCCCCGTGCTTCCTAAACTGCTAGAGACTGTTCCACGACTCTCTACCAGAGAAGGGATAGAGGCTACATTTCACGGCTCGTGGCATACGTGTTAGACATCTGCATACATACATGCTTCCGTGTGAGGCCTAGCTTTGCCACAATTCCATCGACTCCCGATCATTGCATTCATCTTACATTCAGTTTTACACCACTGTACATTATATATCACATAGACGTCCAGCTGTGGATGACAGTGCTCTGTGGTGCCTATTAATGTGTTTTGTGTGGCATCTGTGTGAACCTTACAGTAGCCGTAGTCATGTTGCTGTATGCTGGTTAGATGTAGGTTCCATATAGAACATAGTGATGGCTTTGTAGATGATCCTCAGGAACTGTTCCTGGTCATGTGTCTGTATACATCTGTATCTGAATCCAAAACTGTATGTGTTATCTATGCGAAAGTTCACAAGCAGGTTGCCCTGGGAACCCGTGGTTTGCAGAAGAAGCTGGCATTGAGCGGATGATGGATAAAAGCAGACCCCACCCTAAATGAAATCGGCAGCCATAATTATATGGACTGTACTGTATATGTGGCCCTCCAGCAGTTGTAGAACTACACATCCCATCATGCCCTGCCACAGTTGTATCATGCCCTAATAGTATGCCTGTGGCAGGTCATGCTGGGATTTGTAGTTCCTCAACAGATGGAGAGGGGCTGTATGTTGAATACCCCTACTGTATATTAGTGTCATTACCGTTCTCATGCAGAGGCTTATTATGTCCATGGTAACTGCAGCAGAAGTTCATCAACTCTAGTCCTCGGGGACCTTGAACAGTGCATGTTTTCCAGATCTCCTAATTGGTGCAGGTGGTGGTAAGTATTTCACTTGTGATACTGAGGATATCTGTGAAGCATGCACTGCTAGAGCTCCTTGAGGACTCTTGAGCCGTAGTGTATATTGGTGTGCGCTCTATAAACATTCATTGGCGGGTGGCTGAAGATACTGTAGGTCCCAGTTGGGATCCATTCAGAGCTTTGCCTTGTGCCTGCATGAGAAGGGGAGGGGGGATAAATGACTGTATTGTATTGTAATACTGTTTTGTATTAGCGCCAATGACTCCTATTTAAATAATTTGAAAAGCTGAGCGTTGTGGGTGATAGTTGCATTGTGTGGAACGCTGTGTGCAGGGGGGACCGTTATGTGGCGGTGCCAGACTATAGATAGACCGTAAATAGATCGATGATGTCTAGATAGACACCAGATGTTAGACAGTCAATAGGTTAACTGGGACAAAAGGATGACAGGAACAAAAGGTCGACACACTGAAAGTCGACCGGTACAAATGGTCGACAGTGCCAAATGGTTGACTCGAAAATGATAGACACAAAAATGGTCGACACGTGAATATTTCAGCTTTTTAGGGTTAGGCACCAGCAGAGAGTATGAGGCTCTTACCGAAGGGTTAGGGTTAAGCACTAGAATGGAGGGTTAGGGCCAGACACCTACCCCGACGGTTATGGTTAGGCACCAGGAGCGAGGGTTAGGGTCAGGCACCAAGGGAAGGGTTAGGGTGAAGATTAGGGCAAAACAAAAAAAATTGTGTCGACCATATTCATGTTAACCAATCGTACCTGTCGACATTCTTACATGTCGACCTTTTGTCCCTGTCAACCTATTGACTGTCTGACATCTGGTGTCTATCTAGACATTGTCTACCTTTTTACTGTCTATCTGTTAATCCACACCACCGTTATGTGCTACATCCACAGCCTTTTACACCGTTCATGCCTCCTGAGCTCTCAGCCACTGAAATAAAGGTCACAGGGAGACTGCCTGTTCTCTGCTTCCACCTAGGAGCCTGTGTGCTAGCACTCAGCATTCAGCTTCTGTGCTTTGTATGCTCTTCTTCATGTCACTGCAGTAACTGCTCGCCATCTGTCACCCTGCCCGCTTATTGTACCAAGCCAATGCCTTCTCCCCATCACACGCATTGCAGTACAGATAAGGTCACACAAGCACTGTCATTTCCTACAGTGCAGCCCACACCTTGCAGAGCGATCACTCACTGGTACTGTAGCTGTAACACTGGCACCACAATGTGCACTTGTTATATTGCCTTATTAATAGTTCACTGCTGACAATACAGTCTTACAGCCGGCACGTTTATTAGACACCAGTTACAAGAATGCTTATGAATTGCCAAATTAACATACAAATGCCTTCTGTCAGTGTAATGCGTTACTGACCATCATTTTGTGGTATTTGTCTAGAATTTTCTCACATAAACAGAAAATACAACATTTAGGGGGAGATGTATCAAGACTCCTAAGTAGAGACATTGCCCATAGCAACCAGTCAGCTTATCCCTATCATTCTACGTGAGGCCCACCTTTTCACCTTCCGCATGTAATACCAAACACCTTTGTCTTGTAGACACTCACATCACTGCTATCAGCTTCTAGATAGCTGTTTAAATCATATCAGATGTCATATCTATGGTCTACGGAGCCTGAATTCCTTTTTGCAGCATCAGCGAAACAGGAGCTGAGCGACCAATCGCACACACAGGTGGGCCAGATCCGACGGTTTGGTGCTGTGACCGAGCAACCAGATCATATTTTGATCGTCTGAGGAAAATGGATGCACACAATGGCGGCCATCTTTTAACTGAAGTTCTGAGCTCACCATAATCTCCCAATCCTTTTCAATCCGATTATCAGGTACCAACATTGTGCGATTAGCGCAAGGTGAGGATAGTACACTTATCTGAACATCAAATATGTACATTTTTAAGAAAACCTTTTTAGTGACCTCTCATGAATTTCTATATAAAGATTATATAATCCCCACACGAACAAGTTAAAACAATATGAATATAGAAACTACGTTCTCACTACAGTTTGTTTGTACACCCTATAGACACATTTTGCATGGGATGCAGCCAATATCCCAATTCCAGGGGGTCAGAATGCTGGCTCTGGAATCCCGACACTTGTCAGTATCCCAGTGCCGTCATCCCGACCGCCGGAATCCCGAAGGTAAGTAGCGGGGTTGGGGGGAGGGTTAGACACTAAGGGGACGGTTAGGGATAGGCACTAGGGGGGATGGTTAGGGTGCGGGGTGGGGGAAGCTTAAGTTTAGGCACTGGGGGGGAGGATAGGGTCAGGCATCGGGGAGTGGTAGCGGTAGGAATAGGAGGAGGGTTAGAATACTGGCCGACAAGTGTTGGTATTGTAACCCTGTCTGGATTCTGACCGCTGGTGTCCCGAGCGCCGACATCCTGTACCCCATCCTATTGAGCACTACCGATTTGGTGTTTTTGAAGTTCAGATTTGTGGCCCACTTAGAATAGTGTAGTGTAGACTGATGTTTTCTGTATATTTTATATAGTTGTCAGCCCATGAATGCAGCTGTGCTCTTCATGTCATAATTAATAGTTCTTTTTATATTACCAATGTAGGCTGTTATTTAGTAATACATTGTATTTTGCTCACATTAACATGTGTAGTACACTGCGGGGTTTCAGTATCTTGTGAGAAGTTGACATTGGATTTGTACTGAGCACCTCAGACCTGCTCACAGCCATTTTGTGGTCTGAACTATACATTTGCAAGGAACTAGATGTATCACTGAGATACTTTATGACCAGTATCCAGGAGATCTGAAAACATTCATGAAGAACTGGTTCCACAGTTGGGTATGGTGGTTACATGCACAAAATGTCTGCATTCACTGTGTATAGTCGACAGGTGCTATATAAAGGCCCATTTAGCCCCTATTCTAGTATCCCATGCAGAACACATGCCATGGCAAGTAAAATATTTTAAATAAAAAAAAAAGGACATTTAGCTGCTCTGTGGGTTCCAGTATTAGCTTTCATACATGTACAAGTGTCTCCATTTGCCACATCCTTTCCTGTGCTGAGTGCAGGTAGGATAGTGTCTGGTTACCATCCTGTGCCGAGTGCGGGTAGGATAGTGTCGGGTTACCATCCTGTGCCGAGTGCGAGTAGGATAGTGTCTGGTTACCATCCTGTGCCGAGTGCGGGTAGGATAGTGTCTGGTTACCATCCTGTGCCGAGTGCGGGTAGGATAGTGTCTGGTTACCATCCTGTGCCGAGTGCGGGTAGGATAGTTCGGGTTACCATCCTGTGCTGAGTGCGGGTAGGATAGTGTCGGGTTACCATCCTGTGCTGAGTGCGGGTAGGATAGTGTCTGGTTACCATCCTGTGCCGAGTGCGGGTAGGATAGTGTCTGGTTACCATCCTGTGCTGAGTGCGGGTAGGATAGTGTCGAGTTACCATCCTGTGCGGAGTGCAGGTAGGATAGTGTCGGGTTATCATCCTGTGCCGAGTGTTGGGGGTATGCTGCAGAATTGGGCACTTGACCTAATATTATGGTATATGTGGCAACCAACGCCAATAATAATCCTATTGTAATCGAGTCATTGTGGAGTTTATTGCTAAAGGCACCAAACTGTTGGTGTGACCTGGAAGTAATCCATATGCCTGGCCCTAGCATTGTATGGCCAAGTCTGATCCAGTACTGCTGTCCATCAGGGGGTAGTGAGTGAGAATGGGAGAACCAATCACGAGCCATAATCTCTATATCAGTCCTGCTTTTCCAGCCCACCCCCCCCACCATCATTATTAATTACAGTTAATTAAATTGATTTACTGGCTCTGTATTATATGAATGTCAGGGACCCGAGGAAAATGACTCCACCAGGGTTCTGCCTACGTGGAGGGGACACTTTTAGTAGAATCAGATAGTTAACCCCTTTACACTGAAATGGCTGAGAACAATTGTCTGCACTTAACTGCTTAGCAAATTTAAATACAATGTTAAATAGCTCAAGTTCTGTAACAGTATGAGATTGCTTATATTCCGTATTTGTGAATGATATTTGTAGCTTTCTATGTATATAATTAATCTATTTATTTCAATCCTTTCAGTGCTACCAGAGTAGCTAGCAAGAATATAAATATAGGGGTCAATCCAATTACACGCAATGTACTCATGGGAAGAGTCATGACGACAATGGCCTTATTGAACGGCTGCCCGAAATTTGCATAAAAGCGCTTATGCAATTTAGGGCTCCAAGCCAGAGTTGCGAGATGCCGCGCCGTTGCCGGCGTTTCAACGCCATGGCAATGGCAACTCCCACCTTTCGCAATCAATTGGATTGACACCAAAGATGTAGAGTTTTCTAGGTCTCAGACAATTACATTGTAAACCGGTCATATGATCATCATTGTGTGATAGCCAGTATCAGATGACGCCATTTAATAAACATATTGTGGGCGTGACCTGGTTAAAAGAAGGTTGCTTTAAATAATGCAAAACATGTCTGGGATTCCAACTCCGCTATAATAAAAAATGAAATAATTAAAATAAAAAAAAATCAGATTCTACCTATCATTTCTCTATTGCAGTCTAGAAAATGACAGAGATAATCTGATTAGTTGCTATGGGCAACACTGTGACTGTTTTAGAAGCTTTAGTAAATCTACCCCATGGAATGAACAGGTGACTACAGTCCTATGTGTTCGATCAGCCAATGACCCGAGAACACAGAGACCAATATGGTCAATTTTCCCCCACATTTGAGAGATTGTGTATTTTGTTTTTTTTTAGGGCCTCACATGTACGAATTGACTGTCAAAATCACGATAAATGCGTCAGGGCGGCTGAGAGGCCTGATCGTGGGTGGGGGCATAGATTGTTGGATTACAATCATAACCAAAATGACAAGAAGACGGAGTGCCCTTATAATTAACAAGTGTCAGTTTATTTATATATTTAAATTTGTTACTTATTAATAGGCCATCTGAAAGTGTGAGATGTGGTGTGTGTGTATACGAGTGTGTTTGTGTGTCTTAATTGATGCCACGCATAAAGGAAACTGTTTACCTGCTTTCACCTCTATTAGCTATTGTAAAGATTATTGTAAGAAAACTGTCCAAATAAAACAGGCCAGTTTAATGAAAACAAAAATAATAATCTAATGTAGCTAAGCCAAGCACAATAGTTTAAAACCAACGCCTCAGCGAGTAGCTGCCATAGCAAATGTGTGGGGTGCGTATTTCGGCAACTTGGGCCCCTTGTGAACTTTTGCACAGGTTGTTAGATGTTACATTGTACCCGTGTAGTTACAGCGTCATGGTCTTAGATTACTTACAGTTCCGCTGTAGAGAATGACATCACAACATCCACCCTCTGCTGATATACATGTTTTCTCCCCCCCCCTACCTCTTTCTCTCCTTTCTCTTATATTTTGTTTTTTTTTCTTTTGAATCTCCAATTATGCCATGAAGCTTTCCCTGAAGCTGGTAAGAACTGTTCAGCATGTGCTCACTCTCCTGTGTTCTTCCCTAGAGGCACAACCAGAGACTTTTACCCTCCTAGGATGCCCTGCTTGTCCTCCCATCACTTCAGACGGCTGTAATAAGTTCCTCATTAGTATATGACTATATTGCATGGAGGCAGCAGAAGTCTGTCCTGGTCTAAAAGCAATTATCTGATTTTAGACAGAATAATTAGCGCTATAATTAAATGGAAATTCATACGTGTGCCAACAAGTGTTTGCAACACGGTGACGGAGAATTTTAAGGTTGTAGTTTTAGGGGGGAATTCAGTTGTTTTGCGCTGCTGAAGCTTCAATTGTTTGTGCCGCTGGGCGCGAGTTTCTACTCGTACGCTTGTGATGTGGCGAGCAGATATCTTCCCAAAGTCGGGATTTTAGGCGCCTTAGCTGCCGCATGGGCAGTGTGCCCAGTAGTTTGCTTGGGTTTAGTCGCTTTATTCAGCTAATCCCGGTGCATTTGGGCATGATAAGTTATGGCCGACCAGGTACTCACGCCCAATGGCACAAACATTTGAATATCGTTCGGACGGGAGTTGCCTGCTCAAGGAAACAATTGAATTTCCCTCTTAGGGGTCTATTTACTAAGCAGTGTTATGAGACAGAGTGAAAAGTGATAAGAAAGTGATAGGGTGCCAGCCAATCAGCTCCCAACTGTCATTTTTCAAACACAGCCTGTGAGATGGCAGTTGGGAGCTGATTGGCTGGCACCTTATCACTTTCTTATCACTTTTCACTCTGTCTCCTAACACTGCTTAGTAACTAGACCCCTTAGTCTGAAATGGGCAACTTGGGTCTGTCCCGCTGTCGTCGTACTGCTAGTCCCGCAACAGCCACGGGTAACCTAATAATACTTTACATCAGGCCTGGACATCCTGTTACACTCCAGGATTTGTGAAACTACAAGCCCCAGCATGCTTTGATGGCTGGCATGGTATGCTGGCACAGCACTAGATCGTCCAGGCCTGACCTTAGCCCCTTTCCTTTTTAATTTTAGCCACAAAATACCCCTTAAGTATCCTGCTCTGTTTGTGCCTCTGGTGACGCCCCCTACATGTCATCCATAGATTGCATGCGTTTTGTGTGTGTGTGTTTTTCCCCATCCCCAGTGTCACAAATTAGTGTATAATCAATAATTATGGGATGATTTGGGTATTTCTGTGGTTCTAAATTGTGATTTAGCCAAATTCTAAAAAATAAATAAAAAAAAATCACTTGAATTAATCCACTGAATGATTAAATGCAAATTAACTTCAATTCCGTGTGTGGCCAAAGTGTCCAGTTCTGGAAATTAACATTTGTATCTAACATGATTGACAAAGTTTCTCGGTGAGGGAATGGTAGCTTATAAATTTAGCTTCTTCGGAGATTCCAGTAGCTGCCCAAGTCCTCACGGGCACCCAGTCAGTGAGGCTGTGAGTTGTATTGAGGTGATAGCAGCAGAATATAAAACACCAGTCATTCTTTATAGCTGTATACTGTCTGGAGGTACAAAACCTAGGACCCTGATCGTGTGTTCTGTGACACACACCTTCGAAGAGCGTTTGAGGCTGGGCCCGAGATAAAGGTCTCAAAAACAAGTAACCAGGTGGTCAGCGTCTGTTTCTTTTCAGCACTTTGTAGCAGAAACATGTAGCTGTACCACGGGATCATTTTCCCTGTACAGTCGGTATATATTGGACCCTGGACTCACTACATCCAAGAGTCTTCTGGCTTATTTACAATAATGGATTTTATTCCATAACCACTTGGAAGGCCGTAGTTATCCTGTGCAGGTAGTACAAAGCATATTCTTCACTGCTTCTTTAAGTGACCCATCAAAGAGAGTACAGATTGGTTTTCATTAGGGATGTGCAGGCTCGGATAGGTTCGAATCTGCACGCCGAGTTCGGATTTTTCCCTCCAAAAATCGGGTCTCAGAAAGAGGCAAAACGTCATCTTTCATGGACAAACATCATCTTCCATGGTCTTTTGTCCAGGAATGATGATGTTTGTCCATGAAAGATGACGTTTTGCCTCTTTCTGACACCCGATTTTTGGAGGGAAAAATCCGAACTCTGCGTACAGATTCGAACCTATCCGAGCCTGCACATCCTTAGTTTTCATATACCTAGCCTCAATACGCCATGTGGGGCAAGAGAACGGGTGCGATGAGCCACCAGGTCCTATGCACCTCGGCTTGCACAGAGCGTCTTTTTCGCTCCAAAAATGCATCTTATTCGCAAATCAGGTGCAACTAGCCGCTTCATGAGACTGCCCTGATTAATTTCATGTGTGTCACTTGTATATCTGTGTAGATGAATTTATGGCCCTGTGATGTATCCGAGTCTATATACGATGCGCATAACTTGCCGTAATAAAAGCCACGTCCGGTAAGTTGCAGCAGCAGCAAAAATGTAGCGGGCACATCCGTATGTGTGACTCCCGGTCACCAGGGGGAGCTATAGTAGGGCGTTTTCCAGCAGGCAGAGGTCACAGGGTTCGCCCTGATGTGGCGGGATAATAAACTGACCAGTTGATGCCGTAGTTGAATGAGAATAGAATAGTAGTAGTGAATAGTAAGTCTAGAGTGACAGACACGATGCTATTTGAGGCAATAAGATCTCTAGCTCAAGATTATTCTATTTTACGTCTGCTTATTGTCTTATAGGCAGAAGAATAATCCTGCCGAGCTGATTGCATTTCATTACAAAATGGTTGACTTGTTCTAGAGCTCCAGTTTTCCCTTTGCGTTTGAGCCTGATGGTAAGACAAAGGCATTGTTCTCTGCTCTGCTTTGTGTCTAGAATTGTGATGCAGCTCTGAAGCCGCAATTACAAACTTCTTTATAAAAGGATGGAGGGCACCACCTAGAGGTCAGAAGGTGTTACTGCCAAATAGAGTTCTGTTGTGTGGTGATTAGTTATGGAGTGGTATCTTGGAAGGAAGAGAGACTCAGAATTGGATACAAATATATACGCTTTCGTTTTGCTTTTTAATCTTGCGTGTTTAATCATTAGTTTGCTTTTTGTCATCTGTACCTGTCCTAATACAATATATCAATGTATTATACCACAAAGAATCACTTTTTTACATGTGACTCTATGGGCTAAATTTACTAATGGTCGGTTTTGGTCTTTTCTCTAATCTGTTTTGCAAGCCAACCGTTTACTAAAGTCAAAACCGTAGGCAAAAAGGGCAAAAACCTGACTTTATGTGGAAAAATTAATTATTGTTCCGATGTTCTAGAGATGAGTAGGATACACAGATTTACTAATGGTCAGTTGTACAACCTACCACGAAACAATGGGAACCTGTCCAAACAATAGACCTGCCTGAGGCAGGCTAATTTGGGAGAAACACTGCATATATCATTATGAGCTGTGCAGGCTTCGTTAGGTTAAAAATAAAAAACAAAAAGCGTGATCAATCCCTGCCCCCCTTTCCACAATCAGTAACCAGCCCCGGACCTCTCCGCCTCACCTGGTATTGGAAAATAGGGGGGGGGGGGGAATTACTATTTTCCAATAACCAGCACTGAGCTGAACCAGCTGGGGGGGATAATGACACAACAAGGAGACATACATCATGGGGTCCCTCTGCCATCACATTAACCAGCGCCAAACTGGTCAGCCCAGCCCATAAAATCAGCCCGGGGCTATACCCCACACCCCTGGTGGCGCTGGACGCGGGGTTAATAGTATTAAAACAGTTAATATTGTTTGTTACAGGTGGACTATAAGTACCAGGCAGCCTGCCCTGGCATGCCGGCGGTTTGTGGAATAACAAGTGCCAACATGCCTGGACATTAAGCTGGCACTTCTAGTCCACCTGTAAAGAAAATATTAAAACAAACAGAGGCCCTGATTCAGAGCCGGACGCTCTGACAGAGTGCTCGCTCTGAATCAGGGCCGTCCTTATCTTTTTTAAGAGCGGCCTCCTGACCGCTCGCATAGCTGTGGGTGACCACCCATAGCTATAGCGAGCGGCCAAAAAGATGGTCGCGATGGTCAAGACCATCGCGACCATCGGGCTTGCGACGAGACCCTTGTGGTAGGGTCTCGTTGCCGCAAGCTCTGGAGTGCTTTCGGCTCTATCAGAGCCGAGAGCACTCCCACTGACATCACTTGTGATGTCAGTGGGACCGGCTCCAGACGGTAGGCGTTCCCATGGGAACGCCTCCGTCTGGGCAGCCACGCCCCCGGCACGCCCACCAAAGGGGGCGTGCTGTCACTCACCATCGACAGCACGCCCCCTTTGTAGCGAGACCCGGAGCGACGGCTTGGCCGTCGCTATCCGGGTCTCGCACATGCGCATGACGGAGCCGGCTCCCTCATGCGCACTGGGCTAACAAAGACCCGCTTGCGAGCGCTCGTGAGCGGGTCTGAATCAGGCCCAGAGTCCTCACACACCGGATGTTTTAATCTTTTACTGAATAAATAAAATGTAAAAACAAAGCTTTGGGTGGCCTCCTCTTTGGTCCATGTAGGCATCCAGTGATCTTTGGAAAAAATTGAATACTGAACCCCACGGACACACACTGTACACTTTGTGACAGAGCTAGCGATAAATGGCAGGACATCCCGGGACACTGTCATAGGATTGAATGGGGAAGCACTGATTTGCCGAGAGCGTGGACGGTTGCTATGGCAGTGTCCGTTTTCAGCCAATCAGCACTTCCCCATTCATTCCTATGACAGTGTCCGCTAGTGACCTGCCGTTTCTTGCTAGCACTGTGAGTAGCACGGTGCTCCCGCGTTATGTGTAGTGCACTGTGGTAAGATGTATGACACATCTGTATGAAATAGGGTTTTTCAATGAAGGATTACCACAGTCAGTGTGTGAGTACTGTTTAATTTTTTCAATACAGACGGACTACAGGTGCCAGCGGGCACTTAACGTCCGGGCATGCTGGCACTTATACACTGTATAGGTGTTTGCTAATTTACCTAGAGTTTTCCACCATTTACGTTGAGTGTTACTACATTTGCTCCAACTGTGATGACCAGATCCTTTCTCACAGAAATATCTCCAGCTGTGCTCAGGTGAGTAACAAGATAGGTCCCATGCAAATAGGTGGCATAATGTTGAAATTGGCTTCTCCCATTCATGGTGAATTATTATTTCTGTCACCTCTCAGCCACACACAATAAAACAGACCTAAAAAATCAGTTTCATGTTCTTAAGATATTAGCAGCCCCAACACTTCCACCTAATTTGATATGTGGGCTTCGGGTTAAGCTTTTCGTTGGTCTTTACTCGAAAGCGCCCCCGTTGCCTACACTCGGCGGAGGGACACTTTTTGGGCCAAACCGATATTCATGGAAACTAGGAGCCAATGAGGTAATGAAAATACAGCTGAGACGCAGTGTTTGAGCCCCAGTGATGTGGTCTAGCGAAGGACGTAGGCTTCATTATCATCAATACTGGTACGGATTCAGCTGACAAAATATGTGCTTCCACTGCATTTAGGTGACTGGTCTGCTTTGCAAAATAGAATTACCTCAGTAACGTCGCTATTTCCTAGTGCATTAGTAGAACACAATATTCCCAGGTCAGAAAACAAAATGGCTCCTTGTACTTCAAGACCACAGGCCTTCTTTAAAAGTCTTATTCAATATCAAATAAGATCATTGTGGAGGTTTCATATTTTTTCATTATTTAATAATGTAGTTTTTTTCTTTGTCTCTCTAATATTTCAACACTTCTTCCAGTATGTACAATTGGCCCAATAAGTCGCCTATTTTGGGTGTGAAAATCGCTAGCCTGTGGTTCTGTGGGAAATCATATTTTTTACCTTCTTTTACGCCTCATTATTTGGCACGACATGCATGATTGTAGCGAGTGCATGCAGCTAGAACGGATGGTATACATGACATTCTAGTGTTTTGGCTTCCACCAGGGGGCGACACCCGAGGACTTCAGCAACCTGCCACCCGAGCAGAGACGGAAAAAGCTGCAGCAAAAGGTCGATGAATTAAATAAAGATATTCAGAAGGAAATTGATCAAAGGTAAGCAATAGTGAGGCATTTATAATGTACTCTGTGTATGTTTAGAGAGGAGTTCATTTTTATTTTAACTTGGATAGCCCATATACAGTTTTCGGTTTTAAAATTCATGCTTTAAAAAGTATGATCATTGACATATCTGGCAGTGGAGAGAGCAGGGCATGCAAGCTACAAAAAGTAGTAGGGAGGGCCCTGCTCACCCGAGGTTAGAGGGCACAGCGGAGATCAGAGAAGGGGGTGTGGCTAGGGAGGAGATTGGGAGAGCTGAATGGGTAATAGTATAGTTGGGGGTACGGTTAGCTAAGTATTTGATGGCCGTGGGAAAGCCTGATTGGGCATGGTATGGAATGGCATAGAGGGTAGCGTCACGGGAGAAGCCTTGTAGGCGGCAGTGACAGGTGGGCACTGGAGACGAGTCGCGGGTCAGGTGGGTGACTCTATCCAGATGAGATCTGTGATGTATAAAGGGGATGAGGTTTTTGAGGGCTTTGTAGGTAACGGTACTCCAGTTTCCTCCTGGACTCCAAAAATATATTGGTAGGTTTAATAGTTTTTATTTTTCTTTTATTTAAAAGAACAAATCTAATTACATACATTTGTTTTTTTGCTTTTGATATCCACAAATTGTTTATTTTACATGTAAATAAATCCATGCGGAGAAGACCCTAACGAGGTCACAGTTCCCGTTTCAACTTTTAAACATAACTTTTCCCATAACCTTCTCTTTACTAACAGCCCTTTCCTCTCACTCTTAATACAGCCTCCTGTGCGGCGAGCATTGGATAATCTATTACGTGTAAAGCGTTGCTCTATGTTAGTTGTGGTCACTGAACTTTGTTGTCCGTTTTTTATCGTTATCTTGTTTGTGTTTAGTAAAATTAATGTAAATATACGGGACTGTACAAATCCTATCTTTTCCTGTAAGCAATGTTCTTTGACATTATAAGATCCCTATGGGATTGCTGCTTACAGATTCCCATGGCTACTTACCACCTTGCTCCCCCCACAGTGCGGGCGCCTGCCCCTGTGGGCAGCGTGTCACCCACCTTATTCCACTTTCATTTCTCCCCAGAGATGCCCTGACCAAGATGAAGGATGTGTATATGAAGAACCCACAGATGGGAGATGCTGCCAGCGTCACCCAAAAACTAGTGGAGATCGGGAATAACATGGAAAAGCTACGCGTGGAGGTGCACAAGTTTGAAGTGAGTGTAATCGGCCTTTATTTAGTGAGGTTTTCAAGCTGCGCTGAGTTTGTCGGAACGTTAGTCGCCAGCAGCAGTAATTTTATATTCGCTGTATATTTCTATAAATGTTAAATGGGAAGAAAAAGATACCGGCCCCATCTGTTCACCACATTCCCATAATAAATGACAGAAGTCTATTTGCCATCCATGAGAGTGAGTTTGCCTCGCTCGTCAAACAGCGTTGTGGAATCCATAGTCTCTAACCAGTGGCGTAACTAGGGTTTTTGGAGCCCAGGGCAAGTTGATGAATGGCGTCCCCCCACCACCTCCCCACACACGCATAAAAAAAAAATTGTGCAAAAGATTGGGCGTGGTCATTGCAAATGGGGTGTGCCAACATGGCACACCACCCTTTTTTTCGTCACTTTGGGAACATTCCTTTCCATTCCATATGTACCTTACCTATACGGTAGTTTCTTACAATGTGGAACCTCTGAAGAGATGCACCCTCCCTGGGACGATGGCATCTTCAGTCGGTATTCACTATTCATGTAGGTCGCATCGTCCGGAAGATGCCTGTTTGTGTAGGAATATTAACAAGGTCATCATCATACGATAGCGGTTCAACCTGACTCCTTCCCCCCTGTGTAACTTCCTTCCCCCTACGTCTCTCAGCCACACAATCTCCCCCTGCGTCGTGTCTCAAAAAACCATCACCTCCCTCCCTGCATCGCCTCTCAGCCACACTATCGCCTCCCCCCCTGCATAGTCTCTCAGCACACCATCACCTCTCTCCCTGCATCGTCTCTCAGCACACCATCACCCTCCCCTGCGTCATCTCTCAGCACACCATCACCTCCACCCTGCATAGTCTCTCAGCCACACCACCGCCTAGCCCCCTGCATCGTCTCTCAGCCACAACACCACCTACGCCCCTGCGTCGTCTCTCAGCACACCATCACCTCCACTTTGCATCGCCTCTCAGCCACACTACCACCTACTCTCGTACGTCGTCTCTCAGCACACATCACCTCCACCCTGCATCGTCTCTCATCCACACCGCCGCCTACCCCCCTGCACCGTCTCTCAGCATACCATCACCTCCCTCCTTGCATTGTCTCTCAGCACACCATCACCTCCACCCTGCATCGTCTCTCAGCCACACTACCACCTACTCCCCTGCGTCGTCTCTCAGCACACCATCACCCTCCCCTGACCCTCCCCTGCATCGTCTCTCAGCACACATCACCTCCACATTGCATCGTCTCTCAGCCACATGGCCGCCTACACCCCTGCGTCGTCTCTAAGCACACCATCACCTCCACACTGCATAGTCTCTCAGCCACGCCACCGCCTAGCCCTCTGCATCGTCTCTCAGCCACACCGCCGCCTACCCCCCTGCGTCGTCTCTCAGCACACCATCACCTCCACCTTGCATTGTCTCTCAGCCACACCACTGCCTACCCCCCTACCTCGTCTATCAGCAAACCATCACCTCCACCCTGCATCGTCTCAACTACACTACCGCCTACTCCCCGGCGTCGTCTCTCAGCACATCATCACCCTCCCCTGCATCGTCTCTCAGCACACATCACCTCCACCTTGCATCGTCTCTCAGCCACACGGCCGCCTACCCCCCTACATAGTCTCTCAGCACACCATCACCTCTCTCCCTGCATCGTCTCTCAGCACACCATCACCTCCACCCTGCGTAGTCTCTCAGCCACACTACCGCTTACTCCCCTGCGTAGTCTCTCAGCACACCATCACCCTCCCCTGCGTCGTCTCTCAGCACACCATCACCTCCACCCTGAATCGCCTCTCAGCCACACTACCGCCTACTCCCCTGCGTTGTCTCTCAGCACACATCACCTCCACCCTGCAACGTCTCTCAGCACACATCACCTCCACCCTGCAACGTCTCTCAGCACACATCACCTCCACCCTGCAACGTCTCTCAGCCACACCGCCGCCTACCCCCCTGCGTCGTCTTAGCACACCATCACCTCCACCCTGCATCATCTCAGCCACACTATCGCCTCCCCCCCACATCATCTCTCAGCACTCCATCACCTCCACCCTGCATCGTCTCTCAGCCACACTACCGCCTACTCCCCTGAGTCGTCTCTCAGCACACCATCACCCTCCCCTGCATCGTCTCTCAGCACACATCACCTCCACCTTGCATCGTCTCTCAGCCACATGGCCGCCTACCCCCCTGCGTCGTCTCTCAGCACACCATTGCCTCCCCCTGCATAGTCTCTCAGCCACATCACCGCCTAGCCCCCTGCGTCGTCTCTCAGCACACCATCACCTCCACCCCGCATCGTCTCTCAGCCAAACCACCGTCTCTCCCCCGCATCGTCTCTCAGCACACCATCGCCTCCCCCCCTGTGTCGTCTCTCAGCATACCATTGCTCCCCCCGCGTCGTCTCTCAGCCACACCCTCATCTCCCCTGACAGACACTGACACAGATACACACACACGCACACACCCTTCACACATATGCCTCCATCCAAGTAAAAACATTGCTGACATCAATTGAAAGTCACCCTCCCCCTCGTGGCAGTCCGCCCCCCCCTCCCCCATGCGGCAGTCGATCCCCATCCCCCCCCTGTGGCAGTCCGACGACCCCCCCAGGAAAAAAAAAAAAAATAGTTACCTGGCTGGTCCGGAGCAGAGAGAGCACTGGGGAAGGAGATTCACCCTGTCAGTCACACCATCGCCTCCGTCGGCAGCCAGTATAGATGGAACGAGAAGACTGCCTGGGAAGGGCTGCGTGCTTATTTTGCAGCTTCCCCTACAGTAATCCCCACCAACAGGCACACGTGCCTGCTCGTTCAGTCTTCAGCCCGGGTGCAATGGTGGGGGGGCGGGCGGTGTGTGTACGATGTCCTTGCCAGTGGCACCCCCTCTGCTGGACATGCCTCGGCGCCCAGGGCACGTGCCCCACTTGCCCTGCCCTAGTTATGCTACTGTCTCTAACACTAAAAAGTTACATTTTGATGTGTCATTTACAAGACACCCTGTGGTCTCTGATGGCTTTAACAGCCCAGTGCTGTCTTGATGTCTTATTGCTCATCCTGTTTCAGACTGGTTGTTGTGGTTGTCGACACCCCCTCCTCTTAGAGTTTCAGGAAGGAGGAGCATTGACAACTGCTCAGTCTTCTTTAAACTGATTTGACAGTGAGAGGAGATATTAGAGTGACATAGGGGCCTGGCAATGACATCCGGTGTACAGCAAATCCAGTGTAACTATGATTTTATATTTATTGTAACCGCTAAGGCTGCCCGAAACGTAATGTTTAGGTTGGTGTAGAATTATTCATTCAAATCTGCTGTGCATAACCCACAGAAAGGGAATCTTAAAATGTACATTTCGTTGCTACATCCAGACACCTAAATAGAGATTAGGTATTCGGGGTAAACATCTCTCCGCCACTTTGTATTGTTTTATTATTTCTGTTTTATCCCTGAGATCGGCGCACTTATGCGTTTCCAAGTGCCTGCACAGAGTAAGTCGTATAAGCGCCAAGTATCTGACGCACTGTAATAATGTGCCTGGAGCGCCATGCGTAATCCGCCAGTAACATGACATCGCATAAAGGTCAGTTCAGTTAGAAGCGGTGACATCATGCAGGCCGGCGCCATCTATGGGAAATGTACAGTGAACGCAGATCCCATACATACAGTAGGCTTACATCGTGCATGTACCCCTATGCATAATGTAGGGTGCTGTTGCTGCGTTTAGGCGCTGTCACAATGACGTGTTGCCCGTACTTCGCTTCCAGTTGAATGAATGAACTTATAGGGGTCTAGTTACTAAGCAGTGTTAGGAGACAGAGTGAAAAGTGATAAGGTACCAGCCAATCAGCTCCCAACTGTCATTTTTCAAACACAGCCTGTGAGATGACAGTTGGGAGCTGATTGGCTGGCACCTTATCACTTTTCACTCTGTCTCCTAACACTGCTTAGTAAATAGACCCCATAGTCTATGAGCACCTATGAGTTCCTCTAGGCTGGTAAATACAGGTGCTCGTAGCTCCCTTCATTTATCGCATCAGGGCGCTTTGGCCCAACTCATATCGAGGGGTCAATATCTGATATCAAATGTTGTTTTTCTTTCACAAATAATTACAAAATAATGCAAATAACTAAACTAGGCCGATTCAATTGACTGCAATGTTCAGTAGTATCCGGGCACAATGTGTATACGTTGAATGTTTATGGTAATAACATTTGTTATTCTTGTGCTTTGCACCTTAGAGAGTGATGTGTTCTGCACTCTAATTGTAGTGTGTTTATTATTGATGCACATTGCGCAGGGCTACTACAGGACCGCGTGTTTAGTTGAACCGGCTCCATTTTGAATGGTGTTTTCTGCATTTACATAATGCCCGCTTGATAAGTGCTACCACACACAACTACCCCATACACACAAACCTTACAATGACCCTTGTATCTATTACCCCCTGCTGCAAACTCTACCAGCCGTACACAACACGTTTTGCAGATACAGCGATTAATAATAATAAAACGGTACAACATGGATTCTTTACAGAGCTGGCTGGCAGAAGTAGAAGGAAGGCTTCCTGTCCGGAACGACAGCTCCCGCCGGCAAAGTGGGCTGTATGAAACCCAGAACGCCGCACCGGTCAATAACTGTGCACAGGACCGGGAGAGGTACAGTATACTGGGCGTGAGGGGCGTATCACGTACATTTATCTGAAAGTGATGCACAGGGAAAAGGAGGTGTTATCCTTATCCACCAATCAGATGTCCCCTTTCAACGCTGTCCTACTTGGCTGTAATGCACATGGATGATGGCAGAGGCTGTTTGATAGGTGACCCTGGCCTATATAGATTTATATGCTTGCTAGTGTGTGTATATATATATATATTTCTACTTCAGGGTCCATAGGGTATCCACAGGATACCTTGGGGGTATAGGTGTGACGTCAGTCGCTGGGCACCATAGAGTTAAGCTTTTCAGCCTCCCAGGATGCACTAGGGTCCCCCTCCTATACCCCGCCCCCGAGCCAAGGCACCTTAGTTTAGTTTGGTGCCCGGCCGGCGTCGGGTGCACCTGTCGGAGTGGGGGCTAGAAGAGCCCCTGAAGCTTTCTTCAGTGCAGCTGTGGCTGCACATCTGGATGTACAGCATGGACAGTCAGTCCTGACGTCCATGCTGTCTTCCCTACACCCCCGCCGGTACCAGAACGCCGGTACCGATCCGGGGATGCTGGTGAGCATCTGGGGTCACAGCTAGCGGTGACCCCAGATGTTCCGGACCATGGCCGGATCCAAGGGGGACAAAGGTAAGCAGCGGGGTCCCGCGGTGGGTCCCCGCTGGTCACATGGTCCTAAGTCCCCAGGCAGGGGGCTCCCTGGGGACTGGCTGCAGCGTGGAGCCAGGCGACCAACCTGCGCTTTCCACTACCCCCTGGGACAGCGGACCGCAGCAGAGCGGTAGCGCTGCGGCGCCCCAGGGGTTAAATGCATGCCAGGGGAGCGCGCCTTCCCTGTCTCACAGCCGGCGCCTCCCCCGCTGCACACAGCCCTCTCTGCATGCTGCCGACTGGTCCTGTGTCAGCGCTCCTCCCCCAGGCCAGCCTCCTCTCTGCTCCTCGGCGGCCATCTTCTCCAGAACGCATGGTGAACGCTGCTGGAAGCGCTGGACGGAAGCATCGTGGTCTGGGTCCCCCCGCATACCTCTCCTTCGCTGTGGTCAGGTCTGTGTATGCAGCGCTGTGTCCTACCAGGCCCTGTGTCTGCGTAGTTGAGTGATCAGCGCTGTTAGTGCAGGAATTGATTTTCTTTGCATTGTATGTGACTGTGCTAGCGCTGCTGCCTGTAACTTTCTCTAAACTGTCAGCTTTATTACTGTCCCTGTTCTTTCTGCTAAGCCCTTGCGGTGCGGTGCTGCAGGGTGGTCTCTCGTCTCTTTAAGTTATAATTGGTGAGAGAGGTCACATACGTGGTGCCATCATGTCCGAAAGTGATTTTCCCCTCCGGCTACAGTGTACTACGTGTAAAGTACCGTTAGCGGAGGGGGAGGGTAGCGCGGAGGGCCTTTGCCGGCAGTGTTTGTCCATGGCGCGGCCTCTTACGGTTACAGCACCGGTACAGGAGCCGCCCTGGGCTTGTTTCGCTCAGGCGCTTACAGCCTTAGTGGGCCAGTTAGCTCCGCAGCCTGCGTTTACACCGATGGGTTTATCCCAGCAGTCAGTGGTGTCGTCACCCATGCAGGGTTTCCCACGACAATTGGTGGTACCCCACAGTCTCCCTATTTCCCCGCTCCCGGTTTCTCAGGAGCCAGCGTGGGTTAACTCCCTGACGAGTTCTGTACAGCACTTGTCGGATGTGTTGCAAGGGGAGTCTGTGGTGCGGCCGCATAAACGGCCGGTGGCGTCTCTGTCGGCTCCTTATGAGGATGACGAGGGGACGTCTGATGATGGGGAGATTCTGGATCCTTACGATCAGGAACCTCTCCATACTAAGGACGCTGATGCTAAGTCCAAAGTATATATTCCTGGACTTATTCGGGCGGTCCGCACAGCCTTGGTGATTGAGGACGAAGTTCCCCCAGCGGCTAAATCTAAGTATGCCTTTTTCAAGGATGTGAAGGGCGATGCCACAGTCTTTCCTCTTTCGGGTCAGTTGGTGGACCATTTAGAGGAGGCGTGGAAACAGCCTGGCAAAAGATACCAGCCGCAGAGACGCCTGGCGGTGGCTTATCCATTCGCGGATAATTATTTTGCAAAGTGGGAATCCCCTCCACAGGTGGATTCTCACGTGACCCGTCTTGTCCGTAGTGCCACATTGCCGATGCCATCCATGTCCTCCCTTAAGGATGCTACGGACCGCAAGGTGGAAATCTGCCTGAAGTCCGCTTATTCCCTTGCGGGGGGGGCAGCACGGCCGGCTATGGCCATTTGCTGGGTTGCCAGAGCGATGGAGCGCTGGGCGGATTCATTAGAGGCTTCTTTTGATTCCGACTGTCCGGCCGAACAGGCGGAGTTGATTGGCAATCTCCGTGATTCGGCCACCTACATCAATGAGGCAGCCCTAGACATTAGTACTCTGGTGTCTAGGATTTCTTCAGCAGCAGTAGCTGCTCGTCGCACCTTGTGGCTGCGATCCTGGAAGGCGGACGCAGATTCCAAAAAGGGTCTGGAGGCGTTGCCGTTTACCGGAGAAGTTCTCTTCGGTCCGGATCTGGATAAGATTGTGGCCACGCTGGCGGCAGCCAATTGGGCTTGTTTCCCGTCGGCCGCTGCTCCTTCTGGTTCTGGACCATCGTCCTTTCGGTCATCTAGGGCCCAGGGCAGGCCCAAACCACAGTCGTTTCCTCGACAGGCTGGTCCTAAGAAATCGGCCAAGCCCCGGAAGCAGGCATGGAGTACCAGACGTCCGGCCCCCAAGCCAGATGACAAGCATGCGGCCTGACGGTCCGGGCCTCCCTTTGGGGGATCCCAGGGTGGGAGGCCGCCTGCTACAGTTCGCCCAGTGTTGGTCGACCACTACGACAGACACTTGGGTTCTGGAAGTGGTTTCCCACGGATACGCCCTCTCCTTCCGGCACAGCCCCCTGCTCGATTCTTCACCCACGGGTCTACCATCAGACCGGAACAAGGCTACGGAGCTGCGGAAGGTATTGCACACTATGCTCCAGGCTGGAGTTATAGTGCCTGTTCCATTCTCCCAGAGGGGCCAGGGTTTCTATTCAAATCTATTTTTGGTACAGAAACCCAATGGGTCATATCGTCCGATTCTCAACCTCAAAGCACTCACCAAGTCTTTGCGGGTCCCGAAGTTTCGGATGGAGACCCTACGGTCCATCATTCTGGCGCTGGAACCTGGGGACTACATGGTGTCATTGGACATACAGGACGCTTACCTGCATGTCCCTATTCTTTTGCGCCATCAACAGTTCCTCAGGTTTGCAATCCGCAGCGACCACTTCCAGTTTCGGGCGTTACCTTTTGGCCTGGCGACAGCACGTGTTTTCACCAAGGTGATGGCGGTCATGGCGGCTTCTCTGCGGCTGCAGGGAGTCCGCATGTTGCCGTATTTGGATGACCTGTTATTGGTGGCAGGATCTCCAGAGCTCCTGTTACGCCACTTGGACCTGACCATTGCACTGCTGCAACGGCACGGCTGGCTAATCAACTGGCAGAAGTCCACTCTAATCCCGTCTCGGAGGATTCTGCATCTTGGAGCCTTATTGGACTCGGGACAGCAAAGCATCTTCGTGACGGAGGACAAGATCTCTGCTTTACAGTCAAGGGTGCGCAGTTGTCTGCATAGCCGCCGGGTGTCCTTACACTCGGCGATGAGGTTACTGGGCTCCATGGTGTCGGTGTTCGACATGGTGGAATACGCCCAGTTTCACTCCAGACCTCTGCAGCACCTGATCCTGTCCAAGTGGAACGGGCTGCCTCAGTCTCTGAAGTCCCAGACGATTGTGCTCACCCCGGATGTTCGCCTGTCCCTTGCGTGGTGGTTACAGACGACCCACCTCAACAAGGGACGTCCGTTCTGGGTTCCAAATTGGGTCCTGTTGACAACGGACGCCAGTCTTCGGGGCTGGGGAGCAGTTTCGGGTCCACACTTGTTCCAGGGCAGGTGGACGCCGACAGAAGCGGAGCTTCCAATAAATATCTTGGAACTCCGTGCAGTCTTCAATACTCTCCAGCAGGCACAGCGGTTTCTCCAGGGTCACCCGGTGCAGGTCCAGTCGGACAACGCTACCACCGTGGCCTACATAAACAGGCAAGGAGGAACTCGCAGTCGGGCGGCTCTCGTAGAGGTCTCTCGGATCCTGGTTTGGGCGGAGCGCAATCTTCCGGCCATATCAGCGGTCTTCATCCCGGGAGTGCTAAATTGGGAGGCGGACTTTCTAAGTCGCCAGGACGTTCATCCGGGGAATGGTCCCTGCAACCGGACGTTTTTCAACTACTGGTGGACAGGTGGGGTCTACCAGAAATCGACCTCATGGCATCCCGGCACAACAACAAGTTGCCGGTGTACGGGTCTCGCACAAGAGACGAAGGGGCGTCTCTGGTGGATGCTCTGTCCGTCCGGTGGACGTTCCGGTTCGCATACCTGTTCCCTCCGGTCTCCCTTCTTCCACGGGTAATCCGGAAATTCAAACAGGAAGGAGGGACGCTCCTGTTGATAGCTCCCGCGTGGCCCAGACGGCACTGGTTCTCAGACCTTCAGGGTCTGTCCGTGGATAGTCCTCTGCGGTTGCCGCTACGACCGGACCTTCTGTCTCAGGGTCCTTGCCTTCACCCGGACCTGACTCGGCTGTCTTTGACGGCGTGGCTGTTGAGACGGCCATGCTGAGGTCCCGGGGGTTTTCCAGCTCTGTGGTGCGTACCATGTTACGAGCTCGGAAACCGTCTTCCGCGAGGATATACCATTGTGTGTGGCATACGTTCTTCCAGTGGTGTCGACCGAGAGGTTATGCACCGCGGGAGTTTCATCTGTCTCGGATTCTCGCCTTCCTGCAAGCGGGACTAGATCATGGGCTTCGCCTTGCTTCTTTGAAGGTACAGGTTTCGGCCCTATCTGTCTGGTTTCACCGTAGGATTGCTACAATCCCGGATGTGCGCACCTTTTTGCAAGGTGTTCTCCGCATTCAGCCGCCCTTTGTTCCACCTGTGGCGCCTTGGGATTTGGCTGTGGTCCTGAGGGCTCTCCAAGGACCGCCGTTTGAACCACTGGGCTCAGTGGATCTTAAATGGCTAACAGCTAAGACTGTTTTCCTTCTGGCCATTGCTTCGGCCAGACGTGTTTCTGAGTTAGGGGCTCTTTCTTGTAGACCCCCTTTCTTGGTTTTTCATGGGAACAGGGCAGTGCTCCGCACTCGGCCCGAGTTTCTTCCCAAAGTTGTTTCCCAGTTTCATGTTAACGAGGAAATAGTTGTTCCGGCCTTTAACTCACCGGGTCTTTCCGTGGGTGAGGCCTCTTTGGATGTTGTGCGGGCCTTAAGGACTTATGTTGACCGCACTTCTTCGTTTAGGAAGTCGGACGCTTTGTTTGTCCTCTATGGCTTCCGTAAAAAGGGTTGGCCTGCTTCAAAGCAAACTTTGGCAGCCTGGATCCGTATGGCTATTTCTGAAGCTTATCTTCATGAAGGCCTACCGGTCCCTCCTTCTCTGAAGGCTCATTCCACTAGGTCTGTGGGTCCTTCGTGGGCAGCTCGACGTGGTGCCTCGGCAGTTCAGATCTGCAAGGCTGCTACGTGGTCCTCTGTCCATACCTTCGTGAGGTATTACAGGTTTGACACCTTCGCCTCTCAGGATGCTTCCTTCGGGCGGCGGATTCTCCTTTCTGCACAGGAGCGTCCCCACCCTTAAAGGATACTGCTTTGGGACATCCCCAAGGTATCCTGTGGATACCCTATGGACCCTGAAGTAGAAAATATGAGATATGGTAAGAACTTACCCTTGTTATTTCTATTTCTACGAAGTCCATAGGGTTCCACAGGACTCCCGCCCTGTCGCACCTGTGCTGCAGATGGGCTTTGCTCTGGTCACCGGTTTTCCGTCTCCTTCTGGTGAGAATGTGATTCTTGTATGTGTCCAGATCTTTTTTTCTCTCTCTTCCTTCTCCTCCTCCGGCCTATGGCTTGATAACTAACTGAGGTGCCTTGGCTCGGGGGCGGGGTATAGGAGGGGGACCCTAGTGCATCCTAGGAGGCTGAAAAGCTTAACTCTATGGTGCCCAGCGACTGACGTCACACCTATACCCCCAAGGTATCCTGTGGAACCCTATGGACTTCGTAGAAATAGAGATAACAAGTGTAAGTTCTTACCATATCTCATATTATATATGTGTGTGTGTGCGTGTATATATGTGTGTATACACACACACATTATATATATATATATATATATATATGTGTGTCACTGAATTTGCAGCACGACTGAGGATTCATTTAAATGTTTCACTGAGCAAATGTTCCTTACGGTTGTGTCACATCCGTGTCAAATTACTGGACAAAAATAAGATCTCGGCCAGCATTTGCCACTTTGCTTATATGGCAATACAGCCAATTGCTATATAGATATTTGTTGAGAGATATATAGGTACGTGGGAAATGTATTTTAGCACTGTAACCATTATGAGCCATATCCCAGGCTGCAGTGCCCCCTGGTTGTTCCGGAGTGTGTTGCTATAGTGGTTCTGTGGTTTTATCTCTTGAGCAGCCCAGATGGCAGTTACACAGAAGATCAGAGCCAGGAGACGGAAGTGAAGGTGACGCCGACAGAGTTCGATGACGACTTCGATGACGAAGAGCCCCTCCCCACAATAGGAACATGTAAAGCCTTATACCCCTTTGACGGTAGGTTTGCCGCTCCCTGACCTGGTCACCGCTGTGTGTGACGCCAGGCGTCTGGGTACTCGCGGAGAGGATCTGATTCTTACTGTTATCCTAGGTGAAAATGAAGGAACCATATCGGTAACAGAAGGTGAAGTGCTGAACGTGATAGAGGAGGACAAAGGAGACGGCTGGACACGGATCCGTAGGAACGAGGATGAGGAGGGTTATGTCCCAACATCCTACATTGAAGTTTATTTGGACAAAAATGCCAAAGGTGCTAAGACTTACATCTAACCTCCTCTGCTTGTCTGTGTGATTGATGCTACGCCCGCGATGTGTCTCTGTCCCGTGGTCTCTGCTTATGCGAGTCAATGGCTAGCTCCGGGCAGCCGGGGGGAGTTGGCATGGTGCATATGAAGAGCATTCCAGCTAGGAGGATATTAGCGGCTTCCCAGCGGAAGAGCCTGTTATATATTCCCATCACCTCCTAATACTCCTCTTATAGGAGACCGATGATATGGTATTATGGAATTACTACCGCAGAAACTTCTCTCCCTGTGTATCCCATACCCTCTTACATTCGTCCATAACTCTTCATCCTGAAGTTCTGGAGATAACCACCTACCTGGCTAATATGTTTTCCCCAAAAAACACGCTCAAATTAAAAAAAAACTCAAATTGCCTTTTTTTGTGATTGAACTAGATCTAGGACATCTACTTATAACTTATCCAACACAATTTTATTTACGTTTTTATTTTTTGTATTATTTTTTAAGCACATAACATCGTATACAATCTTTTTTTTTTTTTTTTAAACATATCGTTCATCGATATATATCACACTATCGATGATCTGAGCAGTTGCCAGGTACACACTTGGGAAGCTGAGGACTGTTACGTTTATATTCCCCCGGTGGCTGCTCCTCTCTGCAGCCGCCGGGTGGAGGGTCCTGCTGGGCTTCCTGACCAGCAGTGATCGGCTGCGCGGCAGACACTGGGGGAGGGTGCAGGGATACAGGGGGCTGGGAGATCCCTCTTCGATTGGCGGCTACTGTAAGATTATCTCCCGGCAGCAGCCCAGTGTGCGTTTCTGACTGGTCGCGTTGTTCGACAGCTGTGTCTGGTAACGCTCAGCCTGGTTTGGTCACATATTATGTGACCACGCCAGACAAATGGGTAAAGGAGGACCTCACCTCCAGTGGATGTTATCATCCAGGCAAATTTGTTTACTTTAGTTGCCATTGGATACGACCGTTATTTAATTTTTGTGCTAGCGATACATTTGTTTCTATTCATGTCTGTTGTATATGAGGACAATGACAAGAATTCCCTAAAGGCGGAGTTTCGCTTTAAATGAATCCGGTCATTAGTAATGGCTGCCCTGAAACCATACACCGACTTGATCTGGTGGCCATGGTGTCCTGGACACTATGCACAGGTCGTACCCCTGCCGAATTTCCCTAGCCGCCTGTGCAGTATTCTGTGGGCTCCGTCCATCCCATGGGAATTTGTTACACTGACTTAAGGGGAGATGTATCAAACCTTGCCCCTAGCAACCAATCCGCTTCGAGCTAGCATTTATCAAGTACATTCTATAAAATGATAGGTAGAATCTGATTGGATAGCTTCTCCATAATTCCCCCATAATACCTTTTTGACTCTACACAAAATCCCAGAGATTACGTCCTTAGAACTGATATATAAATAATTGTAACAATCTAGTCGGCTAACCTACGGCTCTCCAGCTATAGTGGAAGGAAGTCCGGCCATGCACTGTCAGCCAGGGAGCCTATATGTGTCTTGAGTGCTAATGTACGTAAATGTAAACTTCAGAGAAAATATAAACTGTACAGAAAGAAGCTATTTATAAGAGAACACAAGATAAACTGGCGAGGAGCTGCCAGATGTGTATAACACTACTACCATAACCGTTTGCAGCATGTTCCAATACAGTGGGTTGTTAAGCACAGAAAATCTTTGTTTTTAACTGTATGTGGCTAGATATTTAGCATATCATTACGGTGTGTTATATGTAATATCGTTGCTCATATATTATTTTTTAACAAGAGCCAATGCCTCTTTCCACAATAAATAACATTATTTTTTCATATGTCTGTAGTTTATTGCATCTATAAAGCGTATATTTTGGCTGAAAGACGTTGATTTAGTGCACTCGGGGACATTGCTAATCCCACGACCCCTAATTGAGAGATGATTTCACTAAATATTCTTAGCACCCGAAATATATTACAGTTCAGACGTTAGTGATAAATAACTGCCTATGGGAGTGATAACAACATAAAATAAACACTTTACTATTGTAATATATATTTGGGTGTATTATACATTTAATAAAGTGTTACTTTTTCTATTAATGCCGATTTAGGGCCTGATTCAGAGCCACTCGTAAGCGGCAGCTCGTTCGCTCTGAGCGATGTTTGCCCAACTGCGCATGCGTACGGATCGTTATACGCATGCGCGAACCAGTCAGTGCGGCCGAAATTCATGTGCTCGCAAAATAGCGAATGCCTGCTATTTTGAGTGACAGAAAGAGGCGTATGTGGGTGGTAACAGGGGAAGGTGCTTGAAAATGGGGAGTGGAAATCAGAACGCAGGCGCGCTTAAAGGTCAAAACGGGCGTTTTATGGGTGTGCATATTTAAAACAGCAGCGTCATGGACCACGTCAGTGGGTTATTTTATAGTCAGAACTGCTCGCAAAATTGTGGTAGCAAACACCAACCCCAAGAATAGCGAGCAGTTCATACCCTTGTCGATGTACTCGATTAATCTAATAAATAGCGGACATGACGTAGGATGCGAGCGGCCAGGGGGCGTATTTTTCCAAAAAATGAACGCAAGTTTTGTTCGCTCGTTCAGACAGGCGTGAACAGACCGCAAACAGCGAACGGTTCATTTGAATAGCCACCCCTAGTTTTAGAACGAACGACCACAAATAGCGAGTGGCTCTGAATGAGGGCCTTAGTTTGCAGCCTCTTATATCTATCTTACAAACAGAATTAGGAGATGCCCACATAGCACCATGCAACATTTTACATGGCTGCTTGCAGAGTTTGCCATTCGGTAGAGTGCCATTGTTTTTGTGTCTGTATGGATGGAATTATGAAACAAAGTTGTTTCAATAAATGTATAAACTTCTGTAAATAATTATATAACAGATCGAAAGTCATAGTTTATAATGAATGAGTAATTTTTCATTAAGAAAATGTGGTTCTTGCTCCGTCTCCTTTAAATAATTATGAATTTTAGTAGCCTTGTGTGGATTTCATGTATGATCCAGTTAATTGAATTTGCCTGATGGTGGGAAATCCCACTAAGCAACTGCATTATAGTAAATATAAAAAGTTTGATTTCATTTACATTACCCGCTTTCTGTATAGCTTATGCATGTGGTCGTGGCTGCTTACTGCTCCTGCAGATTCATTTAGGGAACAGGCATCCAACACGTAAGCCGGCAGACGGCAATAGTCGAACCCAAGTGCAGAACATATCAAAGTGGTAAATGTTCTAAATTTAAATTATTAGTTTATTTTCTTTAAAAAGAAAAAAAAAAATCTACTATTATCGTTTCGTTTCCTTAAATGAAAATATGGGACAATTCTGAGTTTCTGAATCGCTAACTGAGTTTAATCTCTAATTTTGATTATTTCATATATTTTTTTTGTCCTAGATTCCTAGAGGTGCGCTGGTGTAAGGACGTCGGGGCGAGCTTTATACAGGAGGAAAATTAGACACCCCCCCCCTAAACCCTTCATATCAACCATACAGTCGAAATCTATAGGCACATTTTTTTTTTTTTTTACCTGAATATCATAAATGCAACCCAAACATGAACGTGTTGTGATCCGCGGGCTTGACAGTCAGTCTTTACAGTCACGGCAACCAGTGATACTGTATAACTGACAATTTTATCAATATTACAAAGTATCCTGGCATAGAATCGTCCTATGAATGTGGATGACTGTGTGGGAGACTTCTGGAGCCCAGTGTACTATGTAACAGAGGATAGAACTCTCACTATGAAAACATCTGTTATCACTAGCAGCAAAATACAGCTTTACAGGTCTTTCTTACGAAGCTAAGTATTACTGACTGACCTCATTCCAGACTCTGCTATCCTGCCTGGTTGAGACCTGTTCAATTGGTAGCACTTGTATGATAAAAAAAAAAAAAGATTTCCCTGGCTATATTTACACATTAATGTTTTTTTTTTATTAATTCTTATTGCACTCTCCCACCTTCCTCACTCCCTTGCCTGTGGTTGTCCCTATCCCCATCAATCCTTTCTGACTAGGCCTTCCCTCCTTCTTTGGTTCCTCACTTACTGTCTACTTGGGGGCCCCCGGGGCCGATCACACCTGGTCACTCTCTCTCTCTCTCTTTTTTTTCTGCCTGCATGCTCGCCCTGTCTCCTTGCCTTATGTCCAGCTAAGGGGCACCCTAAATTATCTTGGGTTGTTTTTAACCACTTCCTGCTGCATGAGTGCTAAAAGGCATCACCATCTTCCAGTAGATGTTTCTAATTTATAGGGTGGGGTTAGTAGGTATTTGGGAGAAAGAGACCTTTTTTTTAATAATACTGGTTTACGGTGATCCTTCTCCTCGTCCTATTTATATTAAGGGAGTACTAATCTCATCAGACCGAAAAAATGGTTATATATCCGGAATCAAGCTTTTGGGTAGCCTGGATGGACCTTTACGGCAATCTGCAACTTATTTTCTCTCTCCGATAATGAAACGAGAGAACTACAGTCTTGTGTCCAAGTAGCAGTTGTGTAGATTGTGCTCCTTATACGAACCACTATTCTTTGTTTCCTGTGAAGAAAAAGACTTCTGTATCATTTACAATAAGGAGCTGCATGTGTCTGTGTGCTTGTCCTTTTCCTGCAGTTCTGTCCAGTCATCAGTGATCAGTCTAAGGCAAGACGGCCACTTACCGTTTCTTGGCTGGAAGATCATAAGGCGGACGTAGGCCACCTTTGGCACAGCAGCTGTGGTAGAACCCATTGTCCCGTCGTCCTAAACCGGCCCGGTTTTCTGGAGTCTTGCTAAAAGCTTGCCAAAGGTGGCGTTGACTCTCCTTGTAGTCTCCACGCTGTCCAGTCACCTTGCGCTGTTACGGAGTGACTATAGTGTTTTTGTGTTTTCACGTGGCAAAATGAAATTACCTAGAGCTTTTTGTAGATTTTAGTCTCGGTGGACAGTATATTATTGTCAGCACTGGCGGCATATCCAAGCTTTCTTCGTGTCATGGAAATAAGAAAAAAAAAAGTCTATTAAAGGAAAACTATTTTATTTTTTTTCGTGTGTCGTTAACTCAACCGCTGCTTCCTCATGATGAGAATGTAAAAAGTGTAATAAAAAAATAATAGAATATTAACGTCATTCATTAAAAAAAATCCCCCCCATCCTGCTCCCCGCTATATTTTTTGTGCACTGCAAGAACTCCGTTAAAACCTCTGTAAATATAAGGAAACGGATTTCCTCGCCAAAGCTGTTACGTTAATATTTTTCAGAGAAGAACTTTGATGCACTGTTATAGGTTAATTAACATTTTTTTGTTCCCGCCACTCTTCTTAAGTGTTTTAAAGGTTAAAAAAAAGAAATAACTGCCAAATTGTATAGTTCTATTTTAAACTACATGTGTTAGGGCGTCCTGTGCCCCATCTTCCCTATGTTTTATCCTGTGTATTTTATTTTTTTTTATTATTAATCACCCATGTGCCATAACAGCCAACTCTGGTGTTCGGTGTTTCGGTGCCAACATCGCTGGGCGAGATGCCCGCTGTTTTAAGTAAGATATAGGAAACAGGACGGTATTATTACTAGAAATACAAGCCAGGAGTGTACTTAGACTTATGGATTACTGACAGGTCTCTTTATGTAAATGACCGTAACCCTACTGTCTATTCTCCATCAATAAGTATGGCGGCGCGGCGAGCTGTGACTTTTCACACATGCTGAGGCGTAGACTACGGTGGTGATGGCATTGGGATTGTATGACTTGTAGGTTCTAGATCCGCTTATGTGTTCTGCAAAATCGCCGTGTAGTGTCCCTGTTATTCAGTCTGAAACGTTTCCTGTAACTGTGTCATGTGATGTCTGAAACCAACTCTGGCAACGACTGCGCAGTTTGTATACGTGGACAGAAAGGAAAATGATTGGACAACCACAAGGCGTAGTCACGTACCTCCGGCCACGAATTGTGCACCCTGGCTGTGGGCTGGATGGACACAGAGAAACTATGGAATACCCACTACCATAAGCATGATACAATTTGCCATTCAGTTCTGAGAACTGCTGTACCGCTGGAAATAAACTAATATTATAAACTTGTGCTGGCTCCTGTCTGTCTGTGTGTGATCCGACCAGGTTATGTCTGATATAAAGCTGAGAGAGACAATTGTCCCACACAGTATTCTCCTGCAGATGAGTCTTCAACCCACTACCCGCCTGGTTGTGCTCTCTGTGAATGCTGTTAAAATGATTGAGAAGCTATGAATCAAGAGAGCGCTGTATACTGTATATAGCCTGGAAGACCATATTCCTAATTATCACTCTTAGGGGCAGATTTATCAGACCTTCTAAAGTGACAAGGGGAGGAGTTACCCATACCAACCAATCAGCTTCTAATTATCATTTACCCAGACCATTTTATAAATGGTAGCTAGATCACTATTGGTTGCAATGAGAAACGCCATTTGTCCTCTTTAGAAGCCTGCGATGGATTGCTAGAAATTCCTCGTTCTGCCGCCACCAGGGAACCGAGAAAACCTAACGTATTGTAAATCCTCGATTCGCCCGTCCCGACCAAAAAATGATCAGTATGGGCAAGTCTGGGATTTCTAACATGTTGTTTTTCCCCGATCTGCCGTCAGATGTCCGATTATTGATGGCCGGTGATCATCGGATCGGCAGATCGGGGAACCTCCTCCTCCACTCATGCTTTGTTACAAGACATGAGACCGGCACCGAAAGACAGAATCCTGCAGCATAAATTGCTTTTATTTATTTTTCCATTATTTAAAAATCAATGTTTATTATATGGCTTAATGTTTTCTATACTGTACAAGGATATGCAAGTTTCGTGGTCTGATTCAGTAGCAGACGCAATGGCGATTACAGACGCAGATCGAGTGATTATTTGCTTCGCACGTGCGTATAAGCAGCACAGTGCGTGCACAGTGATCGCATTGCGGTTACGGGCGTACAGAGGAATTCATTGCAAAAAGAGTGACAGGCTGTCAGCGTTTGGGGTGGCGATGGTCGGAAAAAAAGCAGGCGTGTCTGTCCGTTTTGAATGCCGTTTCCTGGGCGTGCATAAATTAGTTGCGATTGCATTTGCATCCGCTGCTGAATCAGTCCCCTAGATAAAACTTCCTGGATAATATACAATACCCCGTATATATGGAATTGCTAGGCATAACAGTTTTCCCATAAATGTTATGTAACATACCCTGCACCCACAAACCTGCATGCCACCACCGTGCAAATGTGTCAGCCGCACACCACTCACAACATGGCGGGCAGAGCCGTGGTAACACTTCGGCTATTATCTATCTACTTGACAAATATGGAGAATGTGTACTGTCTAAATGAAACTGTCATTGCCTCCAAATACCCCATCTAGACCAAGTTTCCTGTAGGAGAACAGTCTCTGCTCTTATACATGTTTTAACCTATAAGGAACTAACATTAGCGCGGCTTTCGCGAGGGTGCGTTTTTTTGACATGCAGTTTGTGAGAATTGGTTTTCGACTTGGCTCAGAACCACTGGGACACCCTTCTTAAGACTAATTGGGCAAAAAGATTTTATTTTTTTTCTAATTTGCTAAATTTAGCCAATAATGACATGTCATTTTTGGGGTGAAAAAGTGCAGGAAAATTAGTTAATTGATGTGGGACAGGTACTGTATATGGGGGTGCTGCATGAGGGGGGGGGGGTGGAAGGTGTTTTTATGATTGCAGGTGCGTGTTAGAGGCGTATTTTGAAGCTTTTAAAAAAAAAAGTGGCAAATTATACTTCTAGGCATTTTTATGCTCCCCCAATTATTTGCTTTCTATCATTAGTTGACTTTGAGAAATATTCATTTAGCAGCCATCTGACGCAATTTAAAAATCCCAGATATTTTTATTGGGGCCACTAATAGACTTCTATATTGTTTTCTATGGGATGCAGTCAGGAAGCCGACTGTCAAATCCCGGCAGGGGTCTAATGATAGGCGTCGAAATCCTGATGCCTTTCATTATGCCTACTCCGCGAGCCCGACGCCCGGCATACTGAACGAAGGGGGGGGAAGGGGTTAGGTTAGGGGCTCCCAGGGGGGACTTAGGGTTAGGCTAGGGGGGGGGAGAGTTAGGATTAGGCACCCCCGGGGGGAGGTTAGGGTTAGGCATACCCCCGGAGACAGGTTTAGGCTGTAGGGACGGGAGGGGTTAGGCACCCCTACAGGAAGTTTAGGGGGGAGAATAGGGTTAAGTTATACTTACCTTTTTAGCTGTCAGGATCTTTACTGCTGCCGGTCTTCTGGCGTTGGGATTTGAACCGCCGGACATAGGTCCGGCCGTATTTCATACCGATCCCGTGAAGGGTGCAAAAAAATAGCATTATTGCTGCTAATTGAATCCCCCCCCCCCCCCCCCCCCCCCCAAGCTGTTTTAGGAAGATTCAACGACTTCTGAAAAGAACAAAGTGCAATGTGTGTGGGTATTACACAGAAAAATATAACTGATATTGATGTTGGAATATGATTAGTCCAAAAAGAGCCACAATTGGTGGAAGGAGAAAAGCCTCAGCAGCACAGGGGTTAAATGACAACTAAAATGCATATAATTTTGTACATAAAGCTACCACCGTGCTCCCTCGCTGTATAATATAGCAATGTGTGTAAATGTGTTTATCCCTAGTGCCACCAGCTGTTGTCTGATCACAGTTGCACCTGATCCAATGAGATCTCTCATCTTGTGCTGACAAGAATCAGAGAAAATGTTCTTCCCCGACAACAACCCCTAAACTCCTGGCTAATTACCAGCATTGAATGATACTGCTTTTCCACCAAAGTCCAGGGTCAGACACTGTTTACACATCACCATTGATCTGGGTTATTCTCAGGTCAGCCCCATTCACACTGAACTTGGGTCTGCCCTGCTGAACTTGTGAGGTCATAAAAAGTGGGCGGTGACTGCACCACAACCACCAATCAGCTCATTTTAGGCATGACCCAGGTCGGGTAACCTGGGTTGCGCCGTTTACACTGCACCATTACCCTTTTACACTGAGCTGAGACCCGGGTAGACCCAGCGATAAACCAGGTTTTAGCTCTTGTGTAAAAGGGGTATAACAAGGGGGGAAAAGAAGTAGCTGAATAATTACTTTGCCCTTGTTACAGGCTCCAGACGAAAATCTTTTAATGACTTTCCAAATATTTAAATCAAATAACGGGAGAGAAAACCACTTTATATAGCAAACAAGTGAGACACAATAACGTGAAACCAGGGCCGGCAACAGAAATCGTGGGCCCTGGTGCACCCAATTTGTAGGGTCCCCCCATCTAGGTCAGGACCTTGAGAGTTTGCATTGCCTATATGTGGTTTCTCTGCAGTGGGGAACCTCTGAAGATATTGTTTCTCTCTGGGCAGATGGTGACTTCAGTCGGTATTCAGTATATACGTAGGAGATTACAGAGGGCCTGATCCAGCTTTGTGTGAAACCGCACGTAACTGATCATCTTGGTAACACTGCAGGGGGGGGGCAGATGTATAATGTGCAGAGAGATATAGATTTGGGGGGGGGTGTCCAAACTAACATCTAAATTGCAGTGTAAAAATAAAGCTGTGCAGTATTTGTGGGCTGCATGCAAAAGCAGCCAGTATTTACACTGCATGCAAAATAATGTATGTATTTACACCCCTTGCATTGCAACATGGTTTGTCCTGGTTCAAAGTTACTGTACGTGCTCTTTCTCTATTCCCAAACCTGAATCACGCCCATAATCCGGATGATGCCTGTTTGCATAGGAATATAACCAATGTCATCGTCATATAGCAGAGGTTCAACCAGGTAATACATAGTAACAAGTTTTAATGCAGGCCAAAATGTGAACATCCTTGATCAAACAATTATATATTATTAAAATGTATTTGGTACCTTTTGTATTAGTAAGGTTTATTTGATTGTCTCTGAGTCCTTCCTTGTACTCCTGCCAGTTGTGGATAATCTCCAACCACAACCCCCCCAATTCTCTTCAGCCTCATCTCACGTTATGTCTCTTCAGCCCCCTTTCTGTCTCTCCAGCCCACAGTCTCTCACCAGACCCTACAGTGTCCCTCAGCACCCCAAAGTGTCCCTTCAGCCCAGGCTCACAGTGTCTCTCTAGCCCCACACTTTCCTTATATGTCTTTTTGCTGCCCGCTCCAGCTCCTCTGGTCTATCATTCAGCGGTGCTACACGCATGATACGCTGCAATAAACAACAAAAACTTTATTGTAGCAACTGCCGCCAGTGCAATAAAGCAGCAGTTTCCCGGAAGGGCTCCATCCATACATGTCTGCACCCTGCTGATCACTGCATGGCGCAGGCAGAGGTTAGAGTGAGGTTTATCTGCGGGCTCCTCCAGGGCCCCCTGGTACCTTTGCATTGGCTGCTCCTAGTCCCCCGTCGCCAGGCCTGCATGACTGGAGTGAGTGACAGAAATCATCGGTGAAGCTCACACTGGAAGAGCCAGGAGTCTCCATCAGGCCCCTGCCTAGATGTGGCTCTGAGAAAGGGTAGAATATTACACGTTTATAGTAGTCAGCATTAATAGTGGTGTACAAAATGCTGGGGAGATAGACACTCAGCTTTAGTATAATAGATCTTGACAGCCACACGGCTCACAGCCAATCAGCTGCCGCTTACTCTAGATCTGTTGGCAGCCAGACAAATTACATTAACCACGAGATCTCCGTCACTTGCCGGGAAAGAGATGTATGTGAAAACATTCATAATCGTGGATTACTACTGGAGAAAGGGACTGATCACCAGAGCCAAGTTGTGTATGTATGTGTGTGTTTTGTGTGTAATAAACTTATACTTTACAGTGTACTGTCATTTTTTTTTACAGTGGGGATACCGGTGCCTGCCTCCTGCTGGCACTTGTAGTTCCACAAGTGCTAAAGGGCTGGCACCCGTAGTTCCATTGTAAAAAACAATAGTATACATTAAATAATATTACCTGCATCCTTCGTCCAGGGGTGCAGGGAAGATCCCTGGTCTTCAGCCCAGGTCTGAGGGGCTCAGGAGAGGGAGGACCCCTTTATTTGGGGAGTCCCCACCTCCCCTTGGATCCCTGGACTGGGCTGACTAGTTTGGGGTGTTAATGCTTTGACTGGGGTGACCCGGTGAAAGGGTCCCTTGGCTGTGGCATTACACTCCGGCTAGTTTGAGTCTGGTGCTGGTTTTTAAAATACGGGGAACCCCCACACCATTTTTTCCCTGTATTTTTATTAAACCAGGACTGGCTCACAGAGCCCAGTGTTGGTTCATAAATTACAGTGGACCCCTACACATTTTGTCCCCCATATTTTAAGAACCAGGATAAAACATCGGGGACCCCCACACATTTTGTCCCCTGTATTTTAAGAACCTGGAGTGGGGGGCTTGTTATGCTTTGGGGGGGGGGGAACCCCATATAATTTTTTTTTATTATTTTATTCATTAGAGGCAAAAACATACATGGATCACACTGATCTGTGTACAGGATGTTTCTGCAAGACGCACTGCTCAGGAGGGTGTTTATTTAAAAATCAATTTTTTAACCAAGTTTGCACCTGTGATTATAAGCACGATTCTTAGTAAATTCCTGTGTTGTATTACTATCTATGAAAAGTACTGCCATGTTTAGACAATGGTGTATTTTCTATTTGTATTTACGGGTGCATTTTAACTTCGGATTCAGCCGTGTTCACCTCAGAAAATACACCCATTTTGGCCATCCCTGTTTATAAAAATGCCAAAATACACTCGTGACTGCAAATTCAGATCGACACGGAGCTTAGTAAATTTACCCCTAAGGCTTAGTACATCCTCCCCCCTTAGTAACTACTGTCGGACGCAAATATGAGTAAACTGGAAAATGTGTCAGTAGTAGAGGAGGTTTGCTATAGGCCTATTTAAAAAATATTTTTTGCGGGATATCCCCTGAAAATGGGTGTTTTGCAAATATTAAGTATCACCCCAATGTACCATAGAGGGGTTGCAGCAGATATTATTATTATTATTATAATTTATATGGCGGCATAAATGTTCCGCAGCGCCTTACAAAGTACATAAACAAATAGGTGACCAGTGACAAGGACATGGATGATATACATAGCTACATTTGTGACCATAAAACCCACATAAGCAGCAGAGCATAAGCAACCAAGTGTTAGGTGCCCTAGTGGGGAGTAAGAAGTAGATGAAAGTAGAGTAAGGAGAAGCACAAGAGGGTAGAGGGCCCTGCTCGTAAGAGCTTACATTCTAAAAGGGAGGGGCAAACAGGTGTGACACAGATGGTATAGACAGGGAGGATGCATGTAGCAGCAAGTATCTCCATATCTGGTGTGCCTCCTCCATTTATGACAGCAGATTTCTATGGGGCTGCAAAGCTGTCACATTTACCAAGCATTTCAGAGGTTAGCCCCGGCAGCTAATGTCATCTATATATGGCTTTAACCCATCGCTGCCAATGGGCTACACTCCTCAGCCTTATTTGGGAGAGGGATCCGTAGAAAGGCCGAAACAGAACTATCACTTTACTAGCACTGATCGCCGGGATTGGCACCTATCGGAGCCCCTGTCCTGGTAACATAGTCATAATACATTTAGGCGAATAAGGATTCCTTATTGCCATGAATTGCAGAGATAAAGGGCGGTATTAAATTGTTATAGCGCACCCAATCTCGCGTTTAAAGTGACAGGAGATCACGGGGCGCTATTCAGTTGCCGTTTTTCACGCTGATCATGCCCAAAGTGGTCGGGTTTAGCCGAATAAAACGGCTACCCCCAACCAAAGTTCTGGGCTCGATCGCGAAAAGTGCTGTATGGGCACTCAAACAGGTCACTTTTCGCCCATTTCAGCTCGCACCCCCCTGAGGCTGCGAGCTGAAATGGTGCGCCGGCAGCTGATCGCACACGACAGGAGCAACAATTCAATAGCTCTTGTCAGGCGTGTAAAGGGGCAAAACAATCGAATACAGCCTAAAGAATCCTTAGTATGGGGGGCTGAGAGTACAGGAAACAAACATGTACAGCCAGGGCTATTTTTTAGCAGGAACTAACAGGAACTCAGTTCCTGAACCTCTCATTATCTATAATGGGCCAGAATTAATTTTCATAAGTTTTATTTTAAAGGCTATTATGAGTGCCTTCTTTTCTATATACTAATATATATACTGTATTTCATGGACAGGTGTGGGCTATTCCCTTGTTATTTCATTATCAATTAAGCAGGTAAAAGGTCTGGAGTTGATTCTAGGTGTGACATTTGCATTTGGAATCAGTTGCTGTCGACTCTCAATATGAGATCCAAATAGCTGTCACTATCAGTGAAGCAAGCCATGATTAGGCTGAAAAATCAAAACAAACCCATCAGAAAGATAGCAAAAACATTAGGTGTGGCCAAATCAACTGTTTGGAACATTCTTAAAAAGAGAGAACGCACCGGAGAGCTCAGCAACACCAAAAGACCTGGAAGACCATGGAAAACAACTGTGGTGGATGACAGAAGAATTATTTCCCTGGTGAAGAAAAACCCCTTCACAACAGTTGGCCAAATCAAGAACACTCTCCAGGAGGTAGGTGTATATGTGTCAAAGTCAACAATCAAGAGAAGACTTCACAAGAGTGAATATAGAGGGTTCACCATAAAGATGTAAACCATTGGTGAGCCTCAAAAACAGGAAGACCAGTTTAGAGTTTGCCAAACAACATCTAAAAAAGCCATTACAGTTCTGGAACAACATCCTATAGACAGATGAGACAAAGATCAACTTGTACCAGAGTGATGGGAAGAGAAGAGTATGTAGAAGGAAAGGAACTGCTCATGATCCAAAACATACCACCTCATCAGTGAAGCGTGGTGGTGGTAGTGTCATGGCGTGGGCATGTATGGCTGCCAATGGAACTGGTTCCCTTGTATTTATTGATGATGTGACTGCTGACAAAAGCAGCAGAATGAATTCTGAAGTGTTTCGGGCAATATATGCTCATATTCAGTCAAATGCTTCAGAACTCATTGGACGGCGCTTCACAGTGCAGATGGACAATGACCGAAGCATACTGCAAAAGCAACCAAAGAGTTTTTTAAGGCTAAAAAGTGGAATGTTATGCAATGGCCAAGTCCCCTGACCTGAATCCGATTGAGCATGCATTACACTTGATGAAGACAAAACTGAAGGGAAAATGCCCCAAGAACAAGCAGGAACTGAAGACATTTGCAGTAGAGGCCTGGCAGAGCATCACCAGGGATGAAACCCAGCGTCTGGTGATGTCTATGTGTTCCACACTTCAGGCTGTAATTGCCTGCAAAGGATTTGCAACAAAGTATTAAAAAGTGAAAGTCAGATTTAGGATTGTTTAGTTTGTCCCATTACTTTTGGCCCCTTAAAAAGTGGGAGGCACATATAGAAACCATTGTAATTCCTACACCGTTCACCTGATTTGGATGTAATTACCCTCAAATTAAATAATCTGAAAATCTGCAGTTAAAGCACATCTTGTTTGTTTCATTTCAAATCCATTGTGGTGAATAGAGGCCAAAATATGAGAATTCTGTCAATGTCCCAATATTTATGCACCTGACTATGTGTGTGTGTATATATATATATATATATATATATATATAAATTGTTTTTCTATAGCTCCACCCCCATTAGCTCCTCCCACAGTTCTTGAACCTATTTTTCCAGAAAAATAGCCCTGCGTACAGCATTTCCTACATTACACATACATTTGCTTGCTATGATAAAATTCTGTTGTTCACAAGTTGTAATTTGTATGTTCTCCACTAGATGTCACTATTGTGAAATAAATCAGAGGTTCCCAAACAAGGTTCTCAGGGCTTCCCAACAGTTCAGGAGGCCCATTTATCAAAGTGAATTTGAGGTAAATTTGTTTTCGGGGGTTTACCTCAAATATTAAGTATCCCCTGGATGTATGAAGACTATACCTGCGATCCGCAGCAGGTATTGCCGCCGGCAGCCGCCTCCCCCATAGGTTTCTATGGGGGATGCGGTGCTGCCAAATGTATCAATATCAGGAATGCTTCGCATTCCTGATATTGGCCCCAGCAGCTAACGTCATTTGAAAATAGCGTTAGCCACTGTAGCCTACAGGCGTTTCAGCCTGAGAGATCCCTCCGCCGGCAATGGGCGCCGCTCATGCGCAGTCCGCGGGACTGCACATGCGCAGCAGCCCCGACTGACCTCCGGAGACATCGCAGGGATGGGCTCCTTTCGGAGCCCGTCTCCCTGCATGTCCTGGATAATACATCCGGCAGATAGGATCGCAATGCATGCCCTGATCGCATTGCAAAATGCGATCATTAATACAGTAAATGGGCCCCCAGGTTTTAGAGATATCCATGGATGAGCACAGGTGGTTAAAACAAATTGATGTACTAATTAAATCTGTAGTCAACCATGAATATCGCTAAAACCTGAACTGTTGGGGAGCCTTGAGGACCGAGTTTGGGAACCTCTGAAATAAATGTAATAATCTAGATCAGTGGCTCTCAACTCCAGTACTCAAGTACCCACAACGGGTCATGTTTTCTGGATTTCAGTCAATCTTGTTTGCTGGGACAGTAATTATCCCACCTGATCACACAGGTAGAGATCCTGAAAATATGGCTTGCTGGTGGTACCTGAGGACTGGGCTGGAGAATCGCTGATAACACACATTCTCTCTGCTCACAATGCAGTCTCTAGTCACACTGTCCATCTACTGTCTATGGATGTTTTCTCTCTGAGGTGACAGTAATATTCCATATCATAAGGGACACCTGTGACTCTCCTAAAGCCACAGAACGTGCACAGAGACCATATAATATATTGCTGAGACACAACACTAACTTCCTTCACATCATATTGCTGGAGAATAAGTCTGGTTATCAGCTCCACAGCACAACCATCCCAGAAGCCTGCAGAGATGTTTGCATCGCTCTCTGTATTATAGGTCAGGTCTCTCCAGCACATGTCCATTTCCAGCTGGCACAACCCATGGCACGCACTCACTAAGGGGCCCATTTATCAAAGTGTATTTGAGGTAAAATACCTGAAAACACCAGTTTTCGGGGGTTAACCTCAAATACTAAGTATCCCCCGTATGTATGCAATAGGGAACGCATCAGGCATCTCCGATACCTGTTGTGATCCCTCCAATGCCGCTGGTAGTCGCCATCCCCATAGGTTTCTATAGGGAAGCGATGCTGCCAAATTTACCGATTTTTAGTATTGAGTGGGGGGTGCTGCCAAGGACAATATGCAAAGACACAGTCCAAAGAAAGGAAAAGATATGTCCAAAGAAAGGAAAAGAAGTGTCCTATGATGGCGCACAAAAGGACGCTATCATAAATAAAATATAACTTTTGTTGACTTTAAATTTTTTATTTTGAGTATTTGGCCCCCAGAATCGTTTGGTCTGGTCCTCTGAGCTTTTTCTCTGCTAGCCTCATCTGGCTAGTAAGGTGCCTAGAATGTCACCCTGCAGCCAAAAGCAATGCAGCAGTGCCACCTGGAGCATCCTTAGGACACTGCAGACAGTCACATCGATGCCCTTACAGCTCCCCAGAGCATCCTCAGGAAGCCCCGGGCATCGCTGTAATCACTGGCAATTGTGGCCCCGCCCCCGTGTGTCATCACAATGTGGGAGCGTGGCATGCACCGGGCCCGTGAATAATGTTATATATATCAAAATGGCGGTTCCCCACCCCTGGTATAATCAATGCTGTAAACAAACACCGAATGCTGCATAGTTTCTTTCTGGGTTATCAGTCACTAATTGTTAAATTCCAAGCAAAGCCCATATTGAACAGATTGCTTGTGGCTTGTACTGTTCTTCCTTCTACGCACATCACATCATATCAGCAGTAATCATTGGGATACATAGTTTCTATTCGCAGTGATATGTTGAAACATTTGTTACCAATTATGCACGTTGTATCTTATTTGCTATACAGTTATAGATTGCTGTGCTGTAATGCAGGAACCTTTCTTCTCAATGTGAGTTGTAGTTCATATAATGAGAACCTAGCAGGGCTAGCTGAGCCTCATCCACAATACTGGGCAACTTGCTAGCTGGGCTAGCAGAGCCTCCTCCATGATATTGCACAGATTCCTAAAAGGGGTAGATGAGCCTCCTCCACAATATTGCAAAGCTTCCTAGCAGAAGAAGCTGAGCCTCCTCCACGATATAGCACAGCTTCCCAGCAGGGCTAGCTGAGCCTCCTCCATAATATAGTGCAGCATCCTAGCAGGGCTAGCTGAGCCTCCTCCACAATATTGTGCAGCTTCCTAGCAGGGCTAGCTGAGCCTCCTCTACAATATTGTGCAGCTTCCTAGCAGGGCTAGCTGAGCCTCATCAATGGTAATGCGCCGCTTCCTAGCAGGGCTAGCTGAGCCTTCTGCTCGATAATGCGCAGCTTCCTAGCAAGGCTACCTGAGCCTCCTCCATAATATTGTGCAGCTTCCTAGCAGGACTAGCTGAGCCTCCTCCATAATATTGTGCAGCTTCCTAGTAGGGCTAGCTGTGCCTCCTCCTCGGTAATGCGCAGCTTCCTTGCAGGGCCTTCTCCACGATATTGTGCAGCTTTCTAGCAGACCTAGCTTAGCCTCCTCCACGATATTGTGCAGCTTTCTAGCAGTGCTAGCTGAGCCACCTGCACGAAATTACGCAGCTCCTAGCAAGGCTAGATAAGCCTCCTCCATGACATTGCGCAGCATCCTAGCAGGCATAGCTGAGCCTCCCCCACGATATTGTTCAGCTTCCTAGCAGGGCTAGCTGAGCCTCCTACACAATATAGCACAGCCTACTAGCAAGGCTAGCTGAGCCTCCTCCATGATTTTACACACATTCGTAGCAGGGCTAGCTGAGCCTCCTCCACGGTAATGCACAGTTTCCTAACAGGGCTAGCTGAGCCTCCTACCTGATATTGTGCAGCTTCCTATGAGGGCAAGGTGACTATCAAACACGGTACAGCACAGCTTCCTTGCAGGGCCAGATAAGCCTCCAGGTTCCTCCAGCTTCCTATCAGGGGTAGCTGAGCCTCCTCCACAATATTGGAGCTTCCTAGCAGGGTTAACTGAGCCTCCTCCACGATATTCTGTAGCTTCCTAGGAGGGCTAGGTGATCCTTCTCCATTATATTGTGCAGCTTCCTAGCAAGGCTATCTGAGCCTCATCCATGATTTTGCACAGATTCGTAGCAGGGCTAGCTGAGTGTCCTCCACGATATTGCACAGCTTCCTAGTAGAGCTAGCTGAGCCTCCTCCACGATATAGCACAGCCTCCTTGCAAGGCTAGCTGAGCCGCCTCCATGATATTGCGCAGATTCATTGTAGGGCTAGCTGAGAATCCTCCACAAAATTGCGCAGCTTCCTAGCAGGGCTAGCTGAGCCTTCTCCATGATATTGCACAGCTTCCTAGCAGGTCTAGCTGAGCCTTCTCCACGATATTGCACAGCTTCGTAGCAGGTCTAGCTGTGCCTCCTTAACGACACTGCACAGCTTCCCAGCAGGGGTAGCTGTGCCTCCTCCACGATATTGCACAGCTTCCTAGCAGGGCTGGCTGAGGTTCCTCCATAATATATTGCAGCTTACTAGCAGGGCTAGCTGAGCCTCCTCCATAATATTGTTCAGCTTCCTAGCAGGGCTAGCTGAGCCTCCTCCACAATATTGCACAACTTCCTAGTAGGGCTAGCTGAGCCTTCTCCACGGTAATGCGCAGCTTCCTAGCAGAGCTAGGTGATCCTTCTCCGCGATATTGTGCAGCTTCCTAGCAAGGCTAGCTGAGCCTCCTCCATGATTTTGCACAGATTCATAGAAGGACTAGCTGTTCCTCCTCCACAATATTGTGCAGCTTTATAGCAGGGCTAGCAGAGCCTCCTCCATAATATTGTGCAGCTTCCTAGCAGGGCTAGCTGAGCCTTCTCCACAATACTGTCCAACTTCCCAGCAGGGCTTGCTAAACCTCCTCCACAATATTGTGCAGCTTCCTAGCAGAGCTAGCTGAGACTCCTCTGTAGTATTGCTCAGCTTCCTAGTAGAGCTAGCTGAGCCTCCTCCTCAGTAATGCGCAGGTTCCTAGCAGGGCTAGCTGAGCCTTCTCCACAAAATTGCGAAGCTTCCTAGCAGGACTAGATAAGCCTCCTCCACAACATTGCGTGGCGTAGCTGAGCCTCCCCCACGATATTGTTCAGCTTCCTAGCAGGGCTAGCTGAGCATCCTTCACAATATTGCACAGCTTCCTAGCAGGACTAGATAAGCCTCCTCCATGACATTGCGCTGCATCCTGGCAGGCGTAGCTGAGCCTCCCCCACGATATTGCACAGCTTATTCGTAGCAGGGCTAGATGAGCATTCTCCACACTCCACAATATTGAGCAGCTTCCTATCAGGACTAGCTAATCCTCCTCCACGATATTGTGCAGCTTCCTAGCAGGGCTAGCTGAGCCTCCTCCACAAAATTGCGCAGCTTCTTAGCAAGACTAGCTGAGCCTCCTCCACGATATTGTACAGATTCGTAACAGGGCTAGCTGAGCCTCCACAACGATATTGCGCAGATTCCCAGCAGGGCTAGCTCAGCCTACTCTACAATATTGAGCAGCTTCCTAGCAGGGCTATCTGAGCCTCCTCCATGATACTGTGCAGCTTCCTAGCAGGGCTAGCTGAGCCTCCTCCACAAAATTGCAAAACTTCCTAGCAGGGTTAGCTGAGCATCCTCCGAGATATTGCGCAGCTTTCTAGATGGGCTAGCTGAGCCTACTCCACAATATTGAGCAGCTTCCTAGCAGGGCTAGCTGAGCCTTCTCCACAATATTGCGCAACTTCCAAGCAGGGCTAGCTGAGCCTTCTCCACAATATTGCGCAACTTCCAAGCAGGGCTAGCTGAGCCTCCTCCACAATATTGTGCAACTTCCTAGCAGGGCTAGGTGAGCATCCTCCACACTCAACAATATTGAGACGCTTCCTAGCAGGGCTAGCTTAGCCTCCTCCATAATATTGTGCAGCTTCCTAGGAGGGCTAGATAAGCCTCTTCCACTATATTGCACAGATTCCTATCAGGGCTAGCTGAGCTTTCTCCACAATATTGTGAAACTTCATAGCCTCCTCCACACTCCACAATATTGCGAAGCTTCCTAGCAGGTCTAGCTGAGCCTCTTCCATAATATTGTGCAGCTTCCTAGCAAAGCTAGCTGAGCTTTCTCGACAATATTGTGAAACTTCCTAGCAGGGCTAGCTGAGCCTCCTACACGATATAGCACAGCCTCCTAGCAAGGCTAGCTGAGCCTCCTCCATGATATTGCGCAGATTAATTGTAGGGCAAGCTGAGAATCCTCCACAAAATTGCGCAGCTTCCTAGCAGGGCTAGCTGAGCCTCCTCAATGATATTACACAGCTTCCTAGCAGGGCTGGCTGAGGTTCCTCCATAATATATTGCAGCTTACTAGCAGGGCTATCTGAGCTTTCTCTACAGTATTGTGAAACTTCCTTACAGGGCTAGCTGAGCCTCCTCCGCGATATAGCACAGCTTCCTAGCAAAGCTAGCTGAGCCTCCTCCACGATACTGCGCAGATTAATTGTAGGGCTAGCTGAGAATCCTCCACAAAATTGTGCAGCTTCCTAGTAGGGCTAGCTGAGCCTCCTCCACAATATTGTGGAGCTTCCTAGCAGGCTTAGCTGAGCCTTCCCCACGATATTGTGCAGCTTCCAAGCAGGGCTAGCTGAGCCTCCTCCTCCACGTCATTGATGAGCTCCATAGCAGGGCTAGTTGAGCCTCCTCCATGATATTGCGCAGCTTCCTAGCAGGGCTAGCTGAGCCTCGTACACAATATTGCACAGCATCCTAGCAGGGCTAGCTGAGCTTCCTCCATAATATATTGCACAGCTTCCATGCAGGGCTAGCTGAGCCTCCTCCACGTCATTGATCAGCTCCCTAGCAGGGCTAGTTGAGCCTACTCCATGATATTGCACAGCTCCCTAGCAGGGCTAGCTGAGCCTCCTCAATGACATTGCACAGCTTCCTAGCAGGGCTAGCTGACCTTCCTCCATAATATATTGCAGCTTCCTAACAGGGCTAGCTGAGCTTTCTCCACAATATTGCTAAACTTTACTAACAGGGCTAGCTGAGCCTCCTCCATGGTAATTCGCAGCTTGCTCGCAGGGCTAGGTGAGCCTCCTCCACGGTAATTCGCAGCTTCCTCGCAGGGCTAGCTGACCCTACTCCACAATATTGTGTAGCTTCCTAGCAGGCCTACCTGAGCCTTCCCTATGATATTGCGCAGCTTCCTAGCAGGGCTAGCTGAGCCTCCTCCACGATTTTGTGCAGCTTCCTAGCTTAGCTTTGTGACGCTCCTCCTCAAAATGGCGCAGCTTCCTAGCAGGGATAGCACAGCATTCTCCATGATATTTCGCAGCATCTAAGCAGGCCTAGCTGTGCCTCCCCCACGATATTGTTCAGCTTCCTTGCAGGGCTATCTCAGCCTCCTACACAATATTGTGCAGCTCCCTAGCAAGGCTAGCTGAGACTCCTCCATGATATTGCACAGCTTCCTAGCTGAGCCTCCTCTACACTCCACAATATTGCGCCATTTCCTAGCAGGTCTAGCTGAGCCTCCTCCACGATATTGTGCAGCTTCCTAGCAGGCCTAGCTGAGCATCCTCCACAATATTGGAGCTTCCTAGCAGGGCTAGCTGAGCCTCCTCCACGATTTTGTGCAGCTTCCTAGCTTAGCTTTGTGACGCTCCTCCTCAAAATGGCGCAGCTTCCTAGCAGGGATAGCACAGCATTCTCCATGATATTTCGCAGCATCTAAGCAGGCCTAGCTGTGCCTCCCCCACGATATTGTTCAGCTTCCTTGCAGGGCTATCTCAGCCTCCTACACAATATTGTGCAGCTCCCTAGCAAGGCTAGCTGAGACTCCTCCATGATATTGCACAGCTTCCTAGCTGAGCCTCCTCTACACTCCACAATATTGCGCCATTTCCTAGCAGGTCTAGCTGAGCCTCCTCCACGATATTGTGCAGCTTCCTAGCAGGCCTAGCTGAGCATCCTCCACAATATTGGAGCTTCCTAGCAGGGTTAGCTGATCCTTCTCCATTATTTTGCGCAACTTTCTAGCAGGCCTAACTGGGACTCCTCCACAGTATTACGCAGCTTCCTAGCAGGGCTAGCTGAGCCTCCTCAACAATATTTAGCTGCTTCCTAACAGGGCTAGCTGAGCCTCCTACATGATATTGTGCAGCTTCCTAGCAGGGCTAGCTGAGCATCAAACACTATACAGCACAGCTTCCTAGCAGGGCCAGATAAGCCTCCAGATTCCTCTAGATTCCTATTAGGGGTAGCTGGGTCTCCTCCATAATATTGCTCTACTTCCTATCAGGGCTAGCTGAGCTTCATACACAATACAGAACAGCTACCTAGCAGGGCCAGATAAGTGTCCAGGTTCCTCCAGCTTCCTATCAGGGGTAGCTGAGCCTCCTCCATAATATTGGAGCTTCCTAGCAGGGTTAGCTGAGCGTTCTCCATTATTTTGCGCAGCTTCCTAGAAAGTCTAGCTGAGACTCCTCCATAGTATTGCGCAGATTCATTGTAGGGCTAGCTGAGAATCCTCCACAAAATTGCGCAGCTTCCTAGCAGGGCTAGCTGAGCCTTCTCCACGATATTGCACAGCTTCCTAGCAGGTCTAGCTGTGCCTCCTCAATGACACTGCACAGCTTTATAGAAGGGGTAGCTGTGCCTCCTCCACGATATTGCACAGCTTCCTAGTAGGGCTAGCTGAGCCTTCTCCGCGATATTGTGCAGCTTCCTAGCAAGGCTAGCTGAGCCTCCTCCATGATTTTGCACAGATTCATAGAAGGGCTAGCTGAGACTCCTCCACGATATTGTGCAGCTTTATAGCAAGGCTAGCTGAGCCTTCTCCATAATATTGTGCAGCTTCCTAGCAGGGCTAGCTGAGCCTTCTCCATAATATTGTGCAGCTTCCTAGCATGGCTAGCTGATCCTCCTCCACAAAATTGCGAAGCTTCCTAGCAGGACTAGATAAGCCTCCTCCACAACATTGCGCAGCATCCTAGCAGGCATAGCTGAGCCTCCCCCACAATATTGTGCAGCTTTCTAGCAGGGCTAGCTGAGCCTCCTCCACAATACTGCACAGCATCCTAGCAGAGCTAGCTGCATCTCCTCCACAGTAATGCGCAGCTTCCTAGCAGGGTTAGCTGAGTCTCCTCCACGATATTGTGCAGATTTCAAGCAGGGCTAGCTGAGCCTCCTCCATAATTTTGCGCAGCATCCAAGTAGGGATAGCTGAAACTCCTCTACTATATTGCACAGCTACCTAGCAGGGCTTGCTAAGCCTTCTACATTATAGTGTGCAGCTTCCTAGCAAGGCTAGCTTAGCTTCCTCCACGATGTTGCACAGCTTATTCGTACCTGGGCTAGATGAGCAATCTCCACACTACACAATATTGAGCAGCTTCCTATCAGGACTAGCTGAGCCTCCTACACGATATTGCGCAGCTTCTTAGCAGGGCTAGCTGAGCCTCCTCCACGATATTGCGCAGCTTTCTAGCAGGGCTAGCTGAGCCTCCTCCACGATATTGTGCAGCTTCCTAGCAATGCTAGCTGAGCCTCCTCCACGATATTGTACAGATTTGTAACAGGGTAGCTGAGCCTCCACAACGATATTGCGCAGATTCCCAGCAGGGCTAGCTGAGCCTACGCCACAAAATTGCAAAACTTCCTAGCAGGGATAGCAGAGCCTTCTCCACAATATTGTGCAACTTCCTAGCAGGGCTAGCTGAGCATCCTCCACACTCAACAATATTGAGAAGCTTCCTGCAGGGCCTCCTCCACTATATTGCACAGATTCCTATCAGGGCTAGCTGAGCTTTCTCCACAATATTGTGAAACTTCATAGCCTCCTCCACACTCCACAATATTGCGAAGCTTCCTAGCAGGTCTAGCTGAGCCTCTTCCATAACATTGTGCAGCTTCTTACCAAAGCTAGCTGAGCTTTCTCAACAATATTGTGAAACTTCCTAGCAGGGCTAGCTGAGCCTCCTACACGATATAGCACAGCTTCCTTACAGGGCTAGCTGAGAATCCTCCACAAAATAGCGCAGCTTCCTAGCAGGGCTAGCTGATCCTCCTCAACGATATTGCACAGCTTCCTTACAGGGCTAGCTGAGCCTCCACAACAATATTCCACAGCTTCCTTACAGGGCTAGCTGAGCCTCCACAACGATATTACACAGCTTCCTAGCAGGGCTAGTTGTGCCTGCTCCACGATATTACACAGCTTCCTAGCAGGGCTGGCTGAGGTTCCTCCATAATATATTGCAGCTTACTAGCAGGACTAGCTGAGCTTTCTCTACAGTATTGTGAAACTTCCTAGCAGGACTAGCTGAGCCTCCTCCACGATACTGCGCAGATTCATTGTAGAGATAGCTGAGAATCCTCCACAAAATTGTGCTGCATCCTAGTAGGGCTAGCTGAGCCTCCTCCACAATATTGTGCAGCTTCCTAGCAGGCTTAGCTGAGCCTTCCCCACGATATTGTGCAGCTTCCAAGCAGGGCTATCTGAGCCTCCTCCACGTCATTGATCAGCCCCATAGCAGGGCTAGTTGAGCCTCCTCCATGATATTGCGCAGCTTCCTAGAAGGGCTAGGTGAGCCTCGTGCACAATATTGCACAGCATCCTAGCAGGGCTAGCTGAGCTTCCTCCATAATATATTGCACAGCTTCCAAGCAGGGCTAGCTGAGCCTCCTCCACGTCATTGATCAGCTCCATAGCAGGGCTAGTTGAGCCTCCTCAATGACATTGCACAGCTTCCTAGCAGGGCTAGCTGACCTTCCTCCATAACATATTGCAGATTCCTAACAGGGCTAGCTGAGCTTTCTCCACAATATTGCTAAACTTTACTAACAGGGCTAGCTGAGCCTCCTCCACGGTAATTCGCAGCTTCCTCGCAGGGCTAGGTGAGCCTCCTCCACGGTAATGAGCAGCTTCCTAACAGGGCTAGGTGAGCTTTCTCCATGATATTGTGCAGCTTCCTATTAAGGCTAGCTGAGCCTCCTCCACGATATTGCTCAGCATCCTAGCAGGCCTAACTGAGTCTCCATCATGATATTGTGCAACTTTCTAGCAGGACTAACTGAGCCTCCTGCATGAAATTACGCAGCTTCCTAGCATGGCTAGCTGAGCCTCCTCCACAATATTGTGTAGCTTACTAGCAGGCCTACCTGAGCCTCCCCTATGATATTGCAAAGCTTCCTAGCAGGGCTAGCTGAGCCTCCTCCACGATTTTGGGCAGCTTCCTAGCTTAGCTATCTGGCCCTTCTCCTCAATATGGCGCAGCTTCCTAGCAGGGATAGTACAGTTTTCTCCATGATATTTCGCAGCATCTAAGCAGGCCTAGCTGTGCCTCCCCCACGATATTGTTCAACTTCCTTGCAGGGCTATCTCTGCCTCCTACACAATATTGCGCAGCTCCCTAGCAGGGCTAGCTGAGCCTCCTCCACGATATTGTGCAGCTTCCTAGCAGGGCTAGCTAAGCCTCCTCCACACTCCACAACATTGCAAAATTTCCTAGCAGGGCTAACTGAGCCTCCTCCATAATATTGTTCAGCTTCCTAGCAGGGCTAGCTGAGCCTCCTCCACAATATTGCGCATTTTCACAGCAGGGCTAGCTGAGCCTCCTCCACAATATTGGAGCTTCCTAGCAGGGTTAGCTGATCCTTCTCAATTATTTTGCGCAACTTTCTAGCAGGCCTAACTGAGACTCCACCACAGTATTGCGCAGCTTCCCAGCAGGGCTAGCTGAGCCTCCTCCAAGGTAATGCGCAGCGCCAGCTGAGCCTCCTTAACAACATTTAGCTGCTTCCTAACAGGGCTAGCTGAGCCTCCTACATGATATTGTGCAGCTTCCTAGCAGGGCTAGCTGAGCATCAAACACGATACAGCACAGCTTCCTAGCAGGGCCAGATAAGCGTCCAGGTTCCTCCAGCTTCCTATCAGGGGTAGCTGGGTCTCCTCCATAATATTGCTCTACTTCCTATCAGGGCTAGCTGAGCATCATACACGATACAGAACAGCTTCCTAGCAGGGCCAGATAAGCGTCCAGATTCCTCCAGCTTCCTATCAGGGGTAGCTGAGACTCCTCCACAATATTGGAGCTTCCTAGCAGGGTTAGCTGAACGTTCTCCATTATTTTGCGCAGCTTCCTAGCAGGTCTAGCTGAAACTCCTCCATAGTATTGCACAGCATCCTAGCAGGGCTAGTTGAGCCTCCTCCATGATATTGCACAGTTTCCTAACAGGGCTAGCTGAGGTTTCTCCACGATATTGGGCTTTTTCCCAGCAGGGTTAGCTGAGCCTCCTCCACGATATTGGGCAGCATCCTAGCAGGGCTAGCTGAGCCTCCTCAATGACATTGCACAGCTTCCAAGCAGTGCTAACTGAGCTTCCTCCATAATATATTACAGCTTCCTAACAGGGCTAGCTGAGGTTTCTCCACGATATTGGGCTTTTTCCCAGCAGGGTTAGCTGAGCCTCCTCCACGATATTGTGCAGCTTCCTAGCAGGGCTAGCTAAGCCTCCTCCACACTCCACAACATTGCAAAATTTCCTAGCAGGGCTAGCTGAGCCTCCTCCATAATATTGTTCAGCTTCCTAGCAGGGCTAGCTGAGCCTCCTCCACAATATTGCGCATTTTCACAGCAGGGCTAGCTGAGCCTCCTCCACAATATTGGAGCTTCCTAGCAGGGTTAGCTGATCCTTCTCAATTATTTTGCGCAACTTTCTAGCAGGCCTAACTGAGACTCCACCACAGTATTGCGCAGCTTCCCAGCAGGGCTAGCTGAGCCTCCTCCAAGGTAATGCGCAGCGCCAGCTGAGCCTCCTTAACAACATTTAGCTGCTTCCTAACAGGGCTAGCTGAGCCTCCTACATGATATTGTGCAGCTTCCTAGCAGGGCTAGCTGAGCATCAAACACGATACAGCACAGCTTCCTAGCAGGGCCAGATAAGCGTCCAGGTTCCTCCAGCTTCCTATCAGGGGTAGCTGGGTCTCCTACATAATATTGCTCTACTTCCTATCAGGGCTAGCTGAGCATCATACACGATACAGAACAGCTTCCTAGCAGGGCCAGATAAGCGTCCAGGTTCCTCCAGCTTCCTATCAGGGGTAGCTGAGACTCCTCCACAATATTGGAGCTTCCTAGCAGGGTTAGCTGAACGTTCTCCATTATTTTGCGCAGCTTCCTAGCAGGTCTAGCTGAAACTCCTCCATAGTATTGCACAGCATCCTAGCAGGGCTAGTTGAGCCTCCTCCATGATATTGCACAGTTTCCTAACAGGGCTAGCTGAGGTTTCTCCACGATATTGGGCTTTTTCCCAGCAGGGTTAGCTGAGCCTTCTCCACGATATTGGGCAGCTTCCTAGCAGGGCTAGCTGAGCCTCCTCAATGACATTGCACAGCTTCCAAGCAGTGCTAACTGAGCTTCCTCCATAATATATTACAGCTTCCTAACAGGGCTAGCTGAGGTTTCTCCATGATATTGGGCTTTTTCCCAGCAGGGTTAGCTGAGCCTCCTCCACGATATTGAGCAGCTTCCTAGCAGGGCTAGCTGAGCCTCCTCCACAATATTGTGCAGCTTACTAGCAGGGCTAGCTGAGCCTCCTCCATGGTAATTAGCAGCTTCCTAGAAGGGCTAGGTGAGCCTCCTCCACGGTAATGAACAGCTTCCTAACAGGGCTAGGTGAACCTTTCTACATGATATTGTGCAGCTTCCTATTAAGGCTAGCTGAGCCTCCTCCACGATACTGCTCAGCATCCTAGCAGGCCTAACTGAGCCTCCATCATTATATTGTGCAACTTTCTAGCAGGACTAACTGAGCCTCCTGCATTAAATTACGCAGCTTCCTAGCATGGCTAGCTGAGCCTCCTCCACAATATTGTGTAGCTTCCTAGCAGGGCTAGCTGAGCCTTCTCCACGATTTTGTGCAGCTTCCTAGCTTAGCTACCTGACCCTTCTCCTCAATATGGCGCAGCTTCCTAGCAGGGATAGTACAGTTTTCTCTATGATATTTCGCAGCATCTAAGTAGGCCTAGCTGTGCCTCCTCCATGGTATTGTTCAGCATCCTTGCAGGGCTATCTCAGCCTCCTACACAATATTACGCAGCTCCCTTGCAAGGCCAGCTGAGACTCCTCCATGATATTGCACAGCTTCCTAGCTGAGCCTCCTCTACACTCCACAATATTGCGCAATTTCCTAGCAGGTATTGCTGAGCCCCCTCCACGATATTGTGCAGCTTCCTAGCAGGCCTAGCTGAGCATCCTCTACGGTATTGTGCAGCTTCCTAGCAGCAATAGCTGAACCTCTGCCATGATGTTGCGCTGCTTCCTAGCAGGCCTAGCTGAGCATGCCACACGATATTGTGCAGCTTCCTAGCAGGGCTAGCTGAGCCTCCTCCACGATGTAGAACAGCTTCCTAGCAAGGCTTGCTGAGCCTTCTCCACAATATTGTGCAGATTCATTGCAGGGCTAGCTGAGCCTCCTCCATGATATTGCACAGCTTCCTAGCAGGGCTAGCTGAGCCTCCCCAAAGATATTGCTCAGCTTCATAGTGGGGATAGCTGAGACTCCTCCACGATATTGCACAGCTTTCTAGCAGGGAAAGCTAAACTTCTTTATGATATTGCACAGCTTCGTAGCACGGCTAGCTGAGCCTTCTCCACGATATTACACAGCTTCCTAGCAGGGCTAGCTGAGCCTCCTCCATGATATTACGCATCTTCCTAGCAGGCCTAGCTGAGCCTCCTCCACGATATAGCACAGCTTCCTAGCAGGGCTAGCTGAGCCTCCTCCATGATGTTGGGCTTTTTCCCAGCAGTGCTAGCTAAGCCTCCTTCACGATATAGCACAGCTTCCTAGCAGGGATAGCTGTGCCTCCTCCACGATATTGTGCATCTTCCTAGCAGGCCTAGCTGCGCCTCCTCCACGATATTGGGCTTTTTCCCAGTAGGGCTAGCTGAGCCTCCTCCACGATATTGAGCAGCTTCCTAGCAGGGCAAGCTGAACCTCCTCCATAATATTGTGCAGCTTCCTAGCAGGGCTAGCTGAGCCTCCTCCATGCCATTGATCAGCATCCTAGCAGCGTTAGCTGAGCCTCCGCCATATTGCGCAGCTTCCTAGCAGGGCTAGCTGAGCCTCCCCACGATATTACGCAGCTCCATAGCCGGGCTAGTTGAGCCTCCTCCATGATATTGCGCAGCTTCCTAGCAGGGCTAGCTGAGCCTCCTCCATGATATTGCACAGCTTCCTAGCAGGGCTAGCTGAGCTTCCTCCAAAATATATTGCAGCTTCCTAACAGGGCTAGCTGAGGTTTCTCCACGATAATGGGCTTTTTCCCAGCAGGGCTAGCTGAGCCTCCTCCACGGTTTTGAGCAGCTTCCTATCAGGGCTAGCTGAGCCTCCTCCACAATATTGTGCATCTTCCTAGCAGGGCTAGCTGAGCCTCTTACACAATATTGCACAGCATCCTAGCAGGGCTAGCTGAGCCTCCTCAATGACATTGCACAGCTTCCTAGCAATGCTAACTGAGCTTCGTCCAAAATATATTGCAGCTTCCTAACAGGGCTAGCTGAGGTTTCTCCACGATATTGGGCTTTTTCCCAGCAGGGCTAGCTGAGCCTCCTCCACGGTAATTAGCAGCTTCCTAGCAGGGATAGGTGAGCCTCCTCCACGGTAATGAGCAGCTTCCTAACAGGGCTAGGTGAGCCTTCTCCAATGTAATGAGCAGCTTCCTAACAGGGCTAGGTGAGTCTTCTCCATGATATTGTGCAGCTTCCTATAAAGGCTAGCTGAGCCTCCTCCACGATACTGCTCAGCATCCTAGCAGGCCTAACTGAGCCTCCATCATTATATTGTGCAACTTTCTAGCAGGACTAACTGAGCCTTCTCCACGGTTTTGTGCAGCTTCCTAGCTTAGCTACCTGACCCTTCTCCTCAATATGTCGCAGCTTCCTAGCAGAGATAGTACAGTTTTCTCCATGATATTTTGCAGCATCTAAGCAGGCCTATCTGTGCCTCCTCCATGGTATTGTTCAGCTTCCTTGCAGGGCCATCTCAGCCTCCTACACAATATTGCGCAGCTCCCTAGCAAGGCCAGCTGAGACTCCTCCATGATATTGCACAGCTTCCTAGATGAGCCTCCTCTACACTCCACAATATTGCGCCATTTCCTAGCAGGTATTGCTGAGCCTCCTCCACGATATTGTGCAGCTTCCTAGCAGGGCTAGCTGAGCCTCCTCCACGATGTAGAACAGTTTCCTAACAGGGCTAGCTGAGCCTCCCCAAAGATATTGCACAGCTTCGTAGCACGGCTAGCTGAGCCTTCTCCACGATATTACACAGCTTCCTAGCAGGGCTAGCTGAGCCTCCCCAAAGATATTGCTCAGCTTCCTAGTGGGGATAGCTGAGCCTCCTCCACGATATTGCACAGCTTTCTAGCAGGGATAGCTAAACTTCTTTATGATATTGCACAGCTTCGTAGCATGGCTAGCTGAGCCTTCTCCACAATATTACACAGCTTCCTAGCAGGGCTAGCTGAGCCTCCTCCATGATATTACGCATCTTCCTAGCAGGCCTAGCTGAGCCTTCTCCACGATATAGCACAGCTTCCTAGCTGGGATAGCTGTGCCTCCTCCACGATATTGCACAGCTTCCTAGCAGGGCTAGCTGAGCCTCCTCCACGATGTTGGGCTTTTTCCCAGCAGTGCTAGCTAAGCCTCCTCCACAATATAGCACAGCTTCCTAGCAGGGCTAGGTGAGCCTTCTCCACGGTAATGAGCAGCTTCCTAACAGGGCTAGGTGAGCCTTCTCCACGGTAATGAGCAGCTTCCTAACAGGGCTAGGTGAGCCTTTCTACATGATATTGTGCAGCTTCCTATTAAGGCTAGCTGCGCCTCCTCCACGATACTGCTCAGCATCCTAGCTGGCTTAACTGAGCCTCCATCATTATATTGTGCAACTTTCTAGCAGGACTAACTGAGCCTCCTGCATGAGATTACGCTGCTTCCTAGCATGGCTAGCTGAGCCTCCTCCACAATATTGTGCAGCTTCCTAGCAGGGCTAGCTGAGCCTCCTCCACGGTAATTAGCAGCTTCCTAGCAGAGCTAGGTGAGCCTCCTCCACGGTAATGAGCAGCTTCCTAACAGGGCTAGGTGAACCTTTCTACATGATATTGTGCAGCTTCCTATTAAGGCTAGCTGAGCCTCCTCCACGATACTGCTCAGCATCCTAGCAGGCCTAAATGAGCCTCCATCATTATATTGTGTAACTTTCTAGCAGGACTAACTGAGCCTCCTGAATGAAATTACGCAGCATCCTAGCATGGCTAGCTGAGCCTCCTCCACAATATTGTGTAGCTTCCTAGCAGGCCTACCTTAGCCTCCCACATGATATTGCGCAGCTTCCTAACAGGGCTAGCTGAGCCTTCTCAACGATTTTGTGCAGCTTCCTAGCTTAGCTATCTGACCCTTCTCCTCAATATGGCGCAGCTTCCTAGAAGGGATAGTACAGTTTTCTCCATGATATTTCGCAGCATCTAAGCAGGCCTAGCTGTGCCTCCTCCATGGTATTGTTCAGCTTCCTTGCAGGGCTATCTCAGCCTCCTACACAATATTACGCAGCTCCCTTGCAAGGCTAGCTGAGACTCCTCCATGATATTGCACAGCTTCCTAGCTGAGCCTCCTCTACACTCCACAATATTGTGCCATTTCCTAGCAGGTATTGCTGAGCCTCCTCCACGATATTGTGCAGCTTCCTAGCAGGCCTAGCTGAGCATGCCCCACGGTATTGTGCAGCTTCCTAGCAGGGCTAGCTGAGCCTCCTCCACGATGTAGAACAGCTTCCTAGCAAAGCTTGCTGAGCCTCTTCCACAATATTGTGCAGATTCATTGCAGGGCTAGCTGAGCCTCTTCCATGATATTGCACAGCTTCCTAGCAGGGCTAGCTGAGCCTCCCCAAAGACATTGCTCAGGTTCCTAGTGGGGATAGCTGAGCCTCCTCCACGATATTGCACAGCTTTCTAGCAGGGATAGCTAAACTTCTTTATGATATTGCACAGCTTCGTAGCACGTCTAGCTGAGCCTTCTTCACGATATTACACAGCTTCCTAGCAGGGCTAGCTGAGCCTCCTCCATGATATTACGCATCTTTCTAGCAGGCCTAGCTGAGCCTCCTCCACGATATAGCACAGCTTCCTAGCAGGGACAGCTGTGCCTCCTCCACGATATTGCACAGCTTCCTAGCAGGGCTAGCTGAGCCTCCTCCACGATGTTGGGCTTTATCCAAGCAGTGCTAGCTAAGCCTCCTCCAAGATATAGCACAGCTTCCGAGCAGGGATAGTTGTGCCTCCTCCACGATATTGCGCATCTTCCTAGCAGGCCTAGCTGAGCCTCCTCAACGATATTGGGCTTTTTCCCAGCAGGGCTAGCTGAGCCTCCTCCACGATATTGAGCAGCTTCCTAGCAGGGCTAGCTGAGCCTCCTCCATAATATTGTGCAGCTTCCTAGCAGGGCTCGCTGAGCCTCCTCCATGCCATTGATCAGCATCCTAGCAGCGTTACCTGAGCCTCCGCCATATTGCGCAGCTTCCTAGCAGGGCTAGCTGAGCCTCCCCACGATATTACGCAGCTCCATAGCAGGGCTAGTTGAGCCTCCTCCATGATATTGCACAGCTTCCTAGCAGGGCTAGCTGAGCTTCCTCCAAAATATATTGCAGCTTCCTAACAGGGCTAGCTGAGGTTTCTCCACGATATTGGGCTTTTTCCCAGCAGGGCTAGCTGAGCCTCCTCCACGGTTTTGAGCAGCTTCCTATCAGGGCTAGCTGAGCCTCCTCCACAATATTGTGCAACTTCCTAGCAGGGCTAGCTGAGCCTCTTACACAATATTGCACAGCATCCTAGCAGGGCTAGCTGAGCCTCCTCAATGACATTGCACAGCTTCCTAGCAGTGGTAACTGAGCTTCCTCCAAAATATATTGCAGCTTCCTAACAGGGCTAGCTGAGGTTTCTCCACGATATTGGGCTTTTTCCCAGCAGGGCTAGCTGAGCCTCCTCCACGGTAATTAGCAGCTTCCTAGCAGGGATAGGTGAGCCTCCTCCACGGTAATGAGCAGCTTCCTAACAGGGCTAGGTGAGCCTTCTCCAATGTAATGAGCAGCTTCCTAACAGGGCTAGGTGAGTCTTCTCCATGATATTGTGCAGCTTCCTATAAAGGCTAGCTGAGCCTCCTCCACGATACTGCTCAGCATCCTAGCAGGCCTAACTGAGCCTCCATCATTATATTGTGCAACTTTCTAGCAGGACTAACTGAGCCTTCTCAACGGTTTTGTGCAGCTTCCTAGCTTAGCTACCTGACCCTTCTCCTCAATATGTCGCAGCTTCCTAGCAGAGATAGTACAGTTTTCTCCATGATATTTTGCAGCATCTAAGCAGGCCTAGCTGTGCCTCCTCCATGGTATTGTTCAGCTTCCTTGCAGGGCCATCTCAGCCTCCTACACAATATTGCGCAGCTCCCTAGCAAGGCCAGCTGAGACTCCTCCATGATATTGCACAGCTTCCTAGATGAGCCTCCTCTACACTCCACAATATTGCGCCATTTCCTAGCAGGTATTGCTGAGCCTCCTCCACGATATTGTGCAGCTTCCTAGCAGGGCTAGCTGAGCCTCCCCAAAGATATTGCACAGCTTCGTAGCACGGCTAGCTGAGCCTTCTCCACGATATTACACAGCTTCCTAGCAGGGCTAGCTGAGCCTCCCCAAAGATATTGCTCAGCTTCCTAGTGGGGATAGCTGAGCCTCCTCCACGATATTGCACAGCTTTCTAGCAGGGATAGCTAAACTTCTTTATGATATTGCACAGCTTCGTAGCATGGCTAGCTGAGCCTTCTCCACAATATTACACAGCTTCCTAGCAGGGCTAGCTGAGCCTCCTCCATGATATTACGCATCTTCCTAGCAGGCCTAGCTGAGCCTTCTCCACGATATAGCACAGCTTCCTAGCTGGGATAGCTGTGCCTCCTCCACGATATTGCACAGCTTCCTAGCAGGGCTAGCTGAGCCTCCTCCACGATGTTGGGCTTTTTCCCAGCAGTGCTAGCTAAGCCTCCTCCACAATATAGCACAGCTTCCTAGCAGGGCTAGGTGAGCCTTCTCCACGGTAATGAGCAGCTTCCTAACAGGGCTAGGTGAGCCTTCTCCACGGTAATGAGCAGCTTCCTAACAGGGCTAGGTGAGCCTTTCTACATGATATTGTGCAGCTTCCTATTAAGGCTAGCTGCGCCTCCTCCACGATACTGCTCAGCATCCTAGCTGGCCTAACTGAGCCTCCATCATTATATTGTGCAACTTTCTAGCAGGACTAACTGAGCCTCCTGCATGAGATTATGCTGCTTACTTGCATGGCTAGCTGAGCCTCCTCCACAATATTGTGCAGCTTCCTAGCAGGGCTAGCTGAGCCTCCTCCACGGTAATTAGCAGCTTCCTAGCAGAGCTAGGTGAGCCTCCTCCACGGTAATGAGCAGCTTCCTAACAGGGCTAGGTGAACCTTTCTACATGATATTGTGCAGCTTCCTATTAAGGCTAGCTGAGCCTCCTCCACGATACTGCTCAGCATCCTAGCAGGCCTAACTGAGCCTCCATCATTATATTGTGCAACTTTCTAGCAGGACTAACTGAGCCTCCTGCATGAAATTACGCAGCTTCCTAGCATGGCTAGCTGAGCCTCCTCCACAATATTGTGTAGCTTCCTAGCAGGCCTACCTTAGCCTCCCACATGATATTGCGCAGCTTCCTAACAGGGCTAGCTGAGCCTTCTCCACGATTTTGTGCAGCTTCCTAGCCTAGCTATCTGACCCGTCTCCTCAATATGGCGCAGCTTCCTAGAAGGGATAGTACAGTTTTCTCCATGATATTTCGCAGCATCTAAGCAGGCCTAGCTGTGCCTCCTCCATGGTATTGTTCAGCTTCCTTGCAGGGCTATCTCAGCCTCCTACACAATATTACGCAGCTCCCTTGCAAGGCCAGCTGAGACTCCTCCATGATATTGCACAGCTTCCTAGCTGAGCCTCCTCTACACTCCACAATATTGTGCCATTTCCTAGCAGGTATTGCTGAGCCTCCTCCACGATATTGTGCAGCTTCCTAGCAGGCCTAGCTGAGCATGCCCCACGGTATTGTGCAGCTTCCTAGCAGGGCTAGCTGAGCCTCCTCCACGATGTAGAACAGCTTCCTAGCAAAGCTTGCTGAGCCTCTTCCACAATATTGTGCAGATTCATTGCAGGGCTAGCTGAGCCTCTTCCATGATATTGCACAGCTTCCTAGCAGGGCTAGCTGAGCCTCCCCAAAGACATTGCTCAGGTTCCTAGTGGGGATAGCTGAGCCTCCTCCACGATATTGCACAGCTTTCTAGCAGGGATAGCTAAACTTCTTTATGATATTGCACAGCTTCGTAGCACGTCTAGCTGAGCCTTCTTCACGATATTACACAGCTTCCTAGCAGGGCTAGCTGAGCCTCCTCCATGATATTACGCATCTTCCTAGCAGGCCTAGCTGAGCCTCCTCCACGATATAGCACAGCTTCCTAGCAGGGATAGCTATGCCTCCTCCACGATATTGCACAGCTTCCTAGCAGGCCTAGCTGAGCCTCCTCAACGATATTGGGCTTTTTCCCAGCAGGGCTAGCTGAGCCTCCTCACGATATTACGCAGCTCCATAGCAGGGCTAGTAGAGCCTCCTCCATGATATTGCACAGCTTCCTAGCAGGGCTAGCTGAGCCTCTTACACAATATTGCACAGCATCCTAGCAGGGCTAGCTGAGCCTCCTCAATGACATTGCACAGCTTCCTAGCAGTGCTAACTGAGCTTCCTCCAAAATATATTGCAGCTTCCTAACAGGGCTAGCTGAGGTTTCTCCACGATATTGGGCTTTTTCCCAGCAGGGCTAGCTGAGCCTCCTCCACAATATTGTGCAGCTTCCTAGCAGGGCTAGCTGAGCCTCCTCCACGGTAATTAGCAGCTTCCTAGCAGGGCTAGCTGAGCCTCCTCCATGGTAATGAGCAGCTTCCTAACAGGGCTAGGTGAGCCTTCTCCAATGTAATGAGCAGCTTCCTAACAGGGCTAGGTGAGCCTTCTCCATGATATTGTGCAGCTTCCTATAAAGGCTAGCTGAACCTCCTCCACGATACTGCTCAGCATCCTAGCAGGCCTAACTGAGCCTCCATCATTATATTGTGCAACTTTCAAGCAGGACTAACTGAGCCTTCTCCACGGTTTTGTGCAGCTTCCTAGCTTAGCTACCTGACCCTTCTCCTCAATATGGCGCAGCTTCCTAGCAGGGATAGTACAGTTTTCTCCATGATATTTTGCAGCATCTAAGCAGGCCTAGCTGTGCCTCCTCCATGGTATTGTTCAGCTTCCTTGCAGGGCCATCTCAGCCTACTACACAATATTGCGCAGCTCCCTAGCAAGGCCAGCTGAGACTCCTCCATGATATTGCACAGCTTCCTAGATGAGCCTCCTCTACACTCTACAATATTGTGCCATTTCCTAGCAGGTATTGCTGAGCCTTCTCCACGATATTGTGCAGCTTCCTAGCAGACCTAGCTGAGCATCCTCCACGGTATTGTGCAGCTTCCTAGCAGCGTTAGCTGAACCTCTGCCATGATATTGCGCAGCTTCCTAGAAGGCCTAGCTGAGCATGCCCCACGGTATTGTGCAGCTTCCTAGCAGGGCTAGCTGAGCCTCTTCCACGATGTAGAACAGATTCCTAACAGGGCTAGCTGAGGCTCCCCAAAGATATTGCACAGCTTCGTAGCACGGCTAGCTGAGCCTTCTCCACGATATTACACAGCTTCCTAGCAGGGCTAGCTGAGCCTCCCCAAAGATATTGCTCAGCTTCCTAGTGGGGATAGCTGAGCCTCCTCCACGATATTGCACAGCTTTCTAGCAGGGATAGCTAAACTTCTTTATGATATTGCAAAGCTTCGTAGCACGGCTAGCTGAGCCTTCTCCACGATATTACACAGCTTCCTAGCAGGGCTAGCTGAGCCTCCTCCATGATATTACGGATCTTCCTAGCAGGCCTAGCTGAGCCTCCTCCACGATATAGCACAGCTTTCTAGCTGGGATAGCTGTGCCTCCTCCACGATATTGCACAGCTTCCTAGCAGGGCTAGCTGAGCCTCCTCCATGATGTTGGGCTTTTTCCCAAAAATGCTAGCTAAGCCTCCTCCACGATATAGCACAGCTTCCTAGCAGGGATAGCTGTGCCTCCTCCACGATATTGCACATCTTCCTAGCAGGCCTAGCTGAGCCTCCTCCACGATATTGGGCTTTTTCCCAGCAGGGCTAGCTGAGCCTCCTCCATGATATTGAGCAGCTTCCTAGCAGGGCTAGCTGAGCCTCCTCCATGCCATTGATCAGCATCCTATCAGCGTTAGATGAGCCTCCGCCATATGGCGTAGCTTCCTAGCAGGGCTAGCTGAGCCTCCCCACGATATTACGCAGTTGCATAGCAGGGCTAGTTGAGCCTCCTCCATGATATTGCACAGCTTCCTAGCAGGGCTAGCTGAGCCTCTTAAACAATATTGCACAGCATCCTAGCAGGGCTAGCTGAGCCTCCTCAATGACATTGCACAGCTTCCTAGCAGGCCTAACTGAGCATGCCCCACGGTATTGTGCAGCTTCCTAGCAGGGCTAGCTGAGCCTCCTCCACGATGTAGAACAGCTTCCTAGCAAGGCTTGCTGAGCCTCCTCCACAATATTGTGCAGATTCATTGCAGGGCTAGCTGAGCCTCCTCCATGATATTGCACAGCTTCCTAGCAGGGCTAGCTGAGCCTCCCCAAAGATATTGCTCAGCTTCCTAGTGGGGATAGCTGAGCCTCCTCCACGATATTGCACAGCTTTCTAGCAGGGATAGCCAAACTTCTTTATGATATTGCACAGCTTCGTAGCACGGCTAGCTGAGCCTTCTCCACGATATTACACAGCTTCCTAGCAGGGCTAGCTGAGCCTCCTCCATGATATTACGCATCTTCCTAGCAGGCCTAGCTGAGCCTTCTCCACGATATAGCACAGCTTCCTAGCTGGGATAGCTGTGCCTCCTCCACGATATTGCACAGCTTCCTAGCAGAGCTAGCTGAGCCTCCTCCACGATGTTGGGCTTTTTCCCAGCAGTGTTAGCTAAGCCTCCTCCACAATATAGCACAGCTTCCTAGCAGGGCTAGGTGAGCCTTCTCCACGGTAATGAGCAGCTTCCTAACAGGGCTAGGTGAGCCTACTCCACGGTAATGAGCAGCTTCCTAACAGGGCTAGGTGAGCCTTTCTACATGATATTGTGCAGCTTCCTATTAAGGATAACTGAGCCTCCTCCACGATACTGCTCAGCATCCTAGCTGGACTAACTGAGCCTCCATCATTATATTGTGCAACTTTCTAGCAGGACTAACTGAGCCTCCTGCATGAAATTACGCAGCTTCCTAGCATGGCTAGCTGAGCCTCCTCCACAATAATGTGTAGCTTCCTAGCAGGCCTACCTTAGCCTCCCACATGATATTGCGCAGCTTCCTAGCAGGGCTAGCTGAGCCTTCTCCACGATTTTGTGCAGCTTCCTAGCTTAGCTACCTGACCCTTCTCCTCAATATGGCGCAGCTTCCTAGCAGGGATAGTACAGTTTTCTCCATGATATTTCGCAGCATCTAAGCAGGCCTAGCTGTGCCTCCTCCCTTGTATTGTTCAGCTTCCTTGCAGGGCTATCTCTGCCTCCTACACAATATTGCGCAGCTCCCTAGCAAGGCCAGCTGAGACTCCTCCATGATATTGCACAGCTTCCTAGATGAGCCTCCTCTACACTCCACAATATTGCGCCATTTCCTAGCAGGTATTTCTGAGCCTCCTCCACGGTATTGTGCAGCTTCCTAGCAGGGCTAGCTGAGCCTCCTCCACGATGTAGAACAGATTCCTAGCAGGGCTAGCTGAGCCTCCCCAAAGATATTGCACAGCTTCGTAGCACGGCTAGCTGAGCCTTCTCCACGATATTACACAGCTTCCTAGCAGGGCTAGCTGAGCCTCCTCCACGATGTTGGGCTTTTTCCCAGCAGTGCTAGCTAAGCCTCCTCCACGATATAGCACAGCTTCCTAGCAGGGATAGCTGAGCCTCCTCCACGATATTGCGCATCTTCCTAGCAGGCCTAGCTGAGCCTCCTCCACGATATTGGGCTTTTTCCCAGCAGGGCTAGCTTAGCCTCCTCCACGATATTGAGCATCTTCCTAGCAGGGCTAGCTGAGCCTCCTCCATAATATTGTGCAGCTTCCTAGCAGGGCTAGCTGAGCCTCCTCCATGCCATTGATCAGCATCCTAGCAGCGTTAGCTGAGCCTCCGCCATATTGCGCAGCTTCCTAGCAGGGCTAGCTGAGCTTCCCCACGATATTACGCAGCTCCATAGCAGGGCTAGTTGAGCCTCCTCCATGATATTGCACAGCTTCCTAGCAGGGCTAGCTGAGCCTCTTACACAATATTGCACTGCATCCTAGCAGGGCTAGCTGAGCCTCCTCAATGACATTGCACAGCTTCCTAGCAGTGCTAACTGAGCTTCCTCCAAAATATATTGCAGCTTCCTAACAGGGCTAGCTGAGGTTTCTCCACGATATTGGGCTTTTTCCCAGCAGGGCTAGCTGAGCCTCCTCCACGATTTTGAGCAGCATCCTAGCAGGGCTAGCTGAGCCTCCTCCACAACATTGTGCAGCTTCCTAGCAGGGCTAGCTGAGCCTCTTACACAATATTGCACAGCATCCAAGCTGGGCTAGCTGAGCCTCCTCAATGACATTGCACAGCTTCCTAGCAGTGCTAACTGAGCTTCCTCCAAAATATATTGCAGCTTCCTAACAGGGCTAGCTGAGGTTTCTCCACGATATTGGGCTTTTTCCCAGCAGGGCTAGCTGAGCCTCTTCCACAATATTGTGCAGCTTCCTAGCAGGGCTAGCTGAGCCTCCTCCACGGTAATTAGCAGCTTCCTAGCAGGGATAGGTGAGCCTCCTCTACGGTAATGAGCAGCTTCCTAACAGGGCTAGGTGAGCCTTCTCCAATGTAATGAGCAGCTTCCTAACAGGGCTAGGTGAGCCTTCTCCATGATATTGTGCAGCTTCCTATAAAGGCTAGCTGAGCCTCCTACACGATACTGCTCAGCATCCTAGCAGGCCTAACTGAGCCTCCATCATTATATTGTGCAACTTTCTAGCAGGACTAACTGAGCCTTCTCCACGGTTTTGTGCAGCTTCCTAGCTTAGCTACCTGACCCTTCTCCTCAATATGGCGCAGCTTCCTAGCAGGGATAGTACAGTTTTCTCCATGATATTTTGCAGCATCTAAGCAGGCCTAGCTGTGCCTCCTCCATGGTATTGTTCAGCTTCCTTGCAGGGCCATCTCAGCCTCCTACACAATATTGCGCAGCTCCCTAGCAAGGCCAGCTGAGACTCCTCCATGATATTGCACAGCTTCCTAGATGAGCCTCCTCTACACTCTACAATATTGTGCCATTTCCTAGCAGGTATTGCTGAGCCTCCTCCACGATATTGTGCAGCTTCCTAGCAGACCTAGCTGAGCATCCTCCACGGTATTGTGCAGCTTCCTAGCAGCGTTAGCTGAACCTCTGCCATGATATTGCGCAGCTTCCTAGAAGGCCTAGCTGAGCATGCCCCACGGTATTGTGCAGCTTCCTAGCAGGGCTAGCTGAGCCTCTTCCACGATGTAGAACAGATTCCTAACAGGGCTAGCTGAGGCTCCCTAAAGATATTGCACAGCTTCGTAGCACGGCTAGCTGAGCCTTCTCCACGATATTACACAGCTTCCTAGCAGGGCTAGCTGAGCCTCCTCCATGATATTACGCATCTTCCTAGCAGGCCTAGCTGAGCCTCCTCCACGATATAGCACAGCTTTCTAGCTGGGATAGCTGTGCCTCCTCCACGATATTGCACAGCTTCCTAGCAGGGCTAGCTGAGCCTCCTCCATGATGTTGGGCTTTTTCCCAGAAATGCTAGCTAAGCCTCCTCCACGATATAGCACAGCTTCCTAGCAGGGATAGCTGTGCCTCCTCCACGATATTGCGCATCTTCCTAGCAGGCCTAGCTGAGCCTCCTCCACGATATTGGGCTTTTTCCCAGCAGGGATAGCTGAGCCTCCTCCACGATATTGAGCAGCTTCCTAGCAAGGCTAGCTGAGCCTCCTCCATAATATTGTGCAGCTTCCTAGCAGGTCTAGCTGAGCCTCCTCCATGCCATTGATCAGCATCCTGTCAGCGTTAGCTGAGCCTCCGCCAAATTGCGTAGCTTCCTAGCAGGGCTAGCTGAGCCTCCCCACGATATTACGCAGCTCCATAGCAGGGCTAGTTGAGCCTCCTCCATGATATTGCACAGCTACCTAGCAGGGCTAGCTGAGCCTCTTAAACAATATTGCACAGCATCCTAGCAGGGCTAGCTGAGCCTCCTCAATGACATTGCACAGCTTCCTAGCAGGCCTAACTGAGCATGCCCCACGGTATTGTGCAGCTTCCTAGCAGGGCTATCTGAGCCTCCTCCACGATGTAGAACAGCTTCCTAGCAAGGCTTGCTGAGCCTCCTCCACAATATTGTGCAGATTCATTGCAGGGCTAGCTGAGCCTCCTCCATGATATTGCACAGCTTCCTAGCAGGGCTAGCTGAGCCTCCCCAAAGATATTGCTCAGCTTCCTAGTGGGGATAGCTGAGCCTCCTCCACGATATTGCACAGCTTTCTAGCAGGGATAGCTAAACTTCTTTATGATATTGCACAGCTTCGTAGCACGGCGAGCTGAGCCTTCTCCACGATATTACACAGCTTCCTAGCAGGGCTAGCTGAGCCTCCTCCATGATATTACACATCTTCCTAGCAGGCCTAGCTGAGCCTCCTCCACGATATAGCACAGCTTCCTAGCTGGGATAGCTGTTCCTCCTCCACGATATTGCACAGCTTCCTAGCAGGGCTAGCTGAGCCTCCTCCATGATGTTGGGCTTTTTCCCAGCAGTGCTAGCTAAGCCTCCTCCACGATATAGCACAGCTTCCTAGCAGGGATAGCTGTGCCTCCTCCACGATAGTGCTCATCTTCCTAGCAGTCCTAGCTGAGCCTCCTCCACGATATTGGGCTTTTTCCCAGCAGGGCTAGCTGTGCCTCCTCCACGATATTGAGCAGCTTCCTAGCAGGGCTAGCTGAGCCTCCTCCACGATATTGAGCAGCTTCCTAGCAGGGCTAGCTGAGTCTCCTTCATAATATTGTGCAGCTTCCTAGCAGGGCTAGCTGAGCCTCCCCACGATCTTACGTAGCTCCATAGCAGGGCTAGCTGAGCCTGCTCCACGATATTACACAGCTTCCTAGCAGGGCTGGCTGAGGTTCCTCCATAATATATTGCAGCTTACTAGCATGACTAGCTGAGCTTTCTCTACAGTATTGTGAAACTTCCTAGCAGGGCCAGCTGAGCCTCCTCCACGATACTGCGCAGTTTCATTGTAGAGATAGCTGAGAATCCTCCACAAAATTGTGCAGCATCCTAGTAGGGCTAGCTGAGCCTCCTCCACAATATTGTGCAGCTTCCTAGCAGGCTTACCTGAGCCTTCCCCACGATATTGTGCAGCTTCCAAGCAGGGCTATCTGAGCCTCCTCCACGTCATTGATCAGCCCCATAGCAGGGCTAGTTGAGCCTCCTCCATGATATTGCGCAGCTTCCTAGTAGGGCTAGGTGAGCCTCGTACACAATATTGCACAGCATCCTAGCAGGGCTAGCTGAGCTTCCTCCATAATATATTGCACAGCTTCCAAGCAGGGCTAGCTGAGCCTCCTCCACGTCATTGATCAGCTCCATAGCAGGGCTAGTTGAGCCTCCTCAATGACATTGCACAGCTTCCTAGCAGGGCTAGCTGACCTTCCTCCATAACATATTGCAGATTCCTAACAGGGCTAGCTGAGCTTTCTCCACAGTATTGCTAAACTTTACTAACAGGGCTAGCTGAGCCTCCTCCACGGTAATTCGCAGCTTCCTCGCAGGGCTAGGTGAGCCTCCTCCACAGTAATGAGCAGCTTCCTAGCAGGCCTAGCTGAGCATCCTCCACGGTATTGTGCAGCTTCCTAGCAGCGTTAGCTGAACCTCTGCCATGATATTGCGCAGCTTCCTAGCAGGCCTAACTGAGCATGCCCCACGGTATTGTGCAGCTTCCTAGCAGGGCTAGCTGAGCCTCCTCTACGATGTAGAACAGCTTCCTAGCAAGGCTTGCTGAACCTCCTCCACAATATTGTGCAGATTCATTGCAGGGCTAGCTGAGCCTCCTCCATGATATTGCACAGCTTCCTAGCAGGGCTCGGTGAGCCTCCCCAAAGATATTGCTCAGCTTCCTAGTGGGGATAGCTGTGCCTCCTCCACGATATTGCACAGCTTTCTAGCAGGGATAGCTAAACTCCTCCATGATATTGCACAGCTTCATTGCAGGGCTAGCTGAGCCTCCTCCACGATGTTGGGCTTTTTCCCAGCAGTGCTAGCTAAGCCTCTTCCATGATATAGCACAGCTTCCTAGCAGGGATAGCTGTGCCTCCTCCACAATATTGCGCATCTTCCTAGCAGGCCTAGCTGAGCCTCCTCCACGATATTGGGCTTTTTCCCAGCAGGGCTAGCTGAGCCTCCTCCACGATATTGAGCAGCTTCCTAGCAGGGCTAGCTGAGCCTCCTCCATAATATTGTGCAGCTTACTAGCAGGGCTAGCTGAGCCTCCTCCATGCCATTGATCAGCATCCAAGCAGCGTTAGCTGAGCCTCCGCCATATTGCGCAGCTTCCTAGCAGGGCTAGCTGAGCCTCCCCACGATGTTACGCAACTCCATAGCAGGACTAGTTGAGCCTCCTCCATGATATTGCACATCTTCCTAGCAGGGCTAGCTGAGCCTCTTACACAATATTGCACAGCATCCTAGCAGGGCTAGCTGAGCCTCCTCAATGACATTGCACAGCTTCCTAGCAGTGCTAACTGAGCTTCCTCCATAATATATTGCAGCTTCCTAACAGGGCTAGCTGAGGTTTCTCCATGATATTGGGCTTTTTCCCAGCAGGGCTAGCTGAGCCTCCTCCACGATATTGAGCAGCTTCCTAGCAGGGCTAGCTGAGCCTCCTCTACAATATTGTGCAGCTTCCTAGCAGGGCTAGCTGAGCCTCCTCCACGGTAATGAGCAGCTTCCTAACAGGGCTAGGTGAGCCATCTCTATGATATTGTGCAGCTTCCTATTAAGGCTAGCAGAGCCTCCTCCACGATACTGCTCAGCATCCTAGCAGGCCTAACTGAGCCTCCATCATTATATTGTGCAACTTTCTAGCAGGACTAACGGAGCCTCCTGCATGAAATTACGCAACTTTCTAGCAGGACTAAGTGAGCCTCCTGCATGAAATTACGCAGCTTCCTAGCATGGCTAGCTGAGCCTCCTCCACAATATTGTGTAGCTTCCTAGCAGGCCTACCTTAGCCTCCCACATGATATTGCGCAGCTTCCTAGCAGGGCTAGCTGAGCCTTCTCCACGATTTTTGCAGCTTCCTAGCTTAGCTACCTGACCCTTCTCCTCAATATGGCGCAGCTTCCTAGCAGGGATAGTACAGTTTTCTCCATGATATTTCGCAGCATCTAAGCAGGCCTAGCTGTGCCTCCTCCATAGTATTGTTCAGCTTCCTTGCAGGGCTGTCTCAGCCTCCTACACAATATTGCGCAGCTCCCTAGCAAGGCCAGCTGAGACTCCTCCATGATATTGCACAGCTTCCTAGCTGAGCCTCCTCTACACTCCACAATATTGCGCCATTTCCTAGCAGGTATTGCTGAGCCTCCTCCACGATATTGCACAGCTTTCCAGCAGGGCTAGCTGAGCCTCCTACACGATATTGCACAACTTCTTAGCAGGGCTAGCTGAGCCTTCTCCACGATATTACACAGCTTCTTAGCAGGCCTAGCTGAGCCTCCTCAACGATATTGAGCAGCTTGCTAGCAGGGCTAGCTGAGCCTCCTCCATAATATTGTGCAGCTTCCTAGCAGGGCTAGCTAAGCCTCCTCTACTATATTGCACAACTTCCTAGCAGGGCTTGCTGTTCCTTCTACATGATAGTGTGCAGCTTCCTAGCAAGACTAGTTGAGCCTCCTCCACGATATTGCACAGCTTATTCATGCAGGGCTAGCTGAGCCTCCACTATGATATTACGCAGCTTCCTAGCAGGGATAGCTGAGCCTCCTGCACGATATTGTGCAGCTTCCTAGCAAGGATAGCTGAGCCTCCACCATGATTTTGCACAGACTCATAGCAGGGCTAGCTGAGCCTCCTCCACGATATTGCACAGCTTTCTAGCAGGGCTAGCTGGGCCTCCTCCACGATATTGCACAGCTTCATAGCAGGGCTAGCTGAGCCTCCTCCACGATATTGCGCAGCTTCATAGCAGGGCTAGCTGAGCCTCCTCCACGATATTGGGCTTTTTCCCAGCAGGGCTAGCTGAGCCTCCTCCATAATATTGCGCAGCATTCTAGCAGGGCTAGCTAAGCCTCCTCCACACTCCACAATATTGAGCAGCTTTCTAGCAGGGCTGGCTGATACTACTGCACAATATTGCACAGTTTCCTATCAGGTATAGCTGAGACTTCTCCACGATGTTGTGCAGCTTCCTAGCAGGGCTAGCTGAGCCTCCTCCATGCCATTGATCAGCATCCTAGCAGTGCTAGCTGAGCCTCCTCCACGATATTGAGCAGCTTGCTAGCAAGTCTAGCTGAGCCTCCTCCATAATATTGTTCAGCTTCCTTGCAGGGCTAGCTGAGCCTTCTCCACAATATTGCGCAAATTCCTAGCAGGGCTAGCTGAGTCTAGTGGCGACCGCGTTTCCTGCTCTCCCTTATTCGAATGTCTCCTGTCAGCCAGATTTCTCCAGTGTTACCATAACGGCAGACCATAGAACAGCCTCAGGCTGAGGTTTATTAAAACTGTGATTCAATTACTTTATACAATACTATACATAAGGTAATTAAAAAGGGTTTTGAATTTTCCTAGCAGGGCTAGTTAAGCCTCCTTCACACTCCACAATCATGAGCAGCTACCTAGCAGGGTTAGCTGAGACTCCTCCACGATATTGTTCAGGTTCCTAGCAAGGCTAGTTGAGTCTCCTCCGTGATTTTCACAGATTCAGAGCAGGGCTACTTGAGCCTCCTCCACAATATTGTGCAACTTTCTAGCAGGGCTAGCTGAGCCTCTTACACAATATTGCATAGCATTCTAGCAGGGCTAGCTGATCTTCCTCAATGACATTGGACAGCTTCCTAGCAGGGCTAGCTGAGGCTCCTCCACGGTAATTAGCAGCTTCCTAGGAGGGCTAGGTGAGCCTTCTCCACGGTAATGAGCAGCTTCCTAACAGGGCTAGGTAAGCCTTCTCCATGATATTGTGCAGCTTCCTTGCAGGGCTATCTCAGCCTCCTACACAATATTGCGCAGCTCCCTAGCAAGGCCAGCTGCCACTCCTCCATGATATTGCACAGCTTCCTAGCTGAGCCTCCTCTACACTCCACAATATTGCGCTATTTCCTAGCAGTTATTGCTAAGCCTCCTCCACGATATTGTGCAGCTTCCTAGCAGGGTTAGCTGAACCTCTGCCATGATATTGCGCAGCTTCCTAGCAGGGCTAGCTGAGCCTTCTCCACGATATTACACAGCTTCCTAGCAGGCCTAGCTGAGCCTCCTCCACGATATTGGGCTTTTTCCCAGCAGGGCTAGCTGAGCCTCCTCCACGATATTGAGCAGCTTGCTAGCAGTGCTAGCTGAGCCTCCTCCATAATATTGTGCAGCTTCCTAGCAGGGCTAGCTGAGCCTCCTCCATGCCATTGATCAGCATCCTAGCAGCGTTAGCTGAGCCTCCACCATATTGCGCAGCTTCCTAGCAGGGCTAGCTGAGCCTCCCCACGATATTGCACAGCATCCTAGCAGGGCTAGCTGAGCCTCCTCAATGACATTGCACAGTTTTCTAGCAGGGATAGCTAAACTTCTTTATGATATTGCACAGCTTTGTAGCACGGCTAGCTGAGCCTTCTCCACGATATTACACAGCTTCGTAGCAGGGCTAGCTGAGCCTCCTCCATGATATTACGCATCTTCCTAGCAGGCCTAGCTGAGCCTCCTCCACGATATAGCACAGCTTCCTAGCAAGGATAGCTGAGCCTCCTCCACGATATTGCACAGCTTCTTAACAGGGCTAGCTGAGGTTTCTCCACGATATTGGGCTTTTTCCCAGCAGGGCTAGCTGAGCCTCCTCCACGATATTGAGCAGCTTCCTAGCAGGGCTAGCTGAGCCTCCTCCACAATATTGTGCAGCTTCCTAGCAGGGCTAGCTGAGCCTCCTCCACGGTAATGAGCAGCTTCCTAACAGGGCTAGGTGAGCCTTCTCCACGGTAATGAGTAGCTTCCTAACAGGGCTAGGTGAGCCTTCTCCATGATATTGTGCAGCTTCCTATTAAGGCTAGCTGAGCCTCCTCCACGATACTGCTCAGCATCCTAGCAGGCCTAACTGAGCCTCCATCATTATATTGTGCAACTTTCTAGCAGGACTAAGTGAGCCTCCTGCATGAAATTACGCAGCTTCCTAGCATGGCTAGCTGAGCCTCCTCCACAATATTGCGCAGCTTCCTAGCAGGGCTAGCTGAGCCTTCTCCACCATTTTGTGCAGCTTCCTAGTTACAGTACAGTTTTCTCCATTATATTTCGCAGCATCTAAGCAGGCTTAGCTGTGCCTCCTCCATGGTATTGTTCAACTTCCTTGCAGGGCTATCTCAGCCCAGGCTTGCCTACCCTCCCGATTTGGCCGGGAGCCTCCCGATTTTCGGGTGCCGCTCCCGTCCCCCCGGAAAGGCAGGCAAGCCTCCCGGAAGCTTGAGACCCTCCCCACCTCCCCCCTTTCAAAAACGGAAACCCCCGGAGCGGGGGGCCCGGTGACGCGATTCGCGCAGAATCGCGTCATCGTGGCCCCGCCCCCCGCTTCACAATGCTGAAAATAACAGCATTGTGAAGAGGGGGCGGAGTCACGATGACACGTTTGTGCGTCCCCGCCCCCGTCCCCGCCCCCAGTGTGCCACCAAATGGCCGCCCCCACTCCCGGCTCTGCCCCCAATGGCCGGCCCCGCCCCCTGCTATTAGCCGACAATCAGCTCCCTCCCGGAAGGCTGGAGCTGATTGTCGGCAAGTATGTCTCAGCCTCCTACATAATATTGCGCAGCTCCCTAGCAAGGCCAGCTGAGACTCCTCCATGATATTGCACAGCTTCCTAGCTGTGCCTCCTCTACACTCCACAATATTGCGCCATTTCCTAGCAGGTATTGCTGAGCCTCCTCCACGATATTGTGCAGCTTCCTAGCAGGCCTAGCTGAGCATCCTCCACGGTATTGTGCAGCTTCCTAGCAGGGATAGCTAAACTTCTTTATGATATTGCACAGCTTCCTAGCAGGGCTAGCTGAGCCTCCTCCATGATATTATGCATCTTCCTAGCAGGCCTAGCTAAGCCTCCTCCACGATATAGCACAGCTTCCTAGCAGGGATAGCTGTGCCTCCTCCACAATATTGCGCATCTTCCTAGCAGGCCTAGCTGTGCCTCCTCCACGATATTGCACAGCTTCCTAGCAGGGCTAGCTGAGCCTCCTCCACGATGTTGGGCTTTTTCCCAGCAGTGTTAGCTAAGCCTCCTCCACAATATAGCACAGCTTCCTAGCAGGGATAGCTGTGCCTCCTCCACGATATTGCGCATCTTCCTAGCAGGCCTAGCTGAGCCTCCTCCACGATATTGAGCAGCTTCCTAGCAGGGCTAGCTGAGCCTCCTTCACGATATTGAGCTGCTTCCTAGTCTCCTCCATAATATTGTGCAGCTTCCTAGCAGGGCTAGTTGAGCCTCCTCCATGCCATTGATCAGCATCCTAGCAGCGTTAGCTGAGCCTCCGCCATATTGCGCAGCTTCCTAGCAGGGCTAGCTGAGCCTCCCCACGATCTTACGTAGCTCCATAACAGGGCTAGCTGAGCCTCTTACACAATATTGCATAGCATCCTAGCAGGGCTAGCTGAGCCTCCTCTATGACATTGCACAGCTTCCGAGCAGTGCTAACTGAGCTTCCTCCATAATATATTGCAGCTTCCTAACAGGGCTAGCTGAGGTTTCTCCACGATATTGGGCTTTTTCCCAGCAGGGCTAGCTGAGCCTCCTCCACGATATTGAGCAGCTTCCTAGCAGGGCTAGCTGAGCCTCCTCCACAATATTGTGCAGCTTCCTAGCAGGGCTAGCTGAGCCTCCTCCACGGTAATTAGCAGCTTCCTAGCAGGGCTAGGTGAGCCTCCTCCACGGTAATGAGCAGCTTCCTAACAGGGCTAGGTGAGCCTTCTCCACGGTAATGAGCAGCTTCCTAACAGGGCTAGGTGAGCCTTCTCCATGATATTGTGCAGCTTCCTATTAAGGCTAGCTGAGCCTCCTCCATGATACTGCTCAGCATCCTAGCAGGCCTAACTGAGCCTCCATCATTATATTGTGCAACTTTCTAGCAGGACTAAGTGAGCCTCCTGCATGAAATTACGCAGCTTCCTAGCATGGCTAGCTGAGCCTCCTCCACAATATTGTGTAGCTTCCTAGCAGGCCTACCTTAGCCTCCCACATGATATTGCGCAGCTTCCTAGCAGGGCTAGCTGAGCCTTCTCCACGATTTTGTGCAGCTTCCTAGCTTAGCTACCTGACCCTTCTCCTCAATATGGCGCAGCTTCCTAGCAGGGATAGTACAGTTTTCTCCATGATATTTCGCAGCATCTAAGCAGGCTTAGCTGTGCCTCCTCCATAGTATTGTTCAACTTCCTTGCAGGGCTATCTCAGCCTCCTACATAATATTGCGCAGCTCCCTAGGAAGACCATGATATTGCACAGCTTCCTAGCTGTGCCTCCTCTACACTCCACAATATTGCGCCATTTCCTAGCAGGTATTGCTGAGCCTCCTCCACGATATTGTGCAGCTTCCTAGCAGGCCTAGCTGAGCATCCTCCACGGTATTGTGCAGCTTCCTAGCAGGGATAGCTAAACTTCTTTATGATATTGCACAGCTTCCTAGCAGGGCTAGCTGAGCCTCCTCCATGATATTATGCATCTTCCTAGCAGGCCTAGCTGAGTCTCCTCCACGATATAGCACAGCTTCCTAGCAGGGAGAGCTGTGCCTCCTCCATGATATTGCAAAGCTTCCTAGCAGGGCTAGCTGAGCCTCCTCCACGATATAGCACAGCTTCCTAGCAGGGAGAGCTGTGCCTCCTCCATGATATTGCACAGCTTCCTAGCAGTGCTAGCTAAGCCTCCTCCACGATATAGCACAGCTTCCTAGCAGGGATAGCTGTGCCTCCTCCACAATATTGCGCATCTTCCTAGCAGGCCTAGCTGTGCCTCCTCCACGATATTGCACAGCTTCCTAGCAGGGCTAGCTGAGCCTCCTCCACGATGTTGGGCTTTTTCCCAGCAGTGTTAGCTAAGCCTCCTCCACAATATAGCACAGCTTCCTAGCAGGGATAGCTGTGCCTCCTCCACGATATTGCGCATCTTCCTAGCAGGCCTAGCTGAGCCTCCTCCACGATATTGAGCAGCTTCCTAGCAGGGCTAGCTGAGCCTCCTTCACGATATTGAGCTGCTTCCTAGCAGGGCTAGCTGAGTCTCCTCCATAATATTGTGCAGCTTCCTAGCAGGGCTAGTTGAGCCTCCTCCATGCCATTGATCAGCATCCTAGCAGCGTTAGCTGAGCCTCCGCCATATTGCGCAGCTTCCTAGCAGGGCTAGCTGAGCCTCCCCATGATCTTACGTAGCTCCATAACAGGGCTAGCTGAGCCTCTTACGCAATATTGCATAGCATCCTAGCAGGGCTAGCTGAGCCTCCTCTATGACATTGCACAGCTTCCGAGCAGTGCTAACTGAGCTTCCTCCATAATATATTGCAGCTTCCTAACAGGGCTAGCTGAGGTTTCTCCACGATATTGGGCTTTTTCCCAGCAGGGCTAGCTGAGCCTCCTCCACGATATTGAGCAGCTTCCTAGCAGGGCTAGCTGAGCCTCCTCCACAATATTGTGCAGCTTCCTAGCAGGGCTAGCTGAGCCTCCTCCACGGTAATTAGCAGCTTCCTAGCAGGGCTAGGTGAGCCTCCTCCACGGTAATGAGCAGCTTCCTAACAGGGCTAGGTGAGCCTTCTCCACGGTAATGAGCAGCTTCCTAACAGGGCTAGGTGAGCCTTCTCCATGATATTGTGCAGCTTCCTATTAAGGCTAGCTGAGCCTCCTCCATGATACTGCTCAGCATCCTAGCAGGCCTAACTGAGCCTCCATCATTATATTGTGCAACTTTCTAGCAGGACTAAGTGAGCCTCCTGCATGAAATTACGCAGCTTCCTAGCATGGCTAGCTGAGCCTCCTCCACAATATTGTGTAGCTTCCTAGCAGGCCTACCTTAGCCTCCCACATGATATTGCGCAGTTTCCTAGCAGGGCTAGCTGAGCCTTCTCCACGATTTTGTGCAGCTTCCTAGCTTAGCTACCTGACCCTTCTCCTCAATATGGCGCAGCTTCCTAGCAGGGATAGTACAGTTTTCTCCATGATATTTCGCAGCATCTAAGCAGGCTTAGCTGTGCCTCCTCCATGGTATTGTTCAACTTCCTTGCAGGGCTATCTCAGCCTCCTACATAATATTGCGCAGCTCCCTAGGAAGACCATGATATTGCACAGCTTCCTAGCTGTGCCTCCTCTACACTCCACAATATTGCGCCATTATCTAGCAGGTGTTGCTGAGCCTCCTCCACGATATTGTGCAGCTTCCTGGCAGGCCTAGCTGAGCATCCTCCACAATATTGTGCAGCTTCCTAGCAGGGCTAGCTGAGCCTCCTCCACGGTAATTAGCAGCTTCCTAGCAGGGCTAGGTGAGGCTCCTCCACGGTAATTAGCAGATTCCTAGCAGGGATAGGTGAGCCTCCTCTACGGTAATGAGCAGCTTCCTAACAGGGCTAGGTGAGCCTTCTCCAATGTAATGAGCAGCTTCCTAACAGGGCTAGGTGAGCCTTCTCCATGATATTGTGCAGCTTCCTATAAAGGCTAGCTGAGCCTCCTCAACGATACTGCTCAGCATCCTAGCAGGCCTAACTGAGCCTCCATCATTATATTGTGCAACTTTCTAGCAGGACTAACTGAGCCTTCTCCACGGTTTTGTGCAGCTTCCTAGCTTAGCTACCTGACCCTTCTCCTCAATATGGCGCAGCTTCCTAGCAGGGATAGTACAGTTTTCTCCATGATATTTTGCAGCATCTAAGCAGGCCTAGCTGTGCCTCCTCCATGGTATTGTTCAGCTTCCTTGCAGGGCCATCTCAGCCTCTTACACAATATTGCGCAGCTCCCTAGCAAGGCCAGCTGAGACTCCTCCATGATATTGCACAGCTTCCTAGATGAGCCTCCTCTACACTCTACAATATTGTGCCATTTCCTAGCAGGTATTGCTGAGCCTCCTCCACGATATTGCGCAGCTTCCTAGCAGGGCTAGCTGAGCCTCCCCACGATCTTGCGTAGCTCCATAGCAGGGCTAGCTGAGCCTCTTACACAATATTGCATAGCATCCTAGCAGGGCTAGCTGAGCCTCCTCTATGACATTGCACAGCTTCCGAGCAGTGCTAACTGAGCTTCCTCCATAATATATTGCAGCTTCCTAACAGGGCTAGCTGAGGTTTCTCCACGATATTGGGCTTTTTCCCAGCAGGGCTAGCTGAGCCTCCTCCACGATATTGAGCAGCTTCCTAGCAGAGCTAGCTGAGCCTCCTCCACAATATTGTGCAGCTTCCTAGCAGGGCTAGCTGAGCCTCCTCCACGGTAATTAGCAGCTTCCTAGCAGGGCTAGGTGAGCCTCCTCCACGGTAATGAGCAGCTTCCTAGCAGAGCTAGGTGAGCCTCCTCCACGGTAATGAGCAGCTTCCTAACAGGGCTTGGTGAGCCTTCTCCATGATATTGTGCAGCTTCCTATTAAGGCTAGCTGAGCCTCCTCCATGATACTGCTCAGCATCCTAGCAGGCCTAACTGAGCCTCCATCATTATATTGTGCAACTTTCTAGCAGGACTAACTGAGCCTCCTGCATGAAATTACGCAGCTTCCTAGCATGGCTAGCTGAGCCTCCTCCACAATATTGTGTAGCTTCCTAGCAGGCCTACCTTAGCCTCCCACATGATATTGCGCAGCTTCCTAGCAGGGCTAGCTGAGCCTTCTCCACGATTTTGTGCAGCTTCCTAGCTTAGCTATCTGACCCGTCTCCTCAATATGGCGCAGCTTCCTAGAAGGGATAGTACAGTTTTCTCCATGATATTTCGCAGCATCTAAGCAGGCCTAGCTGTGCCTCCTCCATGGTATTGTTCAGCTTCCTTGCAGGGCTATCTCAGCCTCCTACACAATATTACGCAGCTCCCTTGCAAGGCCAGCTGAGACTCCTCCATGATATTACACAGCTTCCTAGCTGAGCCTCCTCTACACTCCACAATATTGTGCCATTTCCTAGCAGGTATTGCTGAGCCTCCTCCACGATATTGTGCAGCTTCCTAGCAGGCCTAGCTGAGCATGCCCCACGGTATTGTGCAGCTTCCTAGCAGGGCTAGCTGAGCCTCCTCCACGATGTAGAACAGCTTCCTAGCAAAGCTTGCTGAGCCTCTTCCACAATATTGTGCAGATTCATTGCAGGGCTAGCTGAGCCTCTTCCATGATATTGCACAGCTTCCTAGCAGGGCTAGCTGAGCCTCCCCAAAGACATTGCTCAGGTTCCTAGTGGGGATAGCTGAGCCTCCTCCACGATATTGCACAGCTTTCTAGCAGGGATAGCTAAACTTCTTTATGATATTGCACAGCTTCGTAGCACGTCTAGCTGAGCCTTCTTCACGATATTACACAGCTTCCTAGCAAGCCTAGCTGAGCCTCCTCCACGATATAGCACAGCTTCCTAGCAGGGATAGCTATGCCTCCTCCACGATATTGCACAGCTTCCTAGCAGGGCTAGCTGAGCCTCCTCCACGATGTTGGGCTTTATCCCAGCAGTGCTAGCTAAGCCTCCTCAAAGGTATAGCACAGCTTCCTAGCAGGCCTAGCTGAGCCTCCTCAACGATATTGGGCTTTTTCCCAGCAGGGCTAGCTGAGCCTCCTCCACGATATTGAGCAGCTTCCTAGCAGGGCTAGCTGAGCCTCCTCCATAATATTGTGCAGCTTACTAGCAGGGCTTGCTGAGCCTCCTCCATGCCATTGATCAGCATCCTAGCAGCGTTAGCTGAGCCTCCGCCATATTGCGCAGCTTCCTAGCAGGGCTAGCTGAGCCTCCCCACGATATTACGCAGCTCCATAGCACGGCTAGTTGAGCCTCCTCCATGATATTGCACAGCTTCCTAGCAGGGCTAGCTGAGCCTCTTACACAATATTGCACAGCATCCTAGCAGGGCTAGCTGAGCCTCCTCAATGACATTGCACAGCTTCCTAGCAGTGCTAACTGAGCTTCCTCCAAAATATATTGCAGCTTCCTAACAGGGCTAGCTGAGGTTTCTCCACGATATTGGGCTTTTTCCCAGCAGGGCTAGCTGAGCCTCCTCCACAATATTGTGCAGCTTCCTAGCAGGGCTAGCTGAGCCTCCTCCACGGTAATTAGCAGCTTCCTAGCAGGGCTAGCTGAGCCTCCTCCATGGTAATGAGCAGCTTCCTAACAGGGCTAGGTGAGCCTTCTCCAATGTAATGAGCAGCTTCCTAACAGGGCTAGGTGAGCCTTCTCCATGATATTGTGCAGCTTCCTATAAAGGCTAGCTGAGCCTCCTACACGATACTGCTCAGCATCCTAGCAGGCCTAACTGAGCCTCCATCATTATATTGTGCAACTTTCTAGCAGGACTAACTGAGCCTTCTCCACGGTTTTGTGCAGCTTCCTAGCTTAGCTACCTGACCCTTCTCCTCAATATGGCGCAGCTTCCTAGCAGGGATAGTACAGTTTTCTCCATGATATTTTGCAGCATCTAAGCAGGCCTAGCTGTGCCTCCTCCATGGTATTGTTCAGCTTCCTTGCAGGGCCATCTCAGCCTACCTCACAATATTGCGCAGCTCCCTAGCAAGGCCAGCTGAGACTCCTCCATGATATTGCACAGCTTCCTAGATGAGCCTCCTCTACACTCTACAATATTGTGCCATTTCCTAGCAGGTATTGCTGAGCCTTCTCCACGATATTGTGCAGCTTCCTAGCAGACCTAGCTGAGCATCCTCCACGGTATTGTGCAGCTTCCTAGCAGCGTTAGCTGAACCTCTGCCATGATATTGCGCAGCTTCCTAGAAGGCCTAGCTGAGCATGCCCCACGGTATTGTGCAGCTTCCTAGCAGGGCTAGCTGAGCCTCTTCCACGATGTAGAACAGATTCCTAACAGGGCTAGCTGAGGCTCCCCAAAGATATTGCACAGCTTCGTAGCACGGCTAGCTGAGCCTTCTCCACGATATTACACAGCTTCCTAGCAGGGCTAGCTGAGCCTCCCCAAAGATATTGCTCAGCTTCCTAGTGGGGATAGCTGAGCCTCCTCCACGATATTGCACAGCTTTCTAGCAGGGATAGCTAAACTTCTTTATGATATTGCAAAGCTTCGTAGCACGGCTAGCTGAGCCTTCTCCACGATATTACACAGCTTCCTAGCAGGGCTAGCTGAGCCTCCTCCATGATATTACGCATCTTCCTAGCAGGCCTAGCTGAGCCTCCTCCACGATATAGCACAGCTTTCTAGCTGGGATAGCTGTGCCTCCTCCACGATATTGCACAGCTTCCTAGCAGGGCTAGCTGAGCCTCCTCCATGATGTTGGGCTTTTTCCCAAAAATGCTAGCTAAGCCTCCTCCACGATATAGCACAGCTTCCTAGCAGGGATAGCTGTGCCTCCTCCACGATATTGCACATCTTCCTAGCAGGCCTAGCTGAGCCTCCTCCACGATATTGGGCTTTTTCCCAGCAGGGCTAGCTGAGCCTCCTCCACGATATTGAGCAGCTTCCTAGCAGGGCTAGCTGAGCCTCCTCCATGCCATTGATCAGCATCCTATCAGCGTTAGATGAGCCTCCGCCATATGGCGTAGCTTCCTAGCAGGGCTAGCTGAGCCTCCCCACGATATTACGCAGTTGCATAGCAGGGCTAGTTGAGCCTCCTCCATGATATTGCACAGCTTCCTAGCAGGGCTAGCTGAGCCTCTTAAACAATATTGCACAGCATCCTAGCAGGGCTAGCTGAGCCTCCTCAATGACATTGCACAGCTTCCTAGCAGGCCTAACTGAGCATGCCCCACGGTATTGTGCAGCTTCCTAGCAGGGCTAGCTGAGCCTCCTCCACGATGTAGAACAGCTTCCTAGCAAGGCTTGCTGAGCCTCCTCCACAATATTGTGCAGATTCATTGCAGGGCTAGCTGAGCCTCCTCCATGATATTGCACAGCTTCCTAGCAGGGCTAGCTGAGCCTCCCCAAAGATATTGCTCAGCTTCCTAGTGGGGATAGCTGAGCCTCCTCCACGATATTGCACAGCTTTCTAGCAGGGATAGCCAAACTTCTTTATGATATTGCACAGCTTCGTAGCACGGCTAGCTGAGCCTACTCGGCTTCCTAGCAGGGCTAGCTGAGCCTCCTCCATGATATTACGCATCTTCCTAGCAGGCCTAGCTGAGCCTTCTCCACGATATAGCACAGCTTCCTAGCTGGGATAGCTGTGCCTCCTCCACGATATTGCACAGCTTCCTAGCAGAGCTAGCTGAGCCTCCTCCACGATGTTGGGCTTTTTCCCAGCAGTGTTAGCTAAGCCTCCTCCACAATATAGCACAGCTTCCTAGCAGGGCTAGGTGAGCCTTCTCCACGGTAATGAGCAGCTTCCTAACAGGGCTAGGTGAGCCTACTCCACGGTAATGAGCAGCTTCCTAACAGGGCTAGGTGAGCCTTTCTACATGATATTGTGCAGCTTCCTATTAAGGATAACTGAGCCTCCTCCACGATACTGCTCAGCATCCTAGCTGGCCTAACTGAGCCTCCATCATTATATTGTGCAACTTTCTAGCAGGACTAACTGAGCCTCCTGCATGAAATTACGCAGCTTCCTAGCATGGCTAGCTGAGTCTCCTCCACAATAATGTGTAGCTTCCTAGCAGGCCTACCTTAGCCTCCCACATGATATTGCGCAGCTTCCTAGCAGGGCTAGCTGAGCCTTCTCCACGGTTTTGTGCAGCTTCCTAGCTTAGCTACCTGACCCTTCTCCTCAATATGGCGCAGCTTCCTAGCAGGGATAGTACAGTTTTCTCCATGATTTTTCGCAGCATCTAAGCAGGCCTAGCTGTGCCTCCTCCCTTGTATTGTTCAGCTTCCTTGCAGGGCTATCTCTGCCTCCTACACAATATTGCGCAGCTCCCTAGCAAGGCCAGCTGAGACTCCTCCATGATATTGCACAGCTTCCTAGATGAGCCTCCTCTACACTCCACAATATTGCGCCATTTCCTAGCAGGTATTTCTGAGCCTCCTCCACGGTATTGTGCAGCTTCCTAGCAGGGCTAGCTGAGCCTCCTCCACGATGTAGAACAGATTCCTAGCAGGGCTAGCTGAGCCTCCCCAAAGATATTGCACAGCTTCGTAGCACGGCTAGCTGAGCCTTCTCCACGATATTACACAGCTTCCTAGCAGGGCTAGCTGAGCCTCCTCCACGATGTTGGGCTTTTTCCCAGCAGTGCTAGCTAAGCCTCCTCCACGATATAGCACAGCTTCCTAGCAGGGATAGCTGAGCCTCCTCCACGATATTGCGCATCTTCCTAGCAGGCCTAGCTGAGCCTCCTCCACGATATTGGGCTTTTTCCCAGCAGGGCTAGCTTAGCCTCCTCCACGATATTGAGCATCTTCCTAGCAGGGCTAGCTGAGCCTCCTCCATAATATTGTGCAGCTTCCTAGCAGGGCTAGCTGAGCCTCCTCCATGCCATTGATCAGCATCCTAGCAGCGTTAGCTGAGCCTCCGCCATATTGCGCAGCTTCCTAGCAGGGCTAGCTGAGCTTCCCCACGATATTACGCAGCTCCATAGCAGGGCTAGTTGAGCCTCCTCCATGATATTGCACAGCTTCCTAGCAGGGCTAGCTGAGCCTCTTACACAATATTGCACTGCATCCTAGCAGGGCTAGCTGAGCCTCCTGAATGACATTGCACAGCTTCCTAGCAGTGCTAACTGAGCTTCCTCCAAAATATATTGCAGCTTCCTAACAGGGCTAGCTGAGGTTTCTCCACGATATTGGGCTTTTTCCCAGCAGGGCTAGCTGAGCCTCCTCCACGATTTTGAGCAGCATCCTAGCAGGGCTAGCTGAGCCTCCTCCACAACATTGTGCAGCTTCCTAGCAGGGCTAGCTGAGCCTCTTACACAATATTGCACAGCATCCAAGCTGGGCTAGCTGAGCCTCCTCAATGACATTGCACAGCTTCCTAGCAGTGCTAACTGAGCTTCCTCCAAAATATATTGCAGCTTCCTAACAGGGCTAGCTGAGGTTTCTCCACGATATTGGGCTTTTTCCCAGCAGGGCTAGCTGAGCCTCCTCCACAATATTGTGCAGCTTCCTAGCAGGGCTAGCTGAGCCTCCTCCACGGTAATTAGCAGCTTCCTAGCAGGGATAGGTGAGCCTCCTCTACGGTAATGAGCAGCTTCCTAACAGGGCTAGGTGAGCCTTCTCCAATGTAATGAGCAGCTTCCTAACAGGGCTAGGTGAGCCTTCTCCATGATATTGTGCAGCTTCCTATAAAGGCTAGCTGAGCCTCCTCAACGATACTGCTCAGCATCCTAGCAGGCCTAACTGAGCCTCCATCATTATATTGTGCAACTTTCTAGCAGGACTAACTGAGCCTTCTCCACGGTTTTGTGCAGCTTCCTAGCTTAGCTACCTGACCCTTCTCCTCAATATGGCGCAGCTTCCTAGCAGGGATAGTACAGTTTTCTCCATGATATTTTGCAGCATCTAAGCAGGCCTAGCTGTGCCTCCTCCATGGTATTGTTCAGCTTCCTTGCAGGGCCATCTCAGCCTCCTACACAATATTGCGCAGCTCCCTAGCAAGGCCAGCTGAGACTCCTCCATGATATTGCACAGCTTCCTAGATGAGCCTCCTCTACACTCTACAATATTGTGCCATTTCCTAGCAGGTATTGCTGAGCCTCCTCCACGATATTGTGCAGCTTCCTAGCAGACCTAGCTGAGCATCCTCCACGGTATTGTGCAGCTTCCTAGCAGCGTTAGCTGAACCTCTGCCATGATATTGCGCAGCTTCCTAGAAGGCCTAGCTGAGCATGCCCCACGGTATTGTGCAGCTTCCTAGCAGGGCTAGCTGAGCCTCTTCCACGATGTAGAACAGATTCCTAACAGGGCTAGCTGAGGCTCCCCAAAGATATTGCACAGCTTCGTAGCACGGCTAGCTGAGCCTTCTCCACGATATTACACAGCTTCCTAGCAGGGCTAGCTGAGCCTCCCCAAAGATATTGCTCAGCTTCCTAGTGGGGATAGCTGAGCCTCCTCCACGATATTGCACAGCTTTCTAGCAGGGATAGCTAATCTTCTTTATGATATTGCAAAGCTTCGTAGCAAGGCTAGCTGAGCCTTCTCCACGATATTACACAGCTTCCTAGCAGGGCTAGCTGAGCCTCCTCCATGATATTACGCATCTTCCTAGCAGGCCTAGCTGAGCCTCCTCCACGATATAGCACAGCTTTCTAGCTGGGATAGCTGTGCCTCCTCCACGATATTGCACAGCTTCCTAGCAGGGCTAGCTGAGCCTCCTCCATGATGTTGGGCTTATTCCCAGAAATGCTAGCTAAGCCTCCTCCACGATATAGCACAGCTTCCTAGCAGGGATAGCTGTGCCTCCTCCACGATATTGCGCATCTTCCTAGCAGGCCTAGCTGAGCCTCCTCCACGATATTGGGCTTTTTCCCAGCAGGGCTAGCTGAGCCTCCTCCACGATATTGAGCAGCTTCCTAGCAAGGCTAGCTGAGCCTCCTCCATAATATTGTGCAGCTTCCTAGCAGGGCTAGCTGAGCCTCCTCCATGCCATTGATCAGCATCCTATCAGCGTTAGCTGAGCCTCCGCCAAATTGCGTAGCTTCCTAGCAGGGCTAGCTGAGCCTCCCCACGATATTACGCAGCTCCATAGCAGGGCTAGTTGAGCCTCCTCCATGATATTGCACAGCTTCCTAGCAGGGCTAGCTGAGCCTCTTAAACAATATTGCACAGCATCCTAGCAGGGCTAGCTGAGCCTCCTCAATGACATTGCACAGCATCCTAGCAGGCCTAACTGAGCATGCCCCACGGTATTGTGCAGCTTCCTAGCAGGGCTAGCTGAGCCTCCTCCACGATGTAGAACAGCTTCCTAGCAAGGCTTGCTGAGCCTCCTCCACAATATTGTGCAGATTCATTGCAGGGCTAGCTGAGCCTCCTCCATGATATTGCACAGCTTCCTAGCAGGGCTAGCTGAGCCTCCCCAAAGATATTGCTCAGCTTCCTAGTGGGGATAGCTGAGCCTCCTCCACGATATTGCACAGCTTTCTAGCAGTGATAGCTAAACTTCTTTATGATATTGCACAGCTTCGTAGCACGGCGAGCTGAGCCTTCTCCACGATATTACACAGCTTCCTAGCAGGGCTAGCTGAGCCTCCTCCATGATATTACACATCTTCCTAGCAGGCCTAGCTGAGCCTCCTCCACGATATAGCACAGCTTCCTAGCTGGGATAGCTGTTCCTCCTCCACGATATTGCACAGCTTCCTAGCAGGGCTAGCTGAGCCTCCTCCATGATGTTGGGCTTTTTCCCAGCAGTGCTAGCTAAGCCTCCTCCACGATATAGCACAGCTTCCTAGCAGGGATAGCTGTGCCTCCTCCACGATAGTGCTCATCTTCCTAGCAGGCCTAGCTGAGCCTCCTCCACGATATTGGGCTTTTTCCCAGCAGGGCTAGCTGTGCCTCCTCCACAATATTGAGCAGCTTCCTAGCAGGGCTAGCTGAGCCTCCTCCACGATATTGAGCAGCTTCCTAGCAGGGCTAGCTGAGTCTCCTTCATAATATTGTGCAGCTTCCTAGCAGGGTTAGTTGAGCCTCCTCCATGCCATTGATCAGCATCCTAGCAGCATTAGCTGAGCCTTCGCCATATTGCGCAGCTTCCTAGCAGGGCTAGCTGAGCCTCCCCACGATCTTACGTAGCTCCATAGCAGGGCTAGCTGAGCCTGCTCCACGATATTACACAGCTTCCTAGCAGGGCTGGCTGAGGTTCCTCCATAATATATTGCAGCTTACTAGCATGACTAGCTGAGCTTTCTCTACAGTATTGTGAAACTTCCTAGCAGGGCTAGCTGAGCCTCCTCCACGATACTGCGCAGTTTCATTGTAGAGATAGCTGAGAATCCTCCACAAAATTGTGCAGCATCCTAGTAGGGCTAGCTGAGCCTCCTCCACAATATTGTGCAGCTTCCTAGCAGGCTTACCTGAGCCTTCCCCACGATATTGTGCAGCTTCCAAGCAGGGCTATCTGAGCCTCCTCCACGTCATTGATCAGCCCCATAGCAGGGCTAGTTGAGCCTCCTCCATGATATTGCGCAGCTTCCTAGTAGGGCTAGGTGAGCCTCGTACACAATATTGCACAGCATCCTAGCAGGGCTAGCTGAGCTTCCTCCATAATATATTGCACAGCTTCCAAGCAGGGCTAGCTGAGCCTCCTCCACGTCATTGATCAGCTCCATAGCAGGGCTAGTTGAGCCTCCTCAATGACATTGCACAGCTTCCTAGCAGGGCTAGCTGACCTTCCTCCATAACATATTGCAGATTCCTAACAGGGCTAGCTGAGCTTTCTCCACAGTATTGCTAAACTTTACTAACAGGGCTAGCTGAGCCTCCTCCACGGTAATTCGCAGCTTCCTCGCAGGGCTAGGTGAGCCTCCTCCACGGTAATGAGCAGCTTCCTAGCAGGCCTAGCTGAGCATCCTCCACGGTATTGTGCAGCTTCCTAGCAGCGTTAGCTGAACCTCTGCCATGATATTGCGCAGCTTCCTAGCAGGCCTAACTGAGCATGCCCCACGGTATTGTGCAGCTTCCTAGCAGGGCTAGCTGAGCCTCCTCTACGATGTAGAACAGCTTCCTAGCAAGGCTTGCTGAACCTCCTCCACAATATTGTGCAGATTCATTGCAGGGCTAGCTGAGCCTCCTCCATGATATTGCACAGCTTCCTAGCAGGGCTCGGTGAGCCTCCCCAAAGATATTGCTCAGCTTCCTAGTGGGGATAGCTGTGCCTCCTCCACGATATTGCACAGCTTTCTAGCAGGGATAGCTAAACTCCTCCATGATATTGCACAGCTTCCTAGCAGGGCTAGCTGAGCCTCCTCCACGATGTTGGGCTTTTTCCCAGCAGTGCTAGCTAAGCCTCCTCCATGATATAGCACAGCTTCCTAGCAGGGATAGCTGTGCCTCCTCCACAATATTGCGCATCTTCCTAGCAGGCCTAGCTGAGCCTCCTCCACGATATTGGGCTTTTTCCCAGCAGGGCTAGCTGAGCCTCCTCCACGATATTGAGCAGCTTCCTAGCAGGGCTAGCTGAGCCTCCTCCATAATATTGTGCAGCTTACTAGCAGGGCTAGCTGAGCCTCCTCCATGCCATTGATCAGCATCCAAGCAGCGTTAGCTGAGCCTCCGCCATATTGCGCAGCTTCCTAGCAGGGCTAGCTGAGCCTCCCCACGATGTTACGCAACTCCATAGCAGGACTAGTTGAGCCTCCTCCATGATATTGCACATCTTCCTAGCAGGGCTAGCTGAGCCTCTTACACAATATTGCACAGCATCCTAGCAGGGCTAGCTGAGCCTCCTCAATGACATTGCACAGCTTCCTAGCAGTGCTAACTGAGCTTCCTCCATAATATATTGCAGCTTCCTAACAGGGCTAGCTGAGGTTTCTCCATGATATTGGGCTTTTTCCCAGCAGGGCTAGCTGAGCCTCCTCCATGATATTGAGCAGCTTCCTAGCAGGGCTAGCTGAGCCTCCTCCACGGTAATGAGCAGCTTCCTAACAGGGCTAGGTGAGCCATCTCTATGATATTGTGCAGCTTCCTATTAAGGCTAGCTGAGCCTCCTCCACGATACTGCTCAGCATCCTAGCAGGCCTAACTGAGCCTCCATCATTATATTGTGCAACTTTCTAGCAGGACTAACGGAGCCTCCTGCATGAAATTACGCAACTTCCTAGCAGGGCTAGCTGAGCCTCCTCCATGATATTGCACATCTTCCTAGCAGTGCTAGCTGAGCCTCTTACACAATATTGCACAGCATCCTAGCAGGGCTAGCTGAGCCTCCTCAATAACATTGCACAGCTTCCTAGCAGTGCTAACTGAGCTTCCTCCATAATATATTGCAGCTTCCTAACAGGGCTAGCTGAGGTTTCTCCATGATATTGGGCTTTTTCCCAGCAGGACTAGCTGAGCCTCCTCCACGATATTGAGCAGCTTCCTAGCAGGGCTAGCTGAGCCTCCTCTACAATATTGTGCAGCTTCCTAGCAGGGCTAGGTGAGCCTCCTCCACGGTAATGAGCAGCTTCCTAACAGGGCTAGGTGAGCCATCTCTATGATATTGTGCAGCTTCCTATTAAGGCTAGCTGAGCCTCCTCCACGATAGTGCTCAGCATCCTAGCAGGCCTAACAGAGCCTCCATCATTATATTGTGCAACTTTCTAGCAGGACTAACGGAGCCTCCTGCATGAAATTACGCAACTTTCTAGCAGGACTAAGTGAGCCTCCTGCATGAAATTACGCAGCTTCCTAGCATGGCTAGCTGAGCCTCCTCCACAATATTGTGTAGCTTCCTAGCAGGCCTACCTTAGCCTCCCACATGATATTGCGCAGCTTCCTAGCAGGGCTAGCTGAGCCTTCTCCACGATTTTGTGCAGCTTCCTAGCTTAGCTACCTGACCCTTCTCCTCAATATGGCGCAGCTTCCTAGCAGGGATAGTACAGTTTTCTCCATGATATTTCGCAGCATCTAAGCAGGCCTAGCTGTGCCTCCTCCATAGTATTGTTCAGCTTCCTTGCAGGGCTGTCTCAGCCTCCTACACAATATTGCGCAGCTCCCTAGCAAGGCCAGCTGAGACTCCTCCATGATATTGCACAGCTTCCTAGCTGAGCCTCCTCTACACTCCACAATATTGCGCCATTTCCTAGCAGGTATTGCTGAGCCTCCTCCACGATATTGCACAGCTTTCCAGCAGGGCTAGCTGAGCCTCCTACACGATATTGCACAGCTTCTTAGCAGGGCTAGCTGAGCCTTCTCCACGATATTACACAGCTTCTTAGCAGGCCTAGCTGAGCCTCCTCCACGATATTGGGCTTTTTCCCAGCAGGGCTAGCTGAGCCTCCTCCATAATATTGTGCAGCTTCCTAGCAGGGCTAGCTGAGCCTTCTCCATAATTTTTCGCAGCATCCTAGCAGGGCTAGCTAAGCCTCCTCTACTATATTGCACAACTTCCTAGCAGGGCTTGCTGTTCCTTCTACATGATAGTGTGCAGCTTCCTAGCAAGACTAGTTGAGCCTCCTCCACGATATTGCACAGCTTATTCATGCAGGGCTAGCTGAGCCTCCACTATGATATTATGCAGCTTCCTAGCAGGGATAGCTGAGCCTCCTGCACGATATTGTGCAGCTTCCTAGCAAGGATAGCTGAGCCTCCACCATGATTTTGCACAGACTCATAGCAGGGCTAGCTGAGCCTCCTCCACGATATTGCACAGCTTTCTAGCAGGGCTAGCTGGGCCTCCTCCACGATATTGCACAGCTTCATAGCAGGGCTAGCTGAGCCTCCTCCACGATATTGCGCAGCTTCATAGCAGGGCTAGCTGAGCCTCCTCCACGATATTGGGCTTTTTCCCAGCAGGGCTCGCTGAGCCTCCTCCATAATATTGCGCAGCATTCTAGCAGGGCTAGCTAAGCCTCCTCCACACTCCACAATATTGAGCAACTTTCTAGCAGGGCTGGCTGATACTACTGCACAATATTGCACAGTTTCCTATCAGGTATAGCTGAGACTTCTCCACGATGTTGTGCAGCTTCCTAGCAGGGCTAGCTGAGCCTCCTCCATGCCATTGATCAGCATCCTAGCAGTGCTAGCTGAGCCTCCTCCACGATATTGAGCAGCTTGCTAGCAAGTCTAGCTGAGCCTCCTCCATAATATTGTTCAGCTTCCTTGCAGGGCTAGCTGAGCCTTCTCCACAATATTGCGCAAATTCCTAGCAGGGCTAGCTGAGTCTAGTGGCGACCGCGTTTCCTGCTCTCCCTTATTCGAATGTCTCCTGTCAGCCAGATTTCTCCAGTGTTACCATAACGGCAGACCATAGAACAGCCTCAGGCTGAGGTTTATTAAAACTGTGATTCAATTACTTTATACAATACTATACATAAGGTAATTAAAAAGGGTTTTGAATTTTCCTAGCAGGGCTAGTTAAGCCTCCTTCACACTCCACAATCATGAGCAGCTACCTAGCAGGGTTAGCTGAGACTCCTCCACGGTAATGCGCATCTTCCTAGCAGGGCTAGGTAATCCTTCTCCACGATATTGTTCAGGTTCCTAGCAAGGCTAGTTGAGTCTCCTCCGTGATTTTCACAGATTCAGAGCAGGGCTACTTGAGCCTCCTCCACAATATTGTGCAACTTTCTAGCAGGGCTAGCTGAGCCTCTTACACAATATTGCATAGCATTCTAGCAGGGCTAGCTGATCTTCCTCAATGACATTGGACAGCTTCCTAGCAGGGCTAGCTGAGGCTCCTCCACGGTAATTAGCAGCTTCCTAGGAGGGCTAGGTGAGCCTTCTCCACGGTAATGAGCAGCTTCCTAACAGGGCTAGGTAAGCCTTCTCCATGATATTGTGCAGCTTCCTTGCAGGGCTATCTCAGCCTCCTACACAATATTGCGCAGCTCCCTAGCAAGGCCAGCTGAGACTCCTCCATGATATTGCACAGCTTCCTAGCTGAGCCTCCTCTACACTCCACAATATTGCGCTATTTCCTAGCAGTTATTGCTAAGCCTCCTCCACGATATTGTGCAGCTTCCTAGCAGCGTTAGCTGAACCTCTGCCATGATATTGCGCAGCTTCCTAGCAGGGCTAGCTGAGCCTTCTCCACGATATTACACAGCTTCCTAGCAGGCCTAGCTGAGCCTCCTCCACGATATTGGGCTTTTTCCCAGCAGGGCTAGCTGAGCCTCCTCCACGATATTGAGCAGCTTGCTAGCAGTGCTAGCTGAGCCTCCTCCATAATATTGTGCAGCTTCCTAGCAGGGCTAGCTGAGCCTCCTCCATGCCATTGATCAGCATCCTAGCAGCGTTAGCTGAGCCTCCACCATATTGCGCAGCTTCCTAGCAGGGCTAGCTGAGCCTCCCCACGATATTGCACAGCATCCTAGCAGGGCTAGCTGAGCCTCCTCAATGACATTGCAGTTTTCTAGCAGGGATAGCTAAACTTCTTTATGATATTGCACAGCTTTGTAGCACGGCTAGCTGAGCCTTCTCCACGATATTACACAGCTTCGTAGCAGGGCTAGCTGAGCCTCCTCCATGATATTACGCATCTTCCTAGCAGGCCTAGCTGAGCCTCCTCCACGATATAGCACAGCTTCCTAGCAAGGATAGCTGTGCCTCCTCCACGATATTGCACAGCTTCCTAACAGGGCTAGCTGAGGTTTCTCCACGATATTGGGCTTTTTCCCAGGAGGGCTAGCTGAGCCTCCTCCACGATATTGAGCAGCTTCCTAGCAGGGCTAGCTGAGCCTCCTCCACAATATTGTGCAGCTTCCTAGCAGGGCTAGCTGAGCCTCCTCCACGGTAATTAGCAGCTTCCTAGCAGGGCTAGGTGAGCCTTCTCCATGATATTGTGCAGCTTCCTATTAAGGCTAGCTGAGCCTCCTCCACGATACTGCTCAGCATCCTAGCAGGCCTAACTGAGCCTCCATCATTATATTGTGCAACTTTCTAGCAGGACTAAGTGAGCCTCCTGCATGAAATTACGCAGCTTCCTAGCATGGCTAGCTGAGCCTCCTCCACAATATTGCGCAGCTTCCTAGCAGGGCTAGCTGAGCCTTCTCCACCATTTTGTGCAGCTTCCTAGCTACAGTACAGTTTTCTCCATTATATTTCGCAGCATCTAAGCAGGCTTAGCTGTGCCTCCTCCATGGTATTGTTCAACTTCCTTGCAGGGCTATCTCAGCCCAGGCTTGCCTACCCTCCCGATTTGGCCGGGAGCCTCCCGATTTTCGGGTGCCGCTCCCGGCCCCCCGGAAAGGCAGGCAAGCCTCCCGGAAGCTTGAGACCCTCCCCCCTTTCAAAAACGGAAACCCCCGCAGCGGGGGGCCCGGTGACGCGATTCGCGCAGATTCGCGTCATCGTGGCCCCGCCCCCCGCTTCACAATGCTGAAAATAACAGCATTGTGAAGAGGGGGCGGAGTCACGATGACACGATTGTGCGTCCCCGCCCCCGTCCCCGCCCCCAGTGTGCCACCAAATGGCCGCTTCTGCCCCCAATGGCCGGCCCCGCCCCCTGCTATTAGCCGACAATCAGCTCCCTCCCGGAAGGCTGGAGCTGATTGTCGGCAAGTATGTCTCAGCCTCCTACATAATATTGCGCAGCTCCCTAGGAAGACCATGATATTGCACAGCTTCCTAGCTGTGCCTCCTCTACACTCCACAATATTGCGCCATTTCCTAGCAGGTATTGCTGAGCCTCCTCCACGATATTGTGCAGCTTCCTAGCAGGCCTAGCTGAGCATCCTCCACGGTATTGTGCAGCTTCCTAGCAGGGATAGCTAAACTTCTTTATGATATTGCACAGCTTCCTAGCAGGGCTAGCTGAGCCTCCTCCATGATATTATGCATCTTCCTAGCAGGCCTAGCTGAGTCTCCTCCACGATATAGCACAGCTTCCTAGCAGGCCTAGCTGTGCCTCCTCCACGATATTGCACAGCTTCCTAGCAGGGCTAGCTGAGCCTCCTCCACGATGTTGGGCTTTTTCCCAGCAGTGTTAGCTAAGCCTCCTCCACAATATAGCACAGCTTCCTAGCAGGGATAGCTGTGCCTCCTCCACGATATTGCGCATCTTCCTAGCAGGCCTAGCTGAGCCTCCTCCACGATATTGAGCAGCTTCCTAGCAGGGCTAGCTGAGCCTCCTTCACGATATTGAGCTGCTTCCTAGCAGGGCTAGCTGAGTCTCCTCCATAATATTGTGCAGCTTCCTAGCAGGGCTAGTTGAGCCTCCTCCATGCCATTGATCAGCATCCTAGCAGCGTTAGCTGAGCCTCCGCCATATTGCGCAGCTTCCTAGCAGGGCTAGCTGAGCCTCCCCACGATCTTACGTAGCTCCATAACAGGGCTAGCTGAGCCTCTTACACAATATTGCATAGCATCCTAGCAGGGCTAGCTGAGCCTGCTCTATGACATTGCACAGCTTCCGAGCAGTGCTAACTGAGCTTCCTCCATAATATATTGCAGCTTCCTAACAGGGCTAGCTGAGGTTTCTCCACGATATTGGGCTTTTTCCCAGCAGGGCTAGCTGAGCCTCCTCCACGATATTGAGCAGCTTCCTAGCAGGGCTAGCTGAGCCTCCTCCACAATATTGTGCAGCTTCCTAGCAGGGCTAGCTGAGCCTCCTCCACGGTAATTAGCAGCTTCCTAGCAGGGCTAGGTGAGCCTCCTCCACGGTAATGAGCAGCTTCCTAACAGGGCTAGGTGAGCCTTCTCCACGGTAATGAGCAGCTTCCTAACAGGGCTAGGTGAGCCTTCTCCATGATATTGTGCAGCTTCCTATTAAGGCTAGCTGAGCCTCCTCCATGATACTGCTCAGCATCCTAGCAGGCCTAACTGAGCCTCCATCATTATATTGTGCAACTTTCTAGCAGGACTAAGTGAGCCTCCTGCATGAAATTACGCAGCTTCCTAGCATGGCTAGCTGAGCCTCCTCCACAATATTGTGTAGCTTCCTAGCAGGCCTACCTTAGCCTCCCACATGATATTGTGCAGCTTCCTAGCAGGGCTAACTGAGCCTTCTCCACGATTTTGTGCAGCTTCCTAGCTTAGCTACCTGACCCTTCTCAATATGGCGCAGCTTCCTAGCAGGGATAGTACAGTTTTCTCCATGATATTTCGCAGCATCTAAGCAGGCTTAGCTGTGCCTCCTCCATGGTATTGTTCAACTTCCTTGCAGGGCTATCTCAGCCTCCTACATAATATTGCGCAGCTCCCTAGGAAGACCATGATATTGCACAGCTTCCTAGCTGTGCCTCCTCTACACTCCACAATATTGCGCCATTTCCTAGCAGGTGTTGCTGAGCCTCCTCCACGATATTGAGCAGCTTCCTAGCAGGCCTAGCTGAGCATCCTCCACAATATTGTGCAGCTTCCTAGCAGGGCTAGCTGAGCCTCCTCCACGGTAATTAGCAGCTTCCTAGCAGGGCTAGGTGAGCCTCCTCCACGGTAATTAGCAGATTCCTAGCAGGGATAGGTGAGCCTCCTCTACGGTAATGAGCAGCTTCCTAACAGGGCTAGGTGAGCCTTCTCCAATGTAATGAGCAGCTTCCTAACAGGGCTAGGTGAGCCTTCTCCATGATATTGTGCAGCTTCCTATAAAGGCTAGCTGAGCCTCCTCAACGATACTGCTCAGCATCCTAGCAGGCCTAACTGAGCCTCCATCATTATATTGTGCAACTTTCTAGCAGGACTAACTGAGCCTTCTCCACGGTTTTGTGCAGCTTCCTAGCTTAGCTACCTGACCCTTCTCCTCAATATGGCGCAGCTTCCTAGCAGGGATAGTACAGTTTTCTCCATGATATTTTGCAGCATCTAAGCAGGCCTAGCTGTGCCTCCTCCATGGTATTGTTCAGCTTCCTTGCAGGGCCATCTCAGCCTCTTACACAATATTGCGCAGCTCCCTAGCAAGGCCAGCTGAGACTCCTCCATGATATTGCACAGCTTCCTAGATGAGCCTCCTCTACACTCTACAATATTGTGCCATTTCCTAGCAGGTATTGCTGAGCCTCCTCCACGATATTGCGCAGCTTCCTAGCAGGGCTAGCTGAGCCTCCCCACGATCTTACGTAGCTCCATAGCAGGGCTAGCTGAGCCTCTTACACAATATTGCATAGCATCCTAGCAGGGCTAGCTGAGCCTCCTCTATGACATTGCACAGCTTCCGAGCAGTGCTAACTGAGCTTCCTCCATAATATATTGCAGCTTCCTAACAGGGCTAGCTGAGGTTTCTCCACGATATTGGGCTTTTTCCCAGCAGGGCTAGCTGAGCCTCCTCCACGATATTGAGCAGCTTCCTAGCAGAGCTAGCTGAGCCTCCTCCACAATATTGTGCAGCTTCCTAGCAGGGCTAGCTGAGCCTCCTCCACGGTAATTAGCAGCTTCCTAGCAGGGCTAGGTGAGCCTCCTCCACGGTAATGAGCAGCTTCCTAACAGGGCTAGGTGAGCCTTCTCCACGGTAATGAGCAGCTTCCTAACAGGGCTTGGTGAGCCTTCTCCATGATATTGTGCAGCTTCCTATTAAGGCTAGCTGAGCCTCCTCCATGATACTGCTCAGCATCCTAGCAGGCCTAACTGAGCCTCCATCATTATATTGTGCAACTTTCTAGCAGGACTAAGTGAGCCTCCTGCATGAAATTACGCAGCTTCCTAGCATGGCTAGCTGAGCCTCCTCCACAATATTGTGTAGCTTCCTAGCAGGCCTACCTTAGCCTCCCACATGATATTGCGCAGCTTCCTAGCAGGGCTAGCTGAGCCTTCTCCACGATTTTGTGCAGCTTCCTAGCTTAGCTACCTGACCCTTCTCCTCAATATGGCGCAGCTTCCTAGCAGGGATAGTACAGTTTTCTCCATGATATTTCGCAGCATCTAAGCAGGCTTAGCTGTGCCTCCTCCATGGTATTGTTCAACTTCCTTGCAGGGCTATCTCAGCCTCCTACATAATATTGCGCAGCTCCCTAGGAAGACCATGATATTGCACAGCTTCCTAGCTGTGCCTCCTCTACACTCCACAATATTGCGCCATTTCCTAGCAGGTGTTGCTGAGCCTCCTCCACGATATTGTGCAGCTTCCTAGCAGGCCTAGCTGAGCATCCTCCACGGTATTGTGCAGCTTCCTAGCAGCGTTAGCTGAACCTCTGCCATGATATTGCGCAGCTTCCTAGCAGGCCTATCTGAGCATGCCCCACGGTATTGTGCAGCTTCCTAGCAGGGCTAGCTGAGCCTCCTCCACGATGTAGAACAGCTTCCTAGCAAGGCTTGCTGAACCTCCTCCACAATATTGTGCAGATTCATTGCAGGGCTAGCTGAGCCTCCTCCATGATATTGCACAGCTTCCTAGCAGGGCTCGGTGAGCCTCCCCAAAGATATTGCTCAGCTTCCTAGTGGGGATAGCTGAGCCTCCTCCACGATATTGCACAGCTTTCTAGCAGGGATAGCTAAACTTCTTTATGATATTGCACAGCTTCCTAGCAGGGCTAGCTGAGCCTCCTCCATGATATTATGCATCTTCCTAGCAGGCCTAGCTGAGTCTCCTCCACGATATAGCACAGCTTCCTAGCAGGGCTAGCTGAGCCTCCTCCACGATGTTGGGCTTTTTCCCAGCAGTGCTAGCTAAGCCTCCTCCGCGATATAGCACAGCTTCCTAGCAGGGATAGCTGTGCCTCCTCCACAATATTGCGCATCTTCCTAGCAGGCCTAGCTGAGCCTCCTCCACGATATTGGGCTTTTTCCCAGCAGGGCTAGCTGAGCCTCCTCCACGATATTGAGCAGCTTCCTAGCAGGGCTAGCTGAGCCTCCTCCATGCCATTGATCAGCATCCTAGCAGCGTTAGCTGAGCCTCCGCCATATTGCGCAGCTTCCTAGCAGGGCTAGCTGAGCCTCCCCACGATATTACGCAACTCCATAGCAGGACTAGTTGAGCCTCCTCCATGATATTGCACAGCTTCCTAGCAGTGCTAACTGAGCTTCCTCCATAATATATTGCAGCTTCCTAACAGGGCTAGCTGAGGTTTCTCCATGATATTGGGCTTTTTCCCAGCAAGTCTAGCTGAGCCTCCTCCATAATATTGTTCAGCTTCCTTGCAGGGCTAGCTGAGCCTTCTCCACAATATTGCGCAAATTCCTAGCAGGGCTAGCTGAGTCTAGTGGCGACCGCGTTTCCTGCTCTCCCTTATTCGAATGTCTCCTGTCAGCCAGATTTCTCCAGTGTTACCATAACGGCAGACCATAGAACAGCCTCAGGCTGAGGTTTATTAAAACTGTGATTCAATTACTTTATACAATACTATACATAAGGTAATTAAAAAGGGTTTTGAATTTTCCTAGCAGGGCTAGTTAAGCCTCCTTCACACTCCACAATCATGAGCAGCTACCTAGCAGGGTTAGCTGAGACTCCTCCACGGTAATGCGCATCTTCCTAGCAGGGCTAGGTAATCCTTCTCCACGATATTGTTCAGGTTCCTAGCAAGGCTAGTTGAGTCTCCTCCGTGATTTTCACAGATTCAGAGCAGGGCTACTTGAGCCTCCTCCACAATATTGTGCAACTTTCTAGCAGGGCTAGCTGAGCCTCTTACACAATATTGCATAGCATTCTAGCAGGGCTAGCTGATCTTCCTCAATGACATTGGACAGCTTCCTAGCAGGGCTAGCTGAGGCTCCTCCACGGTAATTAGCAGCTTCCTAGGAGGGCTAGGTGAGCCTTCTCCACGGTAATGAGCAGCTTCCTAACAGGGCTAGGTAAGCCTTCTCCATGATATTGTGCAGCTTCCTTGCAGGGCTATCTCAGCCTCCTACACAATATTGCGCAGCTCCCTAGCAAGGCCAGCTGAGACTCCTCCATGATATTGCACAGCTTCCTAGCTGAGCCTCCTCTACACTCCACAATATTGCGCTATTTCCTAGCAGTTATTGCTAAGCCTCCTCCACGATATTGTGCAGCTTCCTAGCAGCGTTAGCTGAACCTCTGCCATGATATTGCGCAGCTTCCTAGCAGGGCTAGCTGAGCCTTCTCCACGATATTACACAGCTTCCTAGCAGGCCTAGCTGAGCCTCCTCCACGATATTGGGCTTTTTCCCAGCAGGGCTAGCTGAGCCTCCTCCACGATATTGAGCAGCTTGCTAGCAGTGCTAGCTGAGCCTCCTCCATAATATTGTGCAGCTTCCTAGCAGGGCTAGCTGAGCCTCCTCCATGCCATTGATCAGCATCCTAGCAGCGTTAGCTGAGCCTCCACCATATTGCGCAGCTTCCTAGCAGGGCTAGCTGAGCCTCCCCACGATATTGCACAGCATCCTAGCAGGGCTAGCTGAGCCTCCTCAATGACATTGCACAGTTTTCTAGCAGGGATAGCTAAACTTCTTTATGATATTGCACAGCTTTGTAGCACGGCTAGCTGAGCCTTCTCCACGATATTACACAGCTTCGTAGCAGGGCTAGCTGAGCCTCCTCCATGATATTACGCATCTTCCTAGCAGGCCTAGCTGAGCCTCCTCCACGATATAGCACAGCTTCCTAACAGGGCTAGCTGAGGTTTCTCCACGATATTGGGCTTTTTCCCAGCAGGGCTAGCTGAGCCTCCTCCACGATATTGAGCAGCTTCCTAGCAGGGCTAGCTGAGCCTCCTCCACAATATTGTGCAGCTTCCTAGCAGGGCTAGCTGAGCCTCCTCCACGGTAATTAGCAGCTTCCTAGCAGGGCTAGGTGAGCCTCCTCCACGGTAATGAGCAGCTTCCTAACAGGGCTAGGTGAGCCTTCTCCACGGTAATGAGTAGCTTCCTAACAGGGCTAGGTGAGCCTTCTCCATGATATTGTGCAGCTTCCTATTAAGGCTAGCTGAGCCTCCTCCACGATACTGCTCAGCATCCTAGCAGGCCTAACTGAGCCTCCATCATAATATTGTGCAACTTTCTAGCAGGACTAAGTGAGCCTCCTGCATGAAATTACGCAGCTTCCTAGCATGGCTAGCTGAGCCTCCTCCACAATATTGCGCAGCTTCCTAGCAGGGCTAGCTGAGCCTTCTCCACGATTTTGTGCAGCTTCCTAGCTACAGTACAGTTTTCTCCATTATATTTCGCAGCATCTAAGCAGGCTTAGCTGTGCCTCCTCCATGGTATTGTTCAACTTCCTTGCAGGGCTATCTCAGCCCAGGCTTGCCTACCCTCCCGATTTGGCCAGGAGCCTCCCGATTTTCGGGTGCCGCTCCCGGCCCCCCGGAAAGGCAGGCAAGCCTCCCGGAAGCTTGAGACCCTCCCCACCTCCCCCCTTTCAAAAACGGAAACCCCCGCAGCGGGGGGCCCGGTGACGCGATTCGCGCAGAATCGCGTCATCGTGGCCCCGCCCCCCGCTTCACAATGCTGAAAATAACAGCATTGTGAAGAGGGGGCGGAGTCACGATGACACGATTGTGCGTCCCCGTCCCCGCCCCCAGTGTGCCACCAAATGGCCGCCCCCACTCCCGGCTCTGCCCCCAATGGCCGGCCCCGCCCCCTGCTATTAGCCGACAATCAGCTCCCTCCCGGAAGGCTGGAGCTGATTGTCGGCAAGTATGTCTCAGCCTCCTACATAATATTGCGCAGCTCCCTAGGAAGACCATGATATTGCACAGCTTCCTAGCTGTGCCTCCTCTACACTCCACAATATTGCGCCATTTCCTAGCAGGTATTGCTGAACCTCCTCCACGATATTGTGCAGCTTCCTAGCAGGCCTAGCTGAGCATCCTCCACGGTATTGTGCAGCTTCCTAGCAGGGATAGCTAAACTTCTTTATGATATTGCACAGCTTCCTAGCAGGGCTAGCTGAGCCTCCTCCATGATATTATGCATCTTCCTAGCAGGCCTAGCTGAGTGTCCTCCACGATATAGCACAGCTTCCTAGCAGGGAGAGCTGTGCCTCCTCCATGATATTGCACAGCTTCCTAGCAGGGCTAGCTGAGCCTCCTCCACGATATAGCACAGCTTCCTAGCAGGGAGAGCTGTGCCTCCTCCATGATATTGCACAGCTTCCTAGCAGTGCTAGCTAAGCCTCCTCCACGATATAGCACAGCTTCCTAGCAGGGATAGCTGTGCCTCCTCCACAATATTGCGCATCTTCCTAGCAGGCCTAGCTGTGCCTCCTCCACGATATTGCACAGCTTCCTAGCAGGGCTAGCTGAGCCTCCTCCACGATGTTGGGCTTTTTCCCAGCAGTGTTAGCTAAGCCTCCTCCACAATATAGCACAGCTTCCTAGCAGGGATAGCTGTGCCTCCTCCACGATATTGCGCATCTTCCTAGCAGGCCTAGCTGAGCCTCCTCCACGATATTGAGCAGCTTCCTAGCAGGGCTAGCTGAGCCTCCTTCACGATATTGAGCTGCTTCCTAGCAGGGCTAGCTGAGTCTCCTCCATAATATTGTGCAGCTTCCTAGCAGGGCTAGTTGAGCCTCCTCCATGCCATTGATCAGCATCCTAGCAGCGTTAGCTGAGCCTCCGCCATATTGCGCAGCTTACTAGCAGGGCTAGCTGAGCCTCCCCACGATCTTACGTAGCTCCATAACAGGGCTAGCTGAGCCTAATACACAATATTGCATAGCATCCTAGCAGGGCTAGCTGAGCCTCCTCTATGACATTGCACAGCTTCCGAGCAGTGCTAACTGAGCTTCCTCCATAATATATTGCAGCTTCCTAACAGGGCTAGCTGAGGTTTCTCCACGATATTGGGCTTTTTCCCAGCAGGGCTAGCTGAGCCTCCTCCACGATATTGAGCAGCTTCCTAGCAGGGCTAGCTGAGCCTCCTCCACAATATTGTGCAGCTTCCTAGCAGGGCTAGCTGAGCCTCCTCCACGGTAATTAGCAGCTTCCTAGCAGGGCTAGGTGAGCCTCCTCCACGGTAATGAGCAGCTTCCTAACAGGGCTAGGTGAGCCTTCTCCACGGTAATGAGCAGCTTCCTAACAGGGCTAGGTGAGCCTTCTCCATGATATTGTGCAGCTTCCTATTAAGGCTAGCTGAGCCTCCTCCATGATACTGCTCAGCATCCTAGCAGGCCTAACTGAGCCTCCATCATTATATTGTGCAACTTTCTAGCAGGACTAAGTGAGCCTCCTGCATGAAATTACGCAGCTTCCTAGCATGGCTAGCTGAGCCTCCTCCACAATATTGTGTAGCTTCCTAGCAGGCCTACCTTAGCCTCCCACATGATATTGCGCAGCTTCCTAGCAGGGCTAGCTGAGCCTTCTCCACGATTTTGTGCAGCTTCCTAGCTTAGCTACCTGACCCTTCTGATCAATATGGCGCAGCTTCCTAGCAGGGATAGTACAGTTTTCTCCATGATATTTCGCAGCATCTAAGCAGGCTTAGCTGTGCCTCCTCCATGGTATTGTTCAACTTCCTTGCAGGGCTATCTCAGCCTCCTACATAATATTGCGCAGCTCCCTAGGAAGACCATGATATTGCACAGCTTCCTAGCTGTGCCTCCTCTACACTCCACAATATTGCGCCATTTCCTAGCAGGTGTTGCTGAGCCTCCTCCACGATATTGTGCAGCTTCCTAGCAGGCCTAGCTGAGCATCCTCCACAATATTGTGCAGCTTCCTAGCAGGGCTAGCTGAGCCTCCTCCACGGTAATTAGCAGCTTCCTAGCAGGGCTAGGTGAGCCTCCTCCACGGTAATTAGCAGATTCCTAGCAGGGATAGGTGAGCCTCCTCTACGGTAATGAGCAGCTTCCTAACAGGGCTAGGTGAGCCTTCTCCAATGTAATGAGCAGCTTCCTAACAGGGCTAGGTGAGCCTTCTCCATGATATTGTGCAGCTTCCTATAAAGGCTAGCTGAGCCTCCTCAACGATACTGCTCAGCATCCTAGCAGGCCTAACTGAGCCTCCATCATTATATTGTGCAACTTTCTAGCAGGACTAACTGAGCCTTCTCCACGGTTTTGTGCAGCTTCCTAGCTTAGCTACCTGACCCTTCTCCTCAATATGGCGCAGCTTCCTAGCAGGGATAGTACAGTTTTCTCCATGATATTTTGCAGCATCTAAGCAGGCCTAGCTGTGCCTCCTCCATGGTATTGTTCAGCTTCCTTGCAGGGCCATCTCAGCCTCTTACACAATATTGCGCAGCTCCCTAGCAAGGCCAGCTGAGACTCCTCCATGATATTGCACAGCTTCCTAGATGAGCCTCCTCTACACTCTACAATATTGTGCCATTTCCTGGCAGGTATTGCTGAGCCTCCTCCACGATATTGCGCAGCTTCCTAGCAGGGCTAGCTGAGCCTCCCCACGATCTTACGTAGCTCCATAGCAGGGCTAGCTGAGCCTCTTACACAATATTGCATAGCATCCTAGCAGGGCTAGCTGAGCCTCCTCTATGACATTGCACAGCTTCCGAGCAGTGCTAACTGAGCTTCCTCCATAATATATTGCAGCTTCCTAACAGGGCTAGCTGAGGTTTCTCCACGATATTGGGCTTTTTCCCAGCAGGGCTAGCTGAGCCTCCTCCACGATATTGAGCAGCTTCCTAGCAGAGCTAGCTGAGCCTCCTCCACAATATTGTGCAGCTTCCTAGCAGGGCTAGCTGAGCCTCCTCCACGGTAATTAGCAGCTTCCTAGCAGGGCTAGGTGAGCCTCCTCCACGGTAATGAGCAGCTTCCTAACAGGGCTAGGTGAGCCTTCTCCACGGTAATGAGCAGCTTCCTAACAGGGCTTGGTGAGCCTTCTCCATGATATTGTGCAGCTTCCTATTAAGGCTAGCTGAGCCTCCTCCATGATACTGCTCAGCATCCTAGCAGGCCTAACTGAGCCTCCATCATTATATTGTGCAACTTTCTAGCAGGACTAAGTGAGCCTCCTGCATGAAATTACGCAGCTTCCTAGCATGGCTAGCTGAGCCTCCTCCACAATATTGTGTAGCTTCCTAGCAGGCCTACCTTAGCCTCCCACATGATATTGCGCAGCTTCCTAGCAGGGCTAGCTGAGCCTTCTCCACGATTTTGTGCAGCTTCCTAGCTTAGCTACCTGACCCTTCTCCTCAATATGGCGCAGCTTCCTAGCAGGGATAGTACAGTTTTCTCCATGATATTTCGCAGCATCTAAGCAGGCTTAGCTGTGCCTCCTCCATGGTATTGTTCAACTTCCTTGCAGGGCTATCTCAGCCTCCTACATAATATTGCGCAGCTCCCTAGGAAGACCATGATATTGCACAGCTTCCTAGCTGTGCCTCCTCTACACTCCACAATATTGCGCCATTTCCTAGCAGGTGTTGCTGAGCCTCCTCCACGATATTGTGCAGCTTCCTAGCAGGCCTAGCTGAGCATCCTCCACGGTATTGTGCAGCTTCCTAGCAGCATTAGCTGAACCTCTGCCATGATATTGCGCAGCTTCCTAGCAGGCCTATCTGAGCATGCCCCACGGTATTGTGCAGCTTCCTAGCAAGGCTTGCTGAACCTCCTCCACAATATTGTGCAGATTCATTGCAGGGCTAGCTGAGCCTCCTCCATGATATTGCACAGCTTCCTAGCAGGGCTCGGTGAGCCTCCCCAAAGATATTGCTCAGCTTCCTAGTGGGGATAGCTGAGCCTCCTCCACGATATTGCACAGCTTTCTAGCAGGGATAGCTAAACTTCTTTATGATATTGCACAGCTTCCTAGCAGGGCTAGCTGAGCCTCCTCCATGATATTATGCATCTTCCTAGCAGGCCTAGCTGAGTCTCCTCCACGATATAGCACAGCTTCCTAGCAGGGAGAGCTGTGCCTTCTCCATGATATTGCACAGCTTCCTAGCAGGGCTAGCTGAGCCTCCTCCAAGATGTTGGGCTTTTTCCCAGCAGTGCTAGCTAAGCCTCCTCCGCGATATAGCACAGCTTCCTAGCAGGGATAGCTGTGCCTCCTCCACAATATTGCGCATCTTCCTAGCAGGCCTAGCTGAGCCTCCTCCACGATATTGGGCTTTTTCCCAGCAGGGCTAGCTGAGCTTCCTCCACGATATTGAGCAGCTTCCTAGCAGGGCTAGCTGAGCCTCCTCCATAATATTGTGCAGCTTACTAGCAGGGCTAGCTGAGCCTCCTCCATGCCATTGATCAGCATCCTAGCAGCGTTAGCTGAGCCTCCGCCATATTGCGCAGCTTCCTAGCAGGGCTAGCTGAGCCTCCCCACGATATTACGCAACTCCATAGCAGGACTAGTTGAGCCTCCTCCATGATATTGCACATCTTCCTAGCAGGGCTAGCTGAGCCTCTTACACAATATTGCACAGCATCCTAGCAGGGCTAGCTGAGCCTCCTCAATGACATTGCACAGCTTCCTAGCAGTGCTAACTGAGCTTCCTCCATAATATATTGCAGCTTCCTAACAGGGCTAGCTGAGGTTTCTCCATGATATTGGGCTTTTTCCCAGCAGGGCTAGCTGAGCCTCCTCCACGATATTGAGCAGCTTCCTAGCAGGGCTAGCTGAGCCTCCTCCACAATATTGTGCAGCTTCCTAGCAGGGCTAGCTGAGCCTCCTTCACGGTAATTAGCAGCTTCCTAGCAGGGCTAGGTGAGCCTCCTCCACGGTAATGAGCAGCTTCCTAACAGGGCTAGGTGAGCCTTTTCCATGAGCTTCCTATTAAGGCTAGCTGAGCCTCTTCCACGATACTGCTCAGCATCCTAGCAGGCCTAACTGAGCCTCCATCATTATATTGTGCAACTTTCTAGCAGGACTAAGTGAGCCTCCTGCATGAAATTACGCAGCTTCCTAGCATGGCTAGCTGAGCCTCCTCCACGATTTTGTGCAGCTTCCTAGCTTAGCTACCTGACCCTTCTCCTCAATATGGCGCAGCTTCCTAGCAGGGATAGTACAGTTTTCTCCATGATATTTCGCAGCATCTAAGCAGGTTCTAGCTGTGCCTCCTCCATAGTATTGTTCAGCTTCCTTGCAGGGCTATCTCAGCCTCCTACACAATATTGTGCAACTCCCTAGGAAGGCCAGCTGAGACTCCTCCATGATATTGCACAACTTCCTAGCTGAACCTCCTCTACACTCCACAATATTACGCCATTTCCTAGCAGGTATTTCTGAGCCTCCTCCACGATATTGTGCAGCTTCCTAGCAGCGTTAGCTGAACCTCTGCCATCATATTGTGCAGCTTCCTAGCAGGGCTAGCTGAGCCTCCTCCATGATATTGCACAGCTGTCCAGCAGGGCTAGCTGAGCCTCCTACACGATATTGCACAGCTTCTTAGCAGGGATAGCGGAGCCTTCTCCACGATATTACACAGCTTCCTAGCAGGCCTAGCTGAGCCTCCTCCACGATATTGAGCAGCTTGCTAGCAGGGCTAGCTGAGCCTCCTCCATAATATTGTGCAGCTTCCTAGCAGGGCTAGCTGAGCCTTCTCCATAATTTTGCGCAGCATCCTAGCAGGCCTAGCTGAGCCTACTCCACGATATTTCTCAGCTTTCTAGCAGGGCTAGCTGAGCCTCCTCCACGATATTGCACAGCTTCCTAGCAGGGCTATCTGAGCCTCCTCCACAATATTGCTCAGCTTTCTAGCAGGGCTAGCTGAGCCTCCTCCACGATATTGCGCAGCTTCATAGCAGGGCTATCTGAGCCTCCTCCACAATATTGCTCAGCTTTCTAGCAGGGCTAGCTGAGCCTCCTCCACGATATTGCACAGCTTCCTAGCAGGGCTATCTGAGCCTCCTCCACAATATTGCTCAGCTTTCTAGCAGGGCTAGCTGAGCCTCCTCCACGATATTGCGCAGCTTCATAGCAGGGCTATCTGAGCCTCCTCCACGATATTGCTCAGCTTTCTAGCAGGGCTTGCTGAGCCTCCTCCACGATATTGCGCAGCTTCATAGCAGGGCTAGCTGAGCCTCCTCCACGATATTCGGCTTTTTCCCAGCAGGGCTAGCTAAGCCTCCTCCACACTCCACAATATTGAGCAGCTTTCTAGCAGGGCTAGCTGATACTACTGCACGATATTGCACAGTATAGCTGAGTCTTCTCCACGATGTTGTGCAGCATCTTAGCAAGTCTAGCTGAGCCTCCTCCATAATATTGTTCAGCTTCCTAGCAGGGCTAGCTGAGACTAGTGGTGACCGCGTTTCCTGCTCTCCCTTATTCGAATGTCTCCTGTCAGCCAGATTTCTCCAGTGTTACCATAACGGCAGACCATAGAACAGCCTCAGGCTGAGGTTTATTAAAACTGTGATTCAATTACTTTATACAATACTATACATAAGGTAATTAAAAAGGGTTATGAATTTTCCTAGCAGGGATAGTTAAGCCTCCTTCACACTCCACAATCATGAGCAGCTACCTAGCAGGGTTAGCTGTAACTCTTCCATAGTATTGCACAGCTTCCTAGCAGGGCTACTTGAGCCTCCTCCACAATATTGTGCAACTTCCTAGCAGGGCTAGCTGAGCCTCTTACACAATATTGCATAGCATCGTTGCAGGGCTAGTTGAGCCTCCTCAATGACATTGCACAGCTTCCTAGCAGGGCTAGCTGAGCCTCCTCCACGGTAATTAGCAGCTTCCTAGCAGGGCTAGGTGAGCCTCCTCCACGGTAATGAGCAGCTTCCTAATAGGGCTAGGTGAGCCTTCTCCATGATATTGTGCAGCTTCCTATTAAGGCTAGCTGAGCCTCTTCCACGATACTGCTCAGCATCCTAGCAGGCCTAACTGAGCCTCCATCATTATATTGTGCATCTTTCTAGCAGGACTAACTGAGCCTCCTCCACAATATTGTGTAGCTTCCTAGCAGGCCTACCTTAGCCTCCCACATGATATTGCGCAGCTTCCTAGCAGGGCTAGCTGAGCCTTCTCCACGATTTTGTGCAGCTTCCTAGCTTAGCTACCTGACTCTTCTCCTCAATATGGCGCAGCTCCCCAGCAGGGATAGTACAGTTTTCTCCATGATATTTCGCAGCATCTAAGCAGGCCTAGCTGTGCCTCCTCCATGGTATTGTTCAGCTTCCTTGAAGGGCTATCTCAGCCTCCTACACAATATTGCGCAGCTCCCTAGCAAGGCCAGCTGAGACTCCTCTACACTCCACAATATTGCGCCATTTCCTAGCAGTTATTGCTGAGCCTCCTCCACGATATTGCACAGCTTCTTAGCAGGGCTAGCTGAGCCTTCTCCACGATATTGGGCTTTTTCCCAGCAGGGCTAGCTGAGCCTCCTCCACGATATTGAGCAGCTTGCTAGCAGAGCTAGCTGAGCCTCCTCCATAATTTTGTGCAGCTTCCTAGCAGGGCTAGCTAAGCCTCCTCTACTATATTGCACAACTTCCTAGCATGGCTTGCTGTTCTTTCTACATGATAGTGTGCAGCTTCCTAGCAAGACTAGTTGAGCCTCCTCCACGATATTGCACAGCTTATTCGTAGCAGGGCTAGCTGAGCCTCCACTATGATATTACGCAGCTTCCTAGCAGGGCTAGCTGAGCCTCCTACACAATATTGTGCAGCTTCCTAGCAAGGATAGTTGAGCCTCCACCATGATTTTGCACAGACTCATAGCAGGGCTAGCTGACCCTTCTCCACGATATTGCGCAGTATCCTAGCAGTTGTAGCTGAGCCTCCCTATGATATTGTGCAACTTTCTAGCAGGGCTAGCTAAGCCTCCTGCACACTCCACAATATTGAGCAGCTTTCTAGCAGGGCTGGCTGATACTACTGCACGATATTGCACAGTTTCCTATCAGGTATAGCTGAGACTTTTCCACGATGTTGTGCAGCATCCTAGCAGGGCTAGCTGAGCCTCCTCCACGATATTGCGCAGCTTTCTAGCAGGGCTATCTGAGCCTCCTCCACGATATTGCTCAGCTTTCTAGCAGGGCTAGCTGAGCCTACTCCACGATATTGGGCTTTTTCCCAGCAGGGCTAGCTAAACTTCCTCTACACTCCACATTATTGAACAGCTTTCTAGCAGGGCTAGCTGATACTACTGCATGATATTGCACAGTTTCCTATCAGGTATAGCTGAGACTTCTCCACGATGTTGTGCAGCTTCCTAGCAGGGCTAATTGAGCCTCCTCCATAATATTGTGCAGCTTCCTAGCAGGGCTAGGTGAGCCTCCTCCTCAGTAATTCGCAGCTTCCTAACAGGGCTAGGTGATCCTTCTCCATGATATTGTGCAGCTTCCTAGCAGGAGTGGCTGAGCCTCCTGCATGAAATTACGCAGCTTCCTAGCAGGGTTACCTGAGCCTCCCCCATGATGTTGCGCAGCTTCCTAGCAGGGCTAGCTGAGCCTACTCCACGATATTTCTCAGCTTTCTAGCAGGGCTAGCTGAGCCTCCTCCACGATATTGCACAGCTTCCTAGCAGGGCTATCTGAGCCTCCTCCACAATATTGCTCAGCTTTCTAGCAGGGCTAGCTGAGCCTCCTCCACGATATTGCGCAGCTTCATAGCAGGGCTATCTGAGCCTCCTCCACAATATTGCTCAGCTTTCTAGCAGGGCTAGCTGAGCCTCCTCCACGATATTGCACAGCTTCCTAGCAGGGCTATCTGAGCCTCCTCCACAATATTGCTCAGCTTTCTAGCAGGGCTAGCTGAGCCTCCTCCACGATATTGCGCAGCTTCATAGCAGGGCTATCTGAGCCTCCTCCACGATATTGCTCAGCTTTCTAGCAGGGCTTGCTGAGCCTCCTCCACGATATTGCGCAGCTTCATAGCAGGGCTAGCTGAGCCTCCTCCACGATATTCGGCTTTTTCCCAGCAGGGCTAGCTAAGCCTCCTCCACACTCCACAATATTGAGCAGCTTTCTAGCAGGGCTAGCTGATACTACTGCACGATATTGCACAGTATAGCTGAGTCTTCTCCACGATGTTGTGCAGCATCTTAGCAAGTCTAGCTGAGCCTCCTCCATAATATTGTTCAGCTTCCTAGCAGGGCTAGCTGAGACTAGTGGTGACCGCGTTTCCTGCTCTCCCTTATTCGAATGTCTCCTGTCAGCCAGATTTCTCCAGTGTTACCATAACGGCAGACCATAGAACAGCCTCAGGCTGAGGTTTATTAAAACTGTGATTCAATTACTTTATACAATACTATACATAAGGTAATTAAAAAGGGTTATGAATTTTCCTAGCAGGGATAGTTAAGCCTCCTTCACACTCCACAATCATGAGCAGCTACCTAGCAGGGTTAGCTGTAACTCTTCCATAGTATTGCACAGCTTCCTAGCAGGGCTACTTGAGCCTCCTCCACAATATTGTGCAACTTCCTAGCAGGGCTAGCTGAGCCTCTTACACAATATTGCATAGCATCGTTGCAGGGCTAGTTGAGCCTCCTCAATGACATTGCACAGCTTCCTAGCAGGGCTAGCTGAGCCTCCTCCACGGTAATTAGCAGCTTCCTAGCAGGGCTAGGTGAGCCTCCTCCACGGTAATGAGCAGCTTCCTAATAGGGCTAGGTGAGCCTTCTCCATGATATTGTGCAGCTTCCTATTAAGGCTAGCTGAGCCTCTTCCACGATACTGCTCAGCATCCTAGCAGGCCTAACTGAGCCTCCATCATTATATTGTGCATCTTTCTAGCAGGACTAACTGAGCCTCCTCCACAATATTGTGTAGCTTCCTAGCAGGCCTACCTTAGCCTCCCACATGATATTGCGCAGCTTCCTAGCAGGGCTAGCTGAGCCTTCTCCACGATTTTGTGCAGCTTCCTAGCTTAGCTACCTGACTCTTCTCCTCAATATGGCGCAGCTCCCCAGCAGGGATAGTACAGTTTTCTCCATGATATTTCGCAGCATCTAAGCAGGCCTAGCTGTGCCTCCTCCATGGTATTGTTCAGCTTCCTTGAAGGGCTATCTCAGCCTCCTACACAATATTGCGCAGCTCCCTAGCAAGGCCAGCTGAGACTCCTCCATGATATTGCACAGCTTCCTAGCTGAGCCTCCTCTACACTCCACAATATTGCGCCATTTCCTAGCAGTTATTGCTGAGCCTCCTCCACGATATTGCACAGCTTCTTAGCAGGGCTAGCTGAGCCTTCTCCACGATATTGGGCTTTTTCCCAGCAGGGCTAGCTGAGCCTCCTCCACGATATTGAGCAGCTTGCTAGCAGAGCTAGCTGAGCCTCCTCCATAATTTTGTGCAGCTTCCTAGCAGGGCTAGCTAAGCCTCCTCTACTATATTGCACAACTTCCTAGCATGGCTTGCTGTTCTTTCTACATGATAGTGTGCAGCTTCCTAGCAAGACTAGTTGAGCCTCCTCCACGATATTGCACAGCTTATTCGTAGCAGGGCTAGCTGAGCCTCCACTATGATATTACGCAGCTTCCTAGCAGGGCTAGCTGAGCCTCCTACACAATATTGTGCAGCTTCCTAGCAAGGATAGTTGAGCCTCCACCATGATTTTGCACAGACTCATAGCAGGGCTAGCTGACCCTTCTCCACGATATTGCGCAGTATCCTAGCAGTTGTAGCTGAGCCTCCCTATGATATTGTGCAACTTTCTAGCAGGGCTAGCTAAGCCTCCTGCACACTCCACAATATTGAGCAGCTTTCTAGCAGGGCTGGCTGATACTACTGCACGATATTGCACAGTTTCCTATCAGGTATAGCTGAGACTTTTCCACGATGTTGTGCAGCATCCTAGCAGGGCTAGCTGAGCCTCCTCCACAATATTGCGCAGCTTTCTAGCAGGGCTATCTGAGCCTCCTCCACGATATTGCTCAGCTTTCTAGCAGGGCTAGCTGAGCCTCCTCCACGATATTGGGCTTTTTCCCAGCAGGGCTAGCTAAACTTCCTCTACACTCCACATTATTGAACAGCTTTCTAGCAGGGCTAGCTGATACTACTGCATGATATTGCACAGTTTCCTATCAGGTATAGCTGAGACTTCTCCACGATGTTGTGCAGCTTCCTAGCAGGGCTAGTTGAGCCTCCTCCATAATATTGTGCAGCTTCCTAGCAGGGCTAGGTGAGCCTCCTCCTCAGTAATTCGCAGCTTCCTAACAGGGCTAGGTGATCCTTCTCCATGATATTGTGCAGCTTCCTAGCAGGAGTGGCTGAGCCTCCTGCATGAAATTACGCAGCTTCCTAGCAGGGTTACCTGAGCCTCCCCCATGATGTTGCGCAGCTTCCTAGCAGGGCTAGCTGTGCCTTCGCCACGATTTTGTGTAGCTTCCTAGCTTAGCTACCTGACCCACCTCTTCAATATGGCGCAGCTTCCTAGCAGGGATAGCACAGCTTTCTCTATGATATTTTGCAGCATCTAAGCATGCCTAGCTGTGCCTCCCCCACGATATTGTTCAGCTTCCTTGCAGGCAGGGGCTGGCTGGCAACTTTCAGCCTGTGGTGCAAACACAAGCAAATGGCCCAAAATGCAATTTTAAAAATGGGCGTGAGCAATAATGTTGGGGGTGTGGTTTGGTCAATTTAAAGTTGTTTATTGCTGTGGGACGATTTTTAAAATCCTGCCTCGCGGCCCAGTCCGCCCCTGCTGGCAGAGCTATCTCAGCCTCCTACACAATATTGCACAGCTCCCTATCAAGGCTAGCTGAGACTCCTCCGCAGGGGCTGGCTGGCAACTTTCAGCCTGGGGGGCAAACACAAGTAAGTGGCCCAGTAAATGCAATTTTAAAAATGGGCGTGACAATAATGTTGGGGGTGTGGTTTGGTCAATTTAAGGCTGGTTATTGCGGTGGGACGATTTTTAAAATCCTACCCCCCGGGCCGGTACAATTTCAGTGTTCTAGGGCCGCCAGGCTGCGGCAGGCAGAGTATGCTTCTGCTCCCCGGCCGCTGCCCAGCTAGAGAGAGATCTGACTGAAGTGCAGGGACTAAAAGAAAATGGCTGCCCCCGTTAGAGACTACAAAAAGATGGCCACCTTCGACCAATGGGGAGCCAGGTTTCCCTACCCAGAAACCCAAGAGGCTGGAGAATGGGAAAAGGGGGCATGGCTTATCGAGTGGGAAGAGGAGCCGAAAAACTAAATTTTATGGCACCCATGGAAGTCCTGTATTTTCCACTCATACCAGGTAAGTGGAAGGTGGGGTATATATATATATATATATATATATTTACATATATATATATATATATGCACACACATATACATATATATATATATATATTTATAAATAGATAGATATAACTGTTACCAGGGGCGGACTGGGCCGGGGGGCAGGGCTAGCTGAGCCTCCTACACGATATTGTGCAACTTCCTAGCAGGGCTTGCTGAGCCTCCCCCATGATATTGTGCAGCTTCCTAGCAGGGCTAGCTGAGCCTTCTCCACGATATTTCGCAGTTTCCTAGCAGGGCTAACTGAGCCTCCTCCACGATATTGCGTAGGTTCCCAGCAGGGTTAGCTGTGCATTCTCTATGATATTGTGCAGATTCCTAGCAGGGCTAGCTGAGCCTCCTCCACGATATTGCGCAGCTTCCTAGCAGGGAACTCAGTTTAACTCAGCTTTGCAGACTTTGACGCGGTCTTCCGTGATGAATGTTATGTCTGCGTGTATTTTCTTCTGCATTAAGTAATGAAAATTAAGAAATAATGTGAATGTGGAGAAGCTCAGGGCCGGATTAAGGCCCACATGGGCCTGGAGCTGAAAATGTTCAAGGGCCTATACTGAGAAGGGGAGGAGCTGTGATCGGTGCTGTGTGGGTGTGGTCAGTCACCTTGGTGTGTACACCCCCTACACTATGAGACACAGTGTCTCCCTAACTACATAGAAATAGAAAAATTGCATAATTTTTTTTAAAGGGAAAACTAGAAAAACTATTTAAATACTTAAAATTTATGGCCAGTTAGACAGCTGGTAATCATGCTGTCATGTTGATGGGCCTATTTTTATGTGGAGGCCTGGAGCTGTAGCTCCATCCGCCCCATTGTTAATCAGGCCCTGGAGAAGCTGAGTATCTTCTGACATGCTGCGCACCTTGTGCAGCTCAGGGTAACACTGCGCAAACCTCAGCCAAGTAGCTGATCAGAAGTGACTGGGGACTGTCTGACTTAAATATCTACTACTACAGGTTAACTCAGCTTTGCAGACTTCGACGCGGTCTTCCGTGATCAATGTTATGTCTGTCTATATTTTGTTCTGCATTGTTTAAGTAATGAAAATGAAGAGATAATGTGAATGTGGAGAAGCTGAGTATCTTCTGACATGCTACGCGCTCAGGGTGACACTTTAGCTGATCAGAAGTGACTGGGAACTGACATATGTGGCTGGGGGTGCAACCGTGTTATTCAGCTCTATTTCCTCACTCACCTATGTGCGCACAGAGGACCTCATTCAGAGCCGGACGCAAGCAGCCGTTTGCTCGTACACATTCGATTTTTTTAAACCACGCATGCGTCCGGTTATCATTGCGCATGTGCGGACGTATCTTTGCCGTCAATTTTCTGTCGCTCGTATACACAGCGAACAGGAAGTGACCTATGTAATTTGATTGACAGAATGTTCCGTTTATGGGTGGTAACGGGGGTGGAGATGTGAAAACGCAGGTGTGTCAAGCCGTTTTTTGGGCGTACATGTATTATCTTGAACGAACGTCCAATTTGGACGGAATTTTGGATACGTCACTGTGTGATCCAGTTTCCATTATGACTGCTTGTTCAGCTTGTGGTAGGGCATTGGATCTCGCAAAGACGATGGTCTCTTCGTAGCTCCCTAAGCGAATCGATGTTTTGCTATTCTCCTTAAGAAGGCACAAGACCAATCACCTAATAATTGGATCACTTGTTAGAAAGTGATTTGCAATGGCCCTAATTTATTAGCTAAATTTGGAGCGCATGTTGTGTTCCTATTTATTTGTGTTTTGAAATCACAGCAATCACCAAATAAATGTATCACTTATGTTAAAAATGCGTGATGTTTTTGATATATCCCGTACGCATGTTGTTGTCAGATTTCTTTTGTTTTTTCATAGCCCAACACCACTCTACTTTTTTGTAAAATATTATTTTCGTTTTGGCTTAAATACCGAAAGACAATCAGCTACTAATTGCTTTACTTGTGTTATTGTTTACTTACCTGTTACCTGATGTTTTTTTTAAATCATTTTTTTTAGTATATTACCTTTGTTATGTATTAAAGTATGTTTGTTCCAGTCCCTTTTAGCCATTTGATAATGAATTTGACACACAATTTTTGATTTTTGTTTTTTTATTTAAAAAAATTAAATGTTTAAATTTTTTTTTAAATTTGACTTTTTGTTCAGCCAAAAATTCAAATTTTTTGATTTTCAAAGATACAAAGTAATGTAAAAAAAACCAAACAATTCACAAGAAAGGAGAGGGAGGTTTTGTGGTGCAAAAATATGGGGCAAACACAGAGATGGAATTTGGGGGAATTAGCCAGTGCTGTCAACGCCTTTTCCCCTGCTTGGCTTGATATTGGAGGGAGTATGACTTTGTCCGTCTGGTCGTACGCCTTGCCTGGCCTAAGATGTTGTTTCCTCTGGCCTAGGCATAGGGCTAGGCACATTTGGAGGGATAGCTGATGTTGCGCCCGAGGTGGAGGGCCCTGATGTTCCGGCAGGAAGGGAAGCCGGCTCCAACATGCGCAGGCGGACGAGCTGCTCCAGGGCATTAGCTATTCTGACATTGGCCACAGCATTTTCCTCCAGGGCGTCCGCCACCCATAGCAGATTGGCGTCCATCCTCATCAGAATCTCGGTGTTCTTATCCGTTTTTTCATTGAGATCTGAGAGAAGGGCCACTGCCTGCGAGGGGGGAGGCCCTGGACTGTCCGCCACAGGATCCCCAGCCGGATATACTGCTTCCTCCCCTGCGGAGGCAGCAGATCTACTGTGACCAAACCTCAGTTCTGGAGCAGACTCGTCCTCTTCTGTGCCTGTGTGAAAAAGATAGATAATACAAATATTAGTACATTTTAAATTTTACTTAAACAACCTTTTTAAACATTTTTAACTTAATTACCTGCGGCAACATGTGGAGCCGCAAAGTCTGGCATGTCTGTGTCCATGTTGGACACGCCAAACACCTCTTCTTCCTGCACACACCCCTGTGCCAGCTCCTCCAAATCGGTCAGCTCCAGTGACACAGGGGTTGGCCCACCACCTGTCCCCCCTGCATGCCTAGCCCTATCAGCCAATTTTTGCTTAAGGCGATATTTGAAGTCACTCCATCTGTTGGGAAAAAAAGTAGTTTTAGATTTAAAATGTTCCTCCAAATATTTGGAAATAGGTTAGAGCATTTATGTACCGCCGTTTGACCTCTTTGGTTGAACGGACAAAGTCACCAACCCCATTGACAGCACTGGCTATGTCCTCCCACAGTTTCCATCTCTGTGTTGCACCCATATTACTTGGTGCTTGTGCCAGGTTATCCATGCACTTTTGCACCAAAACCTCCATCTCGTTTCTTGTGAATTGTGGCTGGCGTTTTTTTTTTTGACGGGGCTGGTTGCTCGGCCCCGCAGCTTCCTCATTCTCTGTCTCCACGCCTTTAAAAAAGTTATTATTATTATTTTTTTTTAATTGTTGTAATGTTTTTTGTCATTCAATTTTTGAGGTACTTACTGTGAGATTCAGGAATTTGGCTTTGCTGCTCCTCAGTGGTCATTCTGTCCAAAATGAGTAAAGCAGACCGATTTAGTGCTCTCGTGTCCTTTTTATAGATGCGTGTGCATTACGCGGCCGCATCATGCTTTGTGCGCACCTATTGTGCGTCATTGATTTGTGCGGGAAAGTTTAGGCTATTTAAGGCTTATTTATGGCCTGCTTTCGGGGTGGGTTGTTTAGAGTTTGGAGTTGGACTTGGAGTTGGATTTGGAGTCGTGGTCTTGGGCGTCGAGTTTGGAGTGTGCTGTTTTAATTTTTTTGGGGGGTTTGGTTCGGTACGTTAGATTTTTCTCTTTTTTTTTGTAAAATTATGTTGTATTTTGAAAGTGTTTTGGATTATTAATATACTTTCTATTTTACATGGTAAATTATTAAAAAATTTTAAATGTTAATACGTGTTTACTTTTCTTTCATTTAGTTGTTTGAACTTTTTCTTTGATTTTTTTAGGATTTGGAAACTTTGGGTGTCTTCATATGTGTGGTAAGTGTTTTTTGATATCCTTAAAAACTTGTATTTATCTACATGTGTGAGGTTATTTTTAGTGGTCACGCTGTGCAGTGTTGTGCCTAAAAACATGTCTGATTTGCCATGATTTTTTATTTTTTTAACATAAAATGTATGGCGTAGAGTTTTGCGATCTTATGTTTGTGGTTTAAGCGTTAAGGTAAAATGTGGCATAGAGTTTTGCGTTCTTATGTTTGTGGTTTAAGCGTTAAGGTAAAATGTGGCATAGAGTTTTGCGTTCTTATGTTTGTGGTTTAAGCGTTAAGGTAAAATGTGGCGTAGAGTTTTGCGTTCTTATGTTTGTGGTTTAAGCATTAAGGTAAAATGTGGCGTAGAGTTTTGCGATCTTATGTTTGTGGTTTAAGCGTTAAGGTAAAATGTGGCGTAGAGTTTTGCGATCTTATGTTTGTGGTTTAAGCGTTAAGGTAAAATGTGGCGTAGAGTTTTGCGATCTTATGTTTGTGGTTTAAGCGTTAAGGTAAAATGTGGCGTAGAGTTTTGCGATCTTATGTTTGTGGTTTAAGCGTTAAGGTAAAATGTGGCGTAGAGTTTGCCAATGTCAATGTTAAGCGGACAGTACATTTTTTTTTTAAATTGTGATTTTAAAAATACATCACCTGGGTATTGCATGCATTCTGGTTCATTTGGCCTTAGTCTGTATTTTTGGCTGAAATTTTGAGTGTTATTTTCTTTTCAATAACAAATTCGTAGGTTTACTACAAGATGTCACTGCCCAACCCTGTAAGATTTGCCTTTTTATGCTGAAAAGATAAGTATTTTTTAACGTTCGCAATGATCTAAATCTTAACTTCATTGCTTAACATTTCAGAATGATGTTGGTCGAATTATATTGGCGATGATCACAGACCCCGACCAACCGGGACATCATCCTAGGCGTAGGCCTTGTAGGCGTGCAAGGCCCCAGATATTTCGAACACGTGTCACCCTTTTTGGAATGCCTAATGATGAGGTGTTAATGCGTTACTGCCTACCACCAAAAATTATCCTAGACACTCTTTCATTAATAGAGAGTGATCTTGAAAGGCAAATTACCAATCCAACAGCAATACCATCACTAACACAGTTTATGTCGGTGTTACATTTTTGTGCCTCAGGATCCTTCCAAACCACAGTTGGAATAGTGGCTGGAATTTCACAGTCCTCCTTTTCCCGGATCCTGAGGGGCGTGATGGATGCATTATTTAAGCACCTCCATCATTTTATTAATATGCCATTGGATATGGGTTCCCTTACTGTGGTCAAGCAAAAACTTTTCGAAATTGCAGGCTTCCCACACATCATATGGGTTGTGGATGGCACTCACATACCACTTCAGCCTCCAGCAGTGCTGGAGGTTATATTTAGGAACCGTAAACATTTTCATTCAATGTAATGGTGGTATGTGATGCATCCCTCCAGGTCCTGTCCCTGAATGCAAAGTTCCCAGGAAGTGCACATGATTATTTTGTCATCCTGCAATCAGGGCTTTGGCATAAATTAAACAACCTACAAGCTGGTGATGCGTGGCTTCTGGGTAAGTGGGACCCTTAATGTCTTGACGTTACCTTTTTTTTAATATGTATTTATTTTATTTTTATGTTTTTAAATTTGCAGGAGATAGTGGTTACCCTTGCACGCCCTGGCTGCTCACTCCTTATTTGGTTCCTACACCAGGGCCACAAAGGCAATTTAATTCCGCACTTACTGCCACCAGGCAGGTGGTGGAGCGATCTATCGGCCTTTTAAAAGGCTGATTTAGATGCCTCCACCGCTCTGGTGGCGACCTAATGTATTTGCCGGCTATGGTTTCCAAAATTGTGGTCCTGTATGGGATTTTTCATAACATCGCCATAAGGAGTGGTGTCCTAATGCAGCCAGAGGATGCCTTGCCGGAGGATGGCCCCCCTGAGGTTGGTCCTAGGAGAGTGTCTGGGGGTTCCATACCCGATGACGTAGTTTCTCGTTTTTTCAGGTATTTTATTTTTCTTTTTTTAACATTTGTTTTCATTGGGAAGAAGGTAAATTATGTGTGTTAATTATCCTATGTTTTGAATTGTAAAATGCTTCTTTTCTTATTTTTTTCAAAAACCAAACAACAACCTGCTTGCTCCCTGAAATCGATCGACTGTGACAATAATGACTCACAAATGAACTTAACACCTGGACAAATGTGTTTTTATCCTGAATTTGGACAACATGTTGGCATGCACCATCTTCAACCAGTTCTTGATTTTGTGTTTTTTAAATTTGTGTGTATATTTCTTGTTTTTGGTGATAATGTGTATTAAAAATTGTTGATTTATATTTGTTTGTTTTTTTTGAAAGTGAAAATACACCAAAAGCCTTTAACAAATAGACAGTACCTTTGAAATTTGTTTCCAAGTGTAATTTGTTTTTTTTTTTTTTGGTCAATTTTTTTTCCCTAAAAATTAACATGTTTGCATAGTTTGGACAACCTTTTTTCTGCTTTATTTTCCCATTTTTGGAGTTGCAATTTTTTTTTTTTTAAAAAGCAATAACTACATAAGGGTATTCTAGCGAACCATTATGGAGTTAATGTCAATTAACCAAATTTTGGGAATTTTAAGTTATGTCTACAATTTCTGGGAAACCACTCAGATTGTATATTATGTCATTTTTTGGAAAAAAAATTAAAATTTTGGCCCCTAAAAATGTAAAATTTTTTAGTCTGGAACATTGTTTGCATTTTCATAAGCAAAATCAAAAGAAAAAAAATATACAAAAAACATTTCACACATGCAAACAAATTGATTGTCCTTGGTAGCCAATGTTTGAGGCAATAAATTAGATCTTTAGAATGTAACAAATTTTATTAACACAAACAATAAGAAAACAATATTAATGGTGCAATAACAAAACCAAATGGTCCATGGCCACAAGAAGCTGGACAAAATGCCCCCGCATATTGTGTAGTTGGGCCAAAATCAGCTGATCCCGCATACTTGGGTCTGTTGAAAGAGAAATCTGTGTATTAATATACTTTTTTTTTTTTTTTTTAAACGACAGTATGATTTACCATGAAAATTAGTTAACATACCATGCAAAATTTTTGACCAAAATATAGTGGTTACATGAACTCGCCTAAATTACCAATTGGCCCAAAAATAAAAAAACCAACAACATGAGAATAGTGGGTTGAACAATCACTTTGGCATCTGAAATAATCCTTACACAATTTGTATTTTGATTTAATACAACAAATTAAAAAAGCCACAAGAAACTTGTATTGGGCTGTGGCATATGTGGTCATGAAAAAATTAATTTGGTAAAGAAGAATGTAGAAAACCCCCCAAAATAAAAAAAATAATAAAAATTGTTATACACCACAAAAAAAAAAAAAAAAATGGAAGACATTGTAATGTAAAAAATGGCCCCTAAATTTTACATTTAATCCCCAAAAATGTGATGATTTAACATAAAAAAAAAAGAAAAATTGTTCAAATTTGGAATGGCCTTAGATTGTATTCCAGGATACCACAGTGTATGCATATAGGGCACCTTTTCAGAAATTAATTGCACAAATGTAAAACATATTACCTGCAGCTTCAGGGACAGGTTGGGCAAGATCCTCATCCTCAGATGATGTCGGCCAGTGGATTGAGGAATTAGGAGGGGTTTTTTGAGGTGGGGATAAAGGGGAGGGAGTTGAAGAAAAGAGTGGGTGGATCAGGGGAGGGTGTGGAAATGTGAATGGGGAGGACAGGGGAGGGAGGGGAAATTTGGGATTGGGGTCTAGGAGAGGGATTTGAAAGAGGGATGTCCAGGTCAGGGGAGGGTGGAGAAATTTGGGAGGAGTGGGCAGGGGAGGACATGTTGGGAGTTGGGGAGAGGGGTCGGGCAGGCCTCCGACTACGTCTCTGGATCCGCTCCTGACCTAAATGATGTATAGTTTGGAATATTACCAAATATGTATTCCAAAAAACATTTGAAATGTAAAACATTAACCCAAAATAAAATAAAAACTTAAAAAATACAACATTAACAAGATCTCATTTAGCAAAATAAAAACACATACTGCACACATGCACACGCATTAATGCAAATTTACATTAGCAAAGACAAAAATTAAAATCAGATTGACATAGATATGTAAACATTCAAATATCCACTTACGCCGATGGATCCGCATCCGAAGATGCGCAAGCAGGTGTGGGGGCCTGCGCCGCAAATCGGACCAACGGCGCTCCAATTGCCCGATGGTCCGCCGATACCCCAAAGTACGCAGCCTCCGCTGCACCTCCGCGTACGCCCGTCACTTTAGGATGTTCGTGATGGGGGGCGGCCTATCTGTTATACTGCGATCGATGATTTCAGTGAGCACCAGCAGCTCACGCCGTGTAAAAGCACTGGCTGTCATGATGGCAATGTTTTTTTTTTAACACACATCAGTTTTATTACAGGGACCCCTAAATTTTGATTGGCTAATGTACTTTCATAAATAACATGAACAATTCTATTGGTTAATGTGTGAGTCATGTGAACAACCCATAAAAATATATTGTGACTTAGGATTGGCTTGATGCATTTTGATGCGTTAGCAACAATCCGGAAAAAAAAAAAAAAAACATTTTCTATATTATAAACCAAAATAAAACAAAACCAAACAAACAGCCTTTGGATTTAAAATAAACAACAAGTTTGCCCTTAAAAGCGGACGGAACCTACGGAACAAATTGAACACAAAACAAACAATAAAGTTTATTGACATTCAAAAAACAAACAAGATTGAAAACATTCGACCAACAATTAAGTAAATTAAGGTAATGATTGGCACCAATCGATTCACGGATGTTTGCCGAACGAGAAACAAGGCAATCGACAAATGACAGGCCTACTTCCGGTAGTACTTGTGCGAGCGAACACATCAACAAAAAACGAGTAGAGCGCTCGCTATTTTGGACGCTCGTTAGCTAGAGGAGGGGTTGGGGAAATATGGGGCGGAAGACTCGCTACGAGCGACCACACGTGCGAGCGCTTGGTTTGACATTTGGACAGTCGTACCTACTGCAGGCGAACACAGTTTTGCGTCCGGCTCTGAATCAGGCCCAGTGTTCCTGCATGTGTGATCCATGATGAATGTTATATTCGTATATATATGTTTTTGTATTGTTTAAAGAAAGAAAGAATTTTTGTTTATATTTTCAAAAAAGTGAATTGAAACTAAAAATGTTTAAGGATGGGACAAGTAAAGGAAGTATCGATTACACCAAGTAATTGGATGTAGAACATTAACGGTTTTGTGGCCAACATTCACTGACACACAATAAATACAGAACAATTTAGGATAAAAATAGAGTATATTTATATACATGGCTGGTGATTCAAAACTTCATGCACTGTGACGGGTTGCTGCGCTTATCTCCGGGTGGGCTGCCGCCTCAGCATCCTAAGCAGGCTCCTCAGCATCCTAAGCAGGCTCCTCAGCATCCTAAGCAGGCTCCCATACAGATGCGCCGTCAGGGATATTCCGTAAACCTGCACCACGCAGGAAGCCTCCAATTCGATGTTCCCAGTCAAACAAAGTGACAGCCGGACATTACCAGACAGAGATTGGCCCTGGTGCCATGGCACAGAGGAACGCAGCGATAGAACAGCCCTGGCATGGAGAACGGGGGACAGATATTATACCTCTCATGCCACCCAGAGCCCCGGTCCGCGCCGTGCCCACAGGGTGACACCTCTCATGTTCTCCGTGTAACGCCGGATAACAATAGTGAATGACTTCATTCTAATCACTCTCCACTGTAAGTGCTGAGCTCGTCTGTCTGTTCCAACCCAGCCTGACTGTAGCTCGGCGAGAAATGCTGCTGTGCCCACAGGATTTATACCCCCGCCCCCCATAGTCAGTCCTCCCTCTACCCAACCCACATCCTCTCTGCCTGCTACACTGTCACAGCGACTCTTTGCGCAACCTTCAGCCAAGTATCTGATAAGAAGTGACTGGGGACCGTCTGGCTTGGTTGGTGCTACAGTGATACTCCGCTCTATCTCATCACTCATGTATTCGCGCACAGTGTCACTGCGAGTGTGATCCGTGATGAATGTTATGTTTGTGTTTTTTTCTGCTTTCTTTAAAAAAATAAAAAAAATAAATAGTGTGAATGTGGAGAAGCTGAGTATCTTCTGACATGCTGCGCAGGATGACACTTTGCGCAAACCTCAGCCAAGTAGCTGATCAGAAGTGACTGGGAACTGTCTGAATCAAAGATCTACTGCTTCAGTTTATCTCAGCTTTGTGTGCTTGACGCCAGGGCCGGACTGGCCATCGGGCACTTCTGGCAAATGCCAGAAGGGCCGATGGTCAAGTGGGCTGGTCTGGCCATCCGTTTGGATGCCATACAAAATGTCTTTCCCAAAATGGCCACCGCCGGAGAGAAGACATTTTTTCCACATTAAGAACAGTAATGACACTAGAGGCTCCGTTAGTCCTCTAGTGTCCACTTGCCATGGTCTGCCAGCAAACACTGGAGGACCAGCAGGACCTCTAGTAACAGGTACTGTGTGACACGCCCCCCTGCCTGCTGTGTGTGTGTGAACTTCTGTGAAGAGCTGGAAGTGCCGAAGAGGAGCAGCAGGCTTCTACAGGAGCAGGAGGAGACCCAATGCGACCCTGAAGTGGAGAGGAGAGGGGACACCACCAAACACTATCAGGTAAGTGTGTGCACTTTATTTACTTTTTAAATCTGTTGCTCTTTACCCTAATGACAGAAAGCTTTATACTGTATAATCACTGTGTCTCCCCCTCAGTGTCCCAGCCCCCACCCTCCCTGTAACTCCCCTCAGTGTCCCTGCCCTCACCCTCCCTGTAACTCCCCCTCAGTGTCCCTGCCCTCACCCTCCCTGTAACTCCCCCTCAGTGTCCCTGCCCTCACCCTCCCTGTAACTCTCCCTCAGTGTCCCTGCCCTCACCCTCCCTGTATCTCCCCCTCGGTGTCCCTGCCCTCACCCTCCCTGTATCTCCCCCTCGGTGTCCCTGCCCTCACCCTCCCTGTAACTCCCCCTCTGTGTCCCTGCCCTCACCCTCCCTGTAACTCCCCCTCGGTGTCCCTGCCCTCACCCTCCCTGTAACTCCCCCTCGGTGTCCCTGCCCTCACCCTCCCTGTAACTCCCCCTCTGTGTCCCTGCCCTCACCCTCCCTGTATCTCCCCCTCGGTGTCCCTGCCCTCACCCTCCCTGTATCTCCCCCTCGGTGTCCCTGCCCTCACCCTCCCTGTATCTCCCCCTCGGTGTCCCTGCCCTCACCCTCCCTGTAACTCCCCCTCAGTGTCCCAGCCCCCCCTCCCTGTATCTCCCCCTCGGTGTCCCTGCCCTCACCCTCCCTGTATCTCTTCCTCAGTGTCCCTGCCCTCCTACGCTCACCCTCCCTGAAACTCCCCTCAGTGTCCCTGCCCTCACCGTCCCTGTATCTCCTCCTCAGTGTCCCTGCCCTCGCCCTCCCTGTATCTCCCCCTCGGTGTCCCTGCCCTCACCCTCCCTGTATCTCCCCCTCAGTGTCCCTGCCCTCACCCTCCCTGTATCTCCCCCTTAGTGTCCCTGCCCTCACCCTCCCTGTAACTCCCCCTCGGTGTCCCTGCCCTCACCCTCCCTGTAACTCCCCCTCGGTGTCCCTGCCACCACCCTCCCTGTAACTCCCCCTCTGTGTCCCTACCCTCACCCTCCCTGTAACTCCCCCTCGGTGTCCCTGCCCTCACCCTCCCTGTAACTCCCCCTCGGTGTCCCTGCCATCACCCTCCCTGTAACTCCCCCTCTGTGTCCCTGCCCTCACCCTCCCTGTAACTCCCCCTCGGTGTCCCTGCCCTCACCCTCCCTGTAACTCCCCCTCGGTGTCCCTGCCCTCACCCTCCCTGTAACTCCCCCTCGGTGTCCCTGCCCTCACCCTCCCTGTAACTCCCCCTCGGTGTTCCTGCCCTCACCCTCCCTGTAACTCCCCCTCGGTGTCCCTGCCCTCACCCTCCCTGTATCTCCCCCTCGGTGTCCCTGCCCTCACCCTCCCTGTAACTCCCCTCAGTGTCCCTGCCCTCACCCTCCCTGTAACTCCCCCTCAGTGTCCCTGCCCTCACCCTCCCTGTAACTCCCCCTCAGTGTCCCTGCCCTCACCCTCCCTGTAACTCTCCCTCAGTGTCCCCGCCCTCACCCTGCCTGTAACTCCCCTCAGTGTCCCCGTCCTCACACTCCCTGTATCTCCCCCTCGGTCTCCCTGCCTTCACCCTCCCTGTATCTCCCCCTCGGTGTCCCTGCCTTCACCCTCCCTGTATCTCCCCCTCGGTGTCCCTGCCCTCACCCTCCCTGTATCTCCCCCTCGGTGTCCCTGCCCTCACCGTCCCTGTATCTCCCCCTCGGTGTCCCTGCCCTCACCCTTCCTGTATCTCCCCCTCGGTGTCCCTGCCCTCACCCTCCCTGTATCTCCCCCTCGGTGTCCCTGCCCTCACCCTCCCTGTATCTCCCCCTCGGTGTCCCTGCCCTCACCCTCCCTGTAACTCCCCCTCTGTGTCCCTGCCCTCACCCTCCCTGTAACTCCCCCTCGGTGTCCCTGCCCTCACCCTCCCTGTAACTCCCCCTCGGTGTCCCTGCCCTCACCCTCCCTGTAACTCCCCCTCTGTGTCCCTGCCCTCACCCTCCCTGTATCTCCCCCTTGGTGTCCCTGCCCTCACCCTCCCTGTATCTCCCCCTCGGTGTCCCTGCCCTCACCCTCCCTGTATCTCCCCCTCGGTGTCCCTGCCCTCACCCTCCCTGTATCTCCCCCTCAGTGTCCCTGCCCTCACCCTCCCTGTAACTCCCCCTCAGTGTCCCAGCCCCCCCTCCCTGTATCTCCCCCTCGGTGTCCCTGCCCTCACCCTCCCTGTATCTCTTCCTCAGTGTCCCTGCCCTCCTACGCTCACCCTCCCTGAAACTCCCCTCAGTGTCCCTGCCCTCACCGTCCCTGTATCTCCTCAGTGTCCCTGCCCTCACCCTCCCTGTATCTCCCCCTCGGTGTCCCTGCCCTCACCCTCCCTGTATCTCCCCCTCAGTGTCCCTGCCCTCACCCTCCCTGTATCTCCCCCTTAGTGTCCCTGCCCTCACCCTCCCTGTAACTCCCCCTCGGTGTCCCTGCCCTCACCCTCCCTGTAACTCCCCCTCGGTGTCCCTGCCACCACCCTCCCTGTAACTCCCCCTCGGTGTCCCTGCCCTCACCCTCCCTGTAACTCCCCCTCGGTGTCCCTGCCATCACCCTCCCTGTAACTCCCCCTCGGTGTCCCTGCCCTCACCCTCCCTGTAACTCCCCCTCGGTGTCCCTGCCCTCACCCTCCCTGTATCTCCCCCTCTGTGTCCCTGCCCTCACCCTCCCTGTAACTCCCCCTCGGTGTCCCTGCCCTCACCCTCCCTGTAATCTCCCCCTCAGTGTCCCTGCCCTCACCCTCCCTGTATCTCCCCCTCGGTGTCCCTGCCCTCACCGTCCCTGTATCTCCCCCTCGGTGTCCCTGCCCTCACCGTCCCTGTATCTCCCCCTCAGTGTCCCTTCCCTCACCCTCCCTGTATCTCCCCCTCGGTGTCCCTGCCCTCACCCTCCCTGTATCTCTTCCTCAGTGTCCCTGCCCTCCTACGCTCACCCTCCCTGAAACTCCCCTCAGTGTCCCTGCCCTCACCGTCCCTGTATCTCCTCCTCAGTGTCCCTGCCCTCACCGTCCCTGTATCTCCTCAGTGTCCCTGCCCTCACCGTCCCTGTATCTCCTCCTCAGTGTCCCTGCCCTCACCGTCCCTGTATCTCCTCAGTGTCCCTGCCCTCACCCTCCCTGTATCTCCCCCTCGGTGTCCCTTCCCTCACCGTCCCTGTATCTCCCCCTTAGTGTCCCTTCCCTCACCTTTCCTGTATCTCTCCCTTAGTGTCCCCTCCCTCACCTTTCCTGTATCTCCCCCTCAGTGTCCCTTCCCTCACCCTCAGGCCAGTTTCACACATGCCGGTTTTGACCGGGCGACAAAAGGCCGTCCGTTTTTTTGCCGGGTGTAAAAAATAATGGTGGCTGAAAACAGGTGCCTCTTTTCACACGGCACAGTCGTCATGTTACAGCCGGGAATATCCACTGAGCAGGATGGCTGCCGTGCTGTGTCCATGCCGTCCCTGCTTGACAGTAGTGTATAGGAAACAATGGGCCTGATTCAGAGCCGTTCGCTATTTGCGGTCGTTCGTTCAAAAACAAGGGGTGGCTATTCAAATGATCCCTTCGCAAATTGCAGTCTGTTCCCACCTCTAAGTCTGAACGAGCGCGCAAAACATACGCTCGTTTATTTGATAAAAACGCCCCCTGGCCGCTCGCACCATACGTCATGTCCGCTATTTATTAGATTAATCGAGTACATCGTACAGCGTATGAACTGCTCGCTATTCTTGTGGTTGGTTTTTTCAACCGCTATATTGCGAGCAGTTCTGAGTTAAAAAAAACCAAGTGACGTGGTCAATGACGCTGCTGTATTAATTAGGCACTCCCTTAAAACGCCCATTTTGACCTTTAAGCACGCCTGCGTTCGAATTCCACTCCCCGGTTTTCAAGCACCTTCCCCTGTTACCACCCACATACGCCTCATTCTGTCACTCAAAATAGCAGGCACTCGCTATATAGCGTAGAAACGATTTTCGGCCGCACTGACTGGTTCGCGCATGCGTACTAAAAACCGTACGCATGCGCAGATGTGCGAACATCGCTCGGAACGAGCGTACTGCTGCTAGCGAGCGGCTCTGAATCAGGCCCTATGTTTCCTTACAAATTAGTGTCCCAGCCCTCACCCTCCCTGTAACCCCAAATCAGTGTCCCAGCCCTCACCCCCCCCTGTAACCTCCCTCAGTGTCCCAGCCCCCACCCTCTCTGTAACCGCCAATCAGTGTCCCCGTCCTCACCCTCCCTTTAACCCCCCTCAGTGTCCCTTCCCTCACCCTCCCTGAACCATCCCTCAGTGTCCCAGCCCTCACCTGTGTGGTGGCACATGTTTAAATCCCTTGCACAATGTGCACTGTTGTGTGTGTTTTAATACTAGCGTTCCCACTAGACTGTTTCAGCGGGGCGCCGCGTCCTGCCCTATTTCTGAAGGGCAGAAAGCACCCTGCCCTCCAGCGCGGTGCCCCGCTGAGACAGCCTGTGGGTTCTGTCTTCACCCATGGGTCACAGTGTCCCACGTGTGGTCAAAACAACGGTGCTGCGGTCACCGCTGGTGCACCCAGCATCCATTCACAGTGACCGTAGCGCTTGGGGACTGCCTGGCACTTAAGTGCCCCAGGAGTGACGAAAAACGGAAGCGTCATAAAGACACGCCCCCTTCTCTTTGCCCACACCCCCTTTTCGGCCGCGCGTGCCTTCAGCGCCCTATCTCTAGGTCCGGCACCCTGCCTACTGCCGGACCTAGAGTGAACACTAAATACACAGAATAATGTACACTTTTATGTTCTAATATTAATTATATGTGTATGAGAATAGACTAAGCAGTGGGAATAGTTAGGAATAGCAAGGGGAGTAGTCTGTGACAGGAACCAGGATGCTGACACCAAGGGGGTCAATCCTATTAGGTGCGATGTGTCGTTGCAATGGCATTTAATCGCCGCCAACGGCACCGCAGCTCGCACCCTTCGCTACCCAAGCCAGGATTCGCATAATTTTTTTCGGAGCCCTATGGGGCTGTGAGCAATATTAGGCAAATCCGGGCTGCTGTAAGGTGCGTCCACTGCCGCAATGACTCGCACCAGCGAGATCATCACGGCTAATATGATTGATCCCCAAGATGGGCCTGTGTGTTTTAAAAAGCCAGGGCCTATTTTTAGTCCCAGTCCGGCCCTGCTTGACGCTGTCATTTGTGATATATGTTATGTCTGCCTGTATTTTCTTCTGCATGGTTTAAGTAATGAAAATTTAGAAATAATGTGATTGTGGAGAAGCTGAGTATCTTCTGACATGCTACGCACCTCGTGCAGCGCAGGGTAACACTGCGCAAACCTCAGCCAAGTAGCTGATCAGAAGTGACTGGGAACTGTCTGACTTAAATATCTACTGCTACAGTTTCACTCAGCTTTGCAGACTTCGACGCGGTCTTCCGTGATGAATGTTATGTCTGCATGTGTTTTCTTCTGCATTAAGTAATGAAAGTGAAGAAATAATGTGATTGTGGAGAAGCTGAGTATCTTCTGACATGCTACGCGCGCAGGGTGACACTTGCCCAAACCTCAGCCAAGTAGCTGATCAGAAGTGACGGGGGGCTGTCTGACTTAAATATCTACTGCTACAGTTTAACTCAGCTTTGCAGACTTCGACGCGGTCTTCCGTGATGAATGTTATGTCTGCGTGTGTTTTCTTCTGCATTAAGTAATGAAAATGAAGAAATAATGTAAATGTGGAGAAGCTGAGTATCTTCTGACATGCTACGCGCGCAGGGTGACATGCTGTGCACACAGGGTGACATGCTACGCGCGCAGGGTGACATGCTGTGCACACAGGGTGACATGCTACCCGCGGAGGGTGACATGCTACGCGCGCAGGGTGACATGCTACGCACGCAGGTTGACACTTGCGCAAACCTCAGCCAAGTAGCTGATCAGAAGTGACAGGGAACTGTCTGAATCAAAGATCTACTGCTTCAGTTTATCTCAGCTTTGTATGCTTGACGCGGTCATTTGTGATGAATGTTATGTCTGCCTGTATTTTCTTCTGCATTGTTTAAGTAATGAAAATGTAGAAATAATGTGATTGTGGAGAAGCTGTTTATCTTCTGACATGCTGCGCACCTCACGCAGCGCAGGATAAAACTGCGCAAACCTCAGCTAAGTAGCTGATCAGAAGTGACTGGGGACTGTCTGACTTAAATATCTACTGCTACAGTTTAACTCAGCTTTGCAGACTTCGACGCGGTCTTCCGTGATGAATGTTATGTCTGCGTGTATTTTTTTCTGCATTGTTTATGTAATGAGAATGTAGAAATAATGTGAATGTGGAGAAGTTGAGTATCTTCTGACATGCTGCGCAGGGTGACACTTTAGCTGATCAGAAGTGACTGGGAACTGACATATGTGGCTGGGGCTGCAACCGTGTTATTCAGCTCTATTTCCTCACTCACATATGTGCGCACAGTGTTCCTGCATGTGTGATCCATGATGAATGTTATATTCCTAGATATATGTTTTTGTATTGTTTAAAGAAAGAATTTTTGTTTATATTTTGAAAAAAGTGAATTGAAACTAAAAATGTTTAAGGATGGGACAAGTAAAGGAAACATCGATTATACCAAGTAATTGGCTGTAGAACATTAACGGTTTTGTGGCCAACATTCAATGACACACAATAAATACAGAACAATTTAGGATAAAAATAGAGTTTATTTATATACATGGCTGGTGATTCAACGCTTCATGCACTGTGACGGGTTGCTGCGCTTATCTCGGGTAGGCTGCGCCTCAGCATCCTAAGCAGGCTCCTCAGCATCCTAAGCAGGCTCCTCAGCATCCTAAATGGGTTACCCGAGTCTCCACCCTGATAACGCGCTGGTTTCTGACAGGGATAGTTGTGACTCTTCCACCGTATTGCGCAGGTTGCGCAGACTCCTCCACGGGCTAGCTGAGACGCTTTCACCACATTACACAGGGTGGGCAGCCTCCTGTACGGGCTAGTTGAGCTTCCTTTACTACATTGCGCATGGTGCGTAGCCTCCTCGATGGGCTAGCTGAGCCTCCTCTACCATATTGCGCAGGGTGCGCTGCAGCCTCCTCGATGGGCCTCCTCCATAATATTGCACAGGGTTTGTAGCCTCCAGAACGGGATAGCGGAGCCTCCTCCTCCATATTGCGCAGTCTTCGCAGCTTACAGTACGGGCTGTCTTCTTCCTCCGGCAAAGCACAATGTAGACCTGAAAGCCACCAGCCATGTGTCGCGCTCTTACGTGGAGCCAGCAGTAGAATTATGCTCCCTTCCCACAGTGCGCCGCACTCTTCACTCCCTCTGTCTCAGAGCAGCATACAGATGCGTCGTCAGGGATATCCCGTAAACCTGCACCGCGCAGGAAGCCTCCAATTCGATGTTCCCGGTCAAACAAAGTGACAGCCGGACATTACCAGAAGAGATTGGCCCTGGTTCCATGGCACAGAGGAGCGCAGCGATAGAACAGCCCTGGCATGGAGAACGGGGGACAGATATTCTACCTCTCCTGCCACCCAGAGCCCCGGTCCGCGCCGTGCCCACAGGATGACACCTCTCATGTTCTCCGTGTAACGCCGGATAAAAATAGTGAATGACTTCATTCTAATCACTCTCCACTGTAAGTGCTGAGCTCGTCTGTCTGTTCCAACCCAGCCTGACTGTAGCTGTGCGGGCAATGCTACAGTGCTCACAGGTTTTATACCCCCTCCCTTATAGCCAGTCTTCACTCTGAACAACCCACATCCTCTCTCTGTCTGCTACACTGTCACAGCGACTCTCTGCGCAACCCTCAGCCAAGTAGCTATCAGTAGTGACTGGGGAACGTCTGACTTAAATATCTACTACTACAGTTTAACTCAGCTTTGCAGACTTTGACGTGGTCATTTGTGATGAATGTTATGTCTGCGTGTATTTTCTTCTGCATTGTTTAAGTAATGAAAATGAAGAAATAATGTGGAGAAGCTGAGTATCTTCTGACATGCTACGCGCGCAGGGTGATATGCTACCCGCGCAGGGTGACATGCTATGCGCGCAGTGTGACATGCTACCCGCGCAGGGTGACATGCTGTGCACACCGGGTGACATGCTACCCGCGCAGGGTGACATGCTGTGCAGGCAGGGTGACATGGGTGACATGCTACCTGCGCAGGGTGACATGCTGTGCGCACAGGGTGACATGCTGTGGGCGCAGGGTGACATGCTGTGCACGCAGGATGACATGCTACCTGCGCAGGGTGACATGCTGTGCGCGCAGGGTGACATGCTGTGGGCGCAGGGTGACATGCTGTGCACGCAGGATGACATGCTACCCGGCGCAGGGTGAAATGCTGTGCACGCAGGGTGACATGCTATCTGCGCAGGGTGACATGCTGTGCAGGCAGGGTGACATGCTACGCGCGCAGGGTGACATGCTACGCGCGCAGGGTGATATGCTGTGCACGCAGGATGACATGCTACGCGCGCAGGGTGACATGCTGTGCACGCAGGGTGACATGCTACCTGCGCAGGGTGACATGCTGTGCACGCAGGATGACATGCTACCCGGCGCAGGGTGAAATGCTGTGCACGCAGGGTGACATGCTATCCGCGCAGGGTGACATACTGTGCGCGGAGGGTGACATGCTACGCGCGCAGGGTGACATGCTGTGCACGAAGGGTGACATGCTACGCGCGCAGGGTGACATGCTGTGCACGCAGGTTGACACTTGCACAAACCTCAGCCAAGTAGCTGATCAGAAGTGACTGGGAACTGTCTGACTTAAATATCTACTGCTACAGTTTCACTCAGCTTTTCAGGCTTCGACGCGGTCTTCTGTGATGAATGTTATGTCTGCGTGTGTTTTCTTCTGCATTGTTTAAGTAATGAAAATGAAGAAATAATGTGGAGAAGCTGAGTATCTTCTGACATGCTACGCGCGCAGGGTGACATGCTACGCGCGCAGGGTGACATGCTACGCGCGCAGGGTGACATGCTACGCGCGCAGGGTGACATGCTGTGCACGCAGGGTGACATGCTATCCGCGCAGGGTGACATACTGTGTGCGCAGGGTGACATGCTTCGCGCGCAGGGTGACTTGCTGTGCGCGCAGGATGACATGCTACCCGTGCAGGGTGACATGCTGTGCACGCAGGGTGAGATGCTATCCGCGCAGTGTGACATACTGTGCGCGCAGGGTGACATGCTACTCGCGCAGGGTGACACTTGCCCAAACCTCAGCCAAGTAGCTGATGAGAAGTGATGGGGGGCTGTCTGACTGAAATATCTACTGCTACAGTTTAACTCAGCTTTGCAGACTTCGACGCTGTCTTCCGTGATGAATGTTATGTCTGCGTGTGTTTTCTTCTGCATTAAGTAATGAAAGTGAAGAAATAATGTGATTGTGGAGAAGCTGAGTATCTTCTGACATGCTACGCGCGCAGGGTGACATGCTACGCGCGCAGGGTGACATGCTACGCGCGCAGGGTGACATGCTACGCGCGCAGGGTGACATGCTGTGCGCGCAGGGTGACATGCTACGCGCGCAGGGTGACATGCTACCCGCGCAGGGCTACCCGCGCAGGGTGACATGCTGTGCACGCAGGATGACATGCTACCCGCGCAGGATGAGCTGCTATCCGCGCAGGGTGACATACTGTGCGCGCAGGGTGACCTGCTACGCGCGCAGGGTGACACTTGCCCAAACCTCAGCCAAGTAGCTGATCAGAAGTGACGGGGGGCTGTCTGACTTAAATATCTACTGCTACAGTTTAACTCAGCCTTGCAGACTTCGACGCGGTCTTCCGTGATGAATGTTTTGTCTGCGTGTATTTTCTTCTGCATTAAGTAATGAAAGTGAAGAAATAATGTGATTGTGGAGAAGCTGAGTATCTTCTGACATGCTACGCGCGCAGGGTGACATGCTGTGCGCGCAGGGTGACATGCTGTGGGCGCAGGGTGACACTTGCACAAACCTCAGCCAAGTAGCTGATCAGAAGTGACTGGGAACTGTCTGACTTAAATATCTACTGCTACAGTTTAACTCAGCTTTTCAGGCTTCGACGCGGTCTTCCGTGATGAATGTTATGCCTGCGTGTGTTTTTTTCTGCATTAAGTAATGATAATGTGAATGTGGTGAAGCTGAGTATCTTCTGATATGCTGCACAGGATGACACTTTGCGCAAACCTCAGCCAAGTAGCTGATCAGAAGTGACAGGGAACTGTCTGACTTAAATATCTACTGATTCAGTTTATCTCAGTTTTGTGTGCTTGACGCGGTCATTTGTGATGAATGTTATGTCTGCCTGTATTTTCTTCTGCATTGTTTAAGTAATGAAAATGTAGAAATAATGTGATTGTGGAGAAGCTGTTTATCTTCTGACATGCTGCGCACCTCACGCAGCGCAGGATAAAACTGCGCAAACCTCAGCTAAGTAGCTGATCAGAAGTGACTGGGGACTGTCTGACTTAAATATCTACTACTACAGTTTAACTCAGCTTTGCAGACTTCGACGCGGTCTTCCGTGATGAATGTTATGTCTGCGTGTGTTTTCTTCTGCATTGTTTATGTAATGAGAATGTAGAAATAATGTGAATGTGGAGAAGTTGAGTATCTTCTGACATGCTGCGCAGGGTGACACTTTAGCTGATCAGAAGTGACTGGGAACTGACATATGTGGCTGGGGCTGCAACCGTGTTATTCAGCTCTATTTCCTCACTCACGTATGTGCGCACAGTGTTCCTGCATGTGTGATCCATGATGAATGTTATATTCCTAGATATATGTTTTTGTATTGTTTAAAGAAAGAATTTTTGTTTATATTTTGAAAAAAGTGAATTGAAACTAAAAATGTTTAAGGATGGGACAAGTAAAGGAAACATCGATTATACCAAGTAATTGGCTGTAGAACATTAACGGTTTTGTGTCCAACATTCACTGACACACAATAAATACAGAACAATTTAGGATAAAAATAGAGTTTATTTATATACATGGCTGGTGATTCAACGCTTCATGCACTGTGACGGGTTGCTGCGCTTATCTCGGGTAGGCTGCGCCTCAGCATCCAAAGCAGGCTCCTCAGCATCCTAAGCAGGCTCCTCAGCATCCTAAATGGGTTACCCGAGTCTCCTCCCTGATAACGCGCTGGTTTCTGACAGGGATAGTTGTGACTCTTCCACCGTATTGCGCAGGTTGCGCAGACTCCTCCACGGGCTAGCTGAGACGCTTTCACCACATTACACAGGGTGGGCAGCCTCCTGTACGAGCTAGTTGAGCTTCCTTTACTACATTGCGCAGGGGGCGCAGCCTCCTCGATGGGCTAGCTGAGCCTCCTCTACCATATTGCGCAGGGTGCGCTGCAGCCTCCTCGATGGGCCTCCTCCATAATATTGCACAGGGTTTGTAGCCTCCAGAACGGGATAGCGGAGCCTCCTCCTCCATATTGCGCAGTCTTCGCAGCTTACAGTACGGGCTGTCTTCTTCCTCCGGCAAAGCACAATGTAGACCTGAAAGACACCAGCCATGTGTCGCGCTCTTACATGGAGCCAGCAGTAGAATTATGCTCCCTTCCCACAGTGCGCCGCACTCTTCACTCCCTCTGTCTCAGAGCAGCATACAGATGCGCCGTCAGGGATATCCCGTAAACCTGCACCGCGCAGGAAGCCTCCAATTCGATGTTCCCGGTCAAACAAAGTGACAGCCGGACATTACCAGACAGAGATTGGCCCTGGTTCCATGGCACAGAGGAGCGCAGCGATAGAACAGCCCTGGCATGGAGAACGGGGGACAGATATTCTACCTCTCCTGCCACCCAGAGCCCCGGTCCGCGCCGTGCCCACAGGATGACACCTCTCATGTTCTCCGTGTAACGCCGGATAAAAATAGTGAATGACTTCATTCTAATCACTCTCCACTGTAAGTGCTGAGCTCGTCTGTCTGTTCCAACCCAGCCTGACTGTAGCTGTGCGGGCAATGCTACAGTGCTCACAGGTTTTATACCCCCTCCCTTATAGCCAGTCTTCACTCTGAACAACCCACATCCTCTCTCTGTCTGCTACACTGTCACAGCGACTCTCTGCGCAACCCTCAGCCAAGTAGCTATCAGTAGTGACTGGGGAACGTCTGACTTAAATATCTACTACTACAGTTTAACTCAGCTTTGCAGACTTTGACGCGGTCATTTGTGATGAATGTTATGTCTGCGTGTATTTTCTTCTGCATTGTTGAAGTAATGAAAATGAAGAAATAATGTGGAGAAGCTGAGTATCTTCTGACATGCTACGCGCGCAGGGTGATATGCTACCCGCGCAGGGTGACATGCTATGCGCGCAGTGTGACATGCTACCCGCGCAGGGTGACATGCTGTGCACACCGGGTGACATGCTACCCGCGCAGGGTGACATGCTGTGTAGGCAGGGTGACATGCTACGCGCGCAGGGTGACATGCTACCTGCGCAGGGTGACATGCTGTGCGCACAGGGTGACATGCTGTGGGCGCAGGGTGACATGCTGTGGGCGCAGGGTGACATGCTGTGGGCGCAGGGTGACATGCTACCTGCGCAGGGTGACATGCTGTGCGCGCAGGGTGACATGCTGTGGGCGCAGGGTGACATGCTGTGGGCGCAGGGTGACATGCTGTGCACGCAGGATGACCTGCTACCCGGTGCAGGGTGAAATGCTGTGCACGCAGGGTGACATGCTATCCGCGCAGGGTGACATACTGTGCGCGGTGGGTGACATGCTACGCGCGCTGGGTGACACTTGCCCAAACCTCAGCCAAGTAGCTGATCAGAAGTGACGGGGGGCTGTCTGACTTAAATATCTACTGCTACAGTTTAACTCAGCCTTGCAGACTTCGACGCGGTCTTCCGTGATGAATGTTATGTCTGCGTGTATTTTCTTCTGCATTAAGTAATGAAAGTGAAGAAATAATGTGATTGTGGAGAAGCTGAGTATCTTCTGACATGCTACGCGCGCAGGGTGACATGTTGTGGGCGCAGGGTGACACTTGCCCAAATCTCAGCCAAGTAGCTGATCAGAAGTGACGGGGGGCTGTCTGACTTAAATATCTACTGCTACAGTTTAACTCAGCTTTTCAGGCTTCGACGCGGTCTTCCGTGATGAATGTTATGTCTGCGTGTGTTTTTTTCTGCATTAAGTAATGATAATGTGAATGTGGAGAAGCTGAGAATCTTCTTATATGCTGCACAGGATGACACTTTGCGCAAACCTCAGCCAAGTAGCTGATCAGAAGTGACAGGGAACTGTCTGAATCAAAGATCTACTGCTTCAGTTTATCTCAGCTTTGTATGCTTGACGCGGTCTTTTGTTATATATGTTATGTCTGCCTGTATTTTCTTCTGCATTGTTTAAGTAATGAAAATGTAGAAATAATGTGATTGTGGAGAAGCTGTTTATCTTTTGACATGCTGCGCACCTCACGCAGCGCAGGGTAAAACTGCGCAAACCTCAGCTAAGTAGCTGATCAGAAGTGACTGGGAACTGTCTGACTTAAATATCTACTGCTACAGTTTAACTCAGCTTTGCAGACATCGACGCGGTCTTCCGTGATGAATGTTATGTCTGCGTGTGTTTTCTTCTGCATTAAGTAATGAAAGTGAAGAAATAATGTGATTGTGGAGAAGCTGAGTATCTTCTGATATGCTACGCGCGCAGGGTGACATGCTACACGCGCAGGGTGACATGCTGTGCGCGCAGGGTGACATGCTGTGCACGCAGGGTGACATGCTATCCGCGCAGGGTGACATGCTACGCGCGCAGGGTGACATGCTGTGGGCGCAGGGTGACATGCTACGCGCGCAGGGTGACATGCTACGCGCGCAGGGTGACATGCTGTGGGCGCAGGTTGACACTTGCACAAACCTCAGCCAAGTAGCTGATGAGAAGTGACGGGGGGCTGTCTGACTTAAATATCTACTGCTACAGTTTAACTCAGCTTTGCAGACTTCGACGCAGTCTTCCGTGATGAATGTTATGTCTGCGTGTGTTTTTTTCTGCATTAAGTAATGATAATGTGAATGTGGAGAAGCTGAGTATCTTCTGATATGCTGCACAGGATGACACTTTGCGCAAACCTCAGCCAAGTAGCTGATCAGAAGTGACTGGGGACTGTCTGATTTAAATATCTACTACTACAGTTTAACTCAGCTTTGCAGACCTCGACGCGGTCTTCCGTGATGAATGTTATGTCTGCGTGTATTTTCTTCTGCATTAAGTAATTAAAGTGAAGAAATAATGTGATTGTGGAGAAGCTGAGTATCTTCTGACATGCTACGCGCGCAGGGTGACATGCTACCCGCGCAGGGTGACATGCTGTGCACGCAGGGTGACATGCTATCCGCGCAGGGTGACATACTGTGCGCGGCGGGTGACATGCTACGCGCGCAGGGTGACACTTGCCCAAACCTCAGCCAAGTAGCTGATCAGAAGTGACGGGGGGCTGTCTGACTTAAATATCTACTGCTACAGTTTAACTCAGCTTTGCAGACGTCGACGCGGTCTTCCGTGATGAATGTTATGTCTGCGTGTGTTTTCTTCTGCATTAATTAAAGTGAAGAAATAATGTGATTGTGGAGAAGCTGAGTATCTTCTGACATGCTACGCGCGCAGGGTGACAATCTGTGCGCGCAGAGTGACATGCTACGCGCGCAGGGTGACATACTGTGCGCGCAGGATGACATGCTACCCGCGCAGGGTGACATGCTACCCGCGCAGGGTGACATGCTACGCGCGCAGGGTGACATGCTACCAGCGCAGGGTGACATGCTACGCGCGCAGGGTGACACTTGCCCAAACCTCTGCCAAGTAGCTGATCAGAAGTGACTGGGAACTGTCTGACTTAAATATCTACTGCTACAGTTTAACTCAGCTTTTCAGGCTTCGACGCGGTCTTCCGTGATGAATGTTATGTCTACGTGTGTTTTTTTCTGCATTAAGTAATGATAATGTGAATGTGGAGAAGCTGAGTATCTTCTGATATGCTGCACAGGATGACACTTTGCGCAAACCTCAGCCAAGTAGCTGATCAGAAGTGACAGGGAACTGTCTGAATCAAAGATCTACTGCTTCAGTTTATCTCAGCTTTGTATGCTTGACGCGGTCATTTGTTATATATGTTATGTCTGCCTGTATTTTCTTCTGCATTGTTTAAGTAATGAAAATGTAGAAATAATGTGATTGTGGAGAAGCTGTTTATCTTTTGACATGCTGCGCACCTCACGCAGCGCAGGGTAAAACTGCGCAAACCTCAGCTAAGTAGCTGATCAGAAGTGACGGGGGGCTGTCTGACTTAAATATCTACTGCTACAGTTTAACTCAGCTTTGCAGATTTCGACGCGGTCTTCCGTGATGAATGTTATGTCTGCGTGTGTTTTCTTCTGCATTAAGTAATGAAAGTGAAGAAATAATGTGATTGTGGAGAAGCTGAGTATCTTCTGACATGCTACGCGCGCACGGTGACATGCTACCTGGCGCAGGGTGAAATGCTGTGCCCACCGGGTGACATGCTACCCGCGCAGGGTGACATGCCGTGCAGGCAGGGTGACATGCTACGCGCGCAGGGTGACATGCTACCTGCGCAGGGTGACATGCTGTGGGCGCAGGGTGACATGCTGTGGGCGCAGGGTGACATGCTGTGCGCGCAGGGTGACATGCTGTGCGCGCAGGGTGACATGCTGTGGGCGCAGGGTGACACTTGCACAAACCTCAGCTAAGTAGCTGATCAGAAGTGACTGGGAACTGTCTGACTTAAATATCTACTGCTACAGTTTAACTCAGCTTTTCAGGCTTCGACGCGGTCTTCCGAGATGAATGTTATGTCTGCGTGTGTTTTTTTCTGCATTAAGTAATGAAAGTGAAGAAATAATGTGATTGTGGAGAAGCTGAGTTTCTTCTGACATGCTACGCGCGCAGGGTGACATGTTGTGGGCGCAGGGTGACACTTGCACAAACCTCAGCCAAGTAGCTGATCAGAAGTGACTGGGAACTGTCTGACTTAAATATCTACTGCTACAGTTTAACTCAGCTTTTCAGGCTTCGACGCGGTCTTCCGTGATGAATGTTATGTCTGCGTGTGTTTTCTTCTGCATTAAGTAATGAAAGTGAAGAAATAATGTGATTGTGGAGAAGCTGAGTATCTTCTGACATGCTACACGCGCAGGGTGACATGCTACACGCGCAGGGTGACATGCTACGCGCGCAGGGTGACATGCTACGCGCGCAGGGTGACATGCTGTGCGCGCAGGGTGACATGCTGTGCACGCAGGGTGACATGCTATCCGCGCAGGGTGACATACTGTGTGCGCAGGGTGACATGCTTCGCGCGCAGGGTGACTTGCTGTGCACGCAGGATGACATGCTACCCGTGCAGGGTGACATGCTGTGCACGCAGGGTGAGATGCTATCCGCGCAGTGTGACATACTGTGCGCGCAGGGTGACATGCTACTCGCGCAGGGTGACACTTGCCCAAACCTCAGCCAAGTAGCTGATGAGAAGTGACGGGGGGCTGTCTGACTTAAATATCTACTGCTACAGTTTAACTCAGCTTTGCAGACTTCGACGCGGTCTTCCGTGATGAATGTTATGTCTGCGTGTGTTTTCTTCTGCATTAAGTAATGAAAGTGAAGAAATAATGTGATTGTGGAGAAGCTGAGTATCTTCTGACATGCTACGCGCGCAGGGTGACATGCTACGCGCGCAGGGTGACATGCTGTGCGGGCAGGGTGACATGCTACCCGCGCAGGGCTACCCGCGCAGGGTGACATGCTGTGCGCGCAGGGTGACATGCTGTGCGCGCAGGATGACATGCTACCCGCGCAGGGTGAGCTGCTATCCGCGCAGGGTGACATACTGTGCGCGCAGGGTGACATACTGTGTGCGCAGGGTGACATTCTACCCGCGCAGGGTTACCCGCGCAGGGTGACATGCTGTGCGCGCAGGGTGACATGCTGTGCGCGCAGGATGACATGCTACCCGCGCAGGGTGAGCTGCTATCCGCGCAGGGTGACATACTGTGCGCGCAGGGTGACACTTGCCCAAACCTCAGCCAAGTAGCTGATCAGAAGTGACAGGGAACTGTCTGAATCAAAGATCTACTGCTTCAGTTTATCTCAGCTTTGTGTGCTTGACGCGGTCATTTGTGATGAATGTTATGTCTGCCTGTATTTTCTTCTGCATTGTTTAAGTAATGAAAATGTAGAAATAATGTGATTGTGGAGAAGCTGTTTATCTTTTGACATGCTGCGCACCTCGCGCAGCGCAGGGTAAAACTGCGCAAACCTCAGCTAAGTAGCTGATCAGAAGTGACTGGGAACTGTGTGACTTAAATATCTACTGCTACAGTTTAACTCAGCTTTGCAGACTTCGACGCGGTCTTCTGTGATGAATGTTATGTCTGCGTGTGTTTTCTTCTGCATTAAGTAATGAAAGTGAAGAAATAATGTGATTGTGGAGAAGCTGAGTATCTTCTGATATGCTACGCGCGCAGGGTGACATGCTACACGCGCAGGGTGACATGCTGTGCGCGCAGGGTGACATGCTGTGCACGCAGGGTGACATGCTATCCGCGCAGGGTGACATGCTACGCGCGCAGGGTGACATGCTGTGGGCGCAGGGTGACATGCTACGCGCGCAGGGTGACATGCTACGCGCGCAGGGTGACATGCTGTGGGCGCAGGTTGACACTTGCACAAACCTCAGCCAAGTAGCTGATGAGAAGTGACGGGGGGCTGTCTGACTTAAATATCTACTGCTACAGTTTAACTCAGCTTTGCAGACTTCGACGCAGTCTTCCGTGATGAATGTTATGTCTGCGTGTGTTTTTTTCTGCATTAAGTAATGATAATGTGAATGTGGAGAAGCTGAGTATCTTCTGATATGCTGCACAGGATGACACTTTGCGCAAACCTCAGCCAAGTAGCTGATCAGAAGTGACTGGGGACTGTCTGACTTAAATATCTACTACTACAGTTTAACTCAGCTTTGCAGACCTCGACGCGGTCTTCCGTGATGAATGTTATGTCTGCGTGTATTTTCTTCTGCATTAAGTAATTAAAGTGAAGAAATAATGTGATTGTGGAGAAGCTGAGTATCTTCTGACATGCTACGCGCGCAGGGTGACATGCTACCCGCGCAGGGTGACATGCTGTGCACGCAGGGTGACATGCTATCCGCGCAGGGTGACATACTGTGCGCGGCGGGTGACATGCTACGCGCGCAGGGTGACACTTGCCCAAACCTCAGCCAAGTAGCTGATCAGAAGTGACGGGGGGCTGTCTGACTTAAATATCTACTGCTACAGTTTAACTCAGCTTTGCAGACGTCGACGCGGTCTTCCGTGATGAATGTTATGTCTGCGTGTGTTTTCTTCTGCATTAAGTAATTAAAGTGAAGAAATAATGTGATTGTGGAGAAGCTGAGTATCTTCTGACATGCTACGCGCGCAGGGTGACAATCTGTGCGCGCAGAGTGACATGCTACGCGCGCAGGGTGACATACTGTGCGCGCAGGATGACATGCTACCCGCGCAGGGTGACATGCTACCCGCGCAGGGTGACATGCTACGCGCGCAGGGTGACATGCTACCAGCGCAGGGTGACATGCTACGCGCGCAGGGTGACACTTGCCCAAACCTCTGCCAAGTAGCTGATCAGAAGTGACTGGGAACTGTCTGACTTAAATATCTACTGCTACAGTTTAACTCAGCTTTTCAGGCTTCGACGCGGTCTTCCGTGATGAATGTTATGTCTGCGTGTGTTTTTTTCTGCATTAAGTAATGATAATGTGAATGTGGAGAAGCTGAGTATCTTCTGATATGCTGCACAGGATGACACTTTGCGCAAACCTCAGCCAAGTAGCTGATCAGAAGTGACAGGGAACTGTCTGAATCAAAGATCTACTGCTTCAGTTTATCTCAGCTTTGTATGCTTGACGCGGTCATTTGTTATATATGTTATGTCTGCCTGTATTTTCTTCTGCATTGTTTAAGTAATGAAAATGTAGAAATAATGTGATTGTGGAGAAGCTGTTTATCTTTTGACATGCTGCGCACCTCACGCAGCGCAGGGTAAAACTGCGCAAACCTCAGCTAAGTAGCTGATCAGAAGTGACGGGGGGCTGTCTGACTTAAATATCTACTGCTACAGTTTAACTCAGCTTTGCAGATTTCGACGCGGTCTTCCGTGATGAATGTTATGTCTGCGTGTGTTTTCTTCTGCAGTAAGTAATGAAAGTGAAGAAATAATGTGATTGTGGAGAAGCTGAGTATCTTCTGACATGCTACGCGCGCAGGGTGACATGCTACGCGCGCAGGGTGACATGCTACGCGCGCAGCGTGACATGCTGTGCACGCAGGGTGACATGCTATCCGCGCAGGGTGACATACTGTGTGCGCAGGGTGACATGCTTCGCGCGCAGGGTGACTTGCTGTGCGCGCAGGATGACATGCTACCCGTGCAGGGTGACATGCTATCCGCGCAGGGTGACATACTGTGTGCGCAGGGTGACATGCTTCGCGCGCAGGGTGACTTGCTGTGCGCGCAGGATGACATGCTACCCGTGCAGGGTGACATGCTGTGCACGCAGGGTGACATGCTATCCGCGCAGGGTGACATACTGTGCGCGGCGGGTGACATGCTACGCGCGCAGGGTGACACTTGCCCAAACCTCAGCCAAGTAGCTGATCAGAAGTGACGGGGGGCTGTCTGACTTAAATATCTACTGCTACAGTTTAACTCAGCCTTGCAGACTTCGACGCGGTCTTCCGTGATGAATGTTATGTCTGCGTGTATTTTCTTCTGCATTAAGTAATGAAAGTGAAGAAATAATGTGATTGTGGAGAAGCTGAGTATCTTCTGACATGCTACGCGCCCAGGGTGACATGCTACGCGCGCAGGGTGACATGCTGTGCGCGCAGGGTGACATGCTGTGGGCGCAGGGTGACACTTGCACAAACCTCAGCCAAGTAGCTGATCAGAAGTGACTGGGAACTGTCTGACTTATATATCTACTGCTACAGTTTAACTCAGCTTTTCAGGCTTCGACGCGGTCTTCCGTGATGAATGTTATGTCTGCGTGTGTTTTTTTCTGCATTAAGTAATGATAATGTGAATGTGGAGAAGCTGAGTATCTTCTGATATGCTGCACAGGATGACACTTTGCGCAAACCTCAGCCAAGTAGCTGATCAGAAGTGACAGGGAACTGTCTGAATCAAAGATCTACTGCTTCAGTTTATCTCAGCTTTGTATGCTTGACGCGGTCATTTGTTATATATGTTATGTCTGCCTGTATTTTCTTCTGCATTGTTTAAGTAATGAAAATGTAGAAATAATGTGATTGTGGAGAAGCTGTTTATCTTTTGACATGCTGCGCACCTCACGCAGCGCAGGGTAAAACTGCGCAAACCTCAGCTAAGTAGCTGATCAGAAGTGACGGGGGGCTGTCTGACTTAAATATCTACTGCTACAGTTTAACTCAGCTTTGCAGACTTCGACGCGGTCTTCCGTGATGAATGTTATGTCTGCGTGTGTTTTCTTCTGCATTAAGTAATGAAAGTGAAGAAATAATGTGATTGTGGAGAAGCTGAGTATCTTCTGACATGCTACACGCGCAGGGTGACATGCTACGCGCGCAGGGTGACATGCTATCCGCGCAGGGTGACATACTGTGTGCGCAGGGTGACATGCTTCGCGCGCAGGGTGACTTGCTGTGCGCGCAGGATGACATGCTACCCGTGCAGGGTGACATGCTGTGCACGCAGGGTGAGATGCTATCCGCGCAGTGTGACATACTGTGCGCGCAGGGTGACATGCTACTCGCGCAGGGTGACACTTGCCCAAACCTCAGCCAAGTAGCTGATGAGAAGTGACGGGGGGCTGTCTGACTTAAATATCTACTGCTACAGTTTAACTCAGCTTTGCAGACTTCGACGCTGTCTTCCGTGATGAATGTTATGTCTGCGTGTGTTTTCTTCTGCATTAAGTAATGAAAGTGAAGAAATAATGTGATTGTGGAGAAGCTGAGTATCTTCTGACATGCTACGCGCGCAGGGTGACATGCTACGCGCGCAGGGTGACATGCTACGCGCGCAGGGTGACATGCTGTGCGCGCAGGGTGACATGCTACGCGCGCAGGGTGACATGCTACCCGCGCAGGGCTACCCGCGCAGGGTGACATGCTGTGCACGCAGGATGACATGCTACCCGCGCAGGGTGAGCTGCTATCCGCGCAGGGTGACATACTGTGCGCGCAGGGTGACCTGCTACGCGCGCAGGGTGACACTTGCCCAAACCTCAGCCAAGTAGCTGATCAGAAGTGACGGGGGGCTGTCTGACTTAAATATCTACTGCTACAGTTTAACTCAGCCTTGCAGACTTCGACGCGGTCTTCCGTGATGAATGTTTTGTCTGCGTGTATTTTCTTCTGCATTAAGTAATGAAAGTGAAGAAATAATGTGATTGTGGAGAAGCTGAGTATCTTCTGACATGCTACGCGCGCAGGGTGACACTTGCCCAAATCTCAGCCAAGTAGCTGATCAGAAGTGACGGGGGGCTGTCTGACTTAAATATCTACTGCTACAGTTTAACTCAGCTTTTCAGGCTTCGACGCGGTCTTCTGTGATGAATGTTATGTCTGCGTGTGTTTTTTTCTGCATTAAGTAATGATAATGTGAATGTGGAGAAGCTGAGTATCTTCTGATATGCTGCACAGGATGACACTTTGCGCAAACCTCAGCCAAGTAGCTGATCAGAAGTGACAGGGAACTGTCTGACTTAAATATCTACTGATTCAGTTTATCTCAGTTTTGTGTGCTTGACGCGGTCATTTGTGATGAATGTTATGTCTGCCTGTATTTTCTTCTGCATTGTTTAAGTAATGAAAATGTAGAAATAATGTGATTGTGGAGAAGCTGTTTATCTTCTGACATGCTGCGCACCTCACGCAGCGCAGGATAAAACTGCGCAAACCTCAGCTAAGTAGCTGATCAGAAGTGACTGGGGACTGTCTGACTTAAATATCTACTACTACAGTTTAACTCAGCTTTGCAGACTTCGACGCGGTCTTCCGTGATGAATGTTATGTCTGCGTGTGTTTTCTTCTGCATTGTTTATGTAATGAGAATGTAGAAATAATGTGAATGTGGAGAAGTTGAGTATCTTCTGACATGCTGCGCAGGGTGACACTTTAGCTGATCAGAAGTGACTGGGAACTGACATATGTGGCTGGGGCTGCAACCGTGTTATTCAGCTCTATTTCCTCACTCACGTATGTGCGCACAGTGTTCCTGCATGTGTGATCCATGATGAATGTTATATTCCTAGATATCAGTTTTTGTATTGTTTAAAGAAAGAATTTTTGTTTATATTTTGAAAAAAGTGAATTGAAACTAAAAATGTTTAAGGATGGGACAAGTAAAGGAAACATCGATTATACCAAGTAATTGGCTGTAGAACATTAACGGTTTTGTGGCCAACATTCACTGACACACAATAAATACAGAACAATTTAGGATAAAAATAGAGTTTATTTATATACATGGCTGGTGATTCAACGCTTCATGCACTGTGACGGGTTGCTGCGCTTATCTCGGGTAGGCTGCGCCTCAGCATCCAAAGCAGGCTCCTCAGCATCCTAAGCAGGCTCCTCAGCATCCTAAATGGGTTACCCGAGTCTCCTCCCTGATAACGCGCTGGTTTCTGACAGGGATAGTTGTGACTCTTCCACCGTATTGCGCAGGTTGCGCAGACTCCTCCACGGGCTAGCTGAGACGCTTTCACCACATTACACAGGGTGGGCAGCCTCCTGTACGAGCTAGTTGAGCTTCCTTTACTACATTGCGCAGGGGGCGCAGCCTCCTCGATGGGCTAGCTGAGCCTCCTCTACCATATTGCGCAGGGTGCGCTGCAGCCTCCTCGATGGGCCTCCTCCATAATATTGCACAGGGTTTGTAGCCTCCAGAACGGGATAGCGGAGCCTCCTCCTCCATATTGCGCAGTCTTCGCAGCTTACAGTACGGGCTGTCTTCTTCCTCCGGCAAAGCACAATGTAGACCTGAAAGACACCAGCCATGTGTCGCGCTCTTACATGGAGCCAGCAGTAGAATTATGCTCCCTTCCCACAGTGCGCCGCACTCTTCACTCCCTCTGTCTCAGAGCAGCATACAGATGCGCCGTCAGGGATATCCCGTAAACCTGCACCGCGCAGGAAGCCTCCAATTCGATGTTCCCGGTCAAACAAAGTGACAGCCGGACATTACCAGACAGAGATTGGCCCTGGTTCCATGGCACAGAGGAGCGCAGCGATAGAACAGCCCTGGCATGGAGAACGGGGGACAGATATTCTACCTCTCCTGCCACCCAGAGCCCCGGTCCGCGCCGTGCCCACAGGATGACACCTCTCATGTTCTCCGTGTAACGCCGGATAAAAATAGTGAATGACTTCATTCTAATCACTCTCCACTGTAAGTGCTGAGCTCGTCTGTCTGTTCCAACCCAGCCTGACTGTAGCTGTGCGGGCAATGCTACAGTGCTCACAGGTTTTATACCCCCTCCCTTATAGCCAGTCTTCACTCTGAACAACCCACATCCTCTCTCTGTCTGCTACACTGTCACAGCGACTCTCTGCGCAACCCTCAGCCAAGTAGCTATCAGTAGTGACTGGGGAACGTCTGACTTAAATATCTACTACTACAGTTTAACTCAGCTTTGCAGACTTTGACGCGGTCATTTGTGATGAATGTTATGTCTGCGTGTATTTTCTTCTGCATTGTTTAAGTAATGAAAATGAAGAAATAATGTGGAGAAGCTGAGTATCTTCTGACATGCTACGCGCACAGGGTGATATGCTACCCGCGCAGGGTGACATGCTATGCGCGCAGGGTGACATACTGTGCGCGGCGGGTGACATGCTACGCGCGCAGGGTGACACTTGCCCAAACCTCAGCCAAGTAGCTGATCAGAAGTGACGGGGGGCTGTCTGACTTAAATATCTACTGCTACAGTTTAACTCAGCCTTGCAGACTTCGACGCGGTCTTCCGTGATGAATGTTATGTCTGCGTGTATTTTCTTCTGCATTAAGTAATGAAAGTGAAGAAATAATGTGATTGTGGAGAAGCTGAGTATCTTCTGACATGCTACGCGCCCAGGGTGACATGCTACGCGCGCAGGGTGACATGCTGTGCGCGCAGGGTGACATGCTGTGGGCGCAGGGTGACACTTGCACAAACCTCAGCCAAGTAGCTGATCAGAAGTGACTGGGAACTGTCTGACTTATATATCTACTGCTACAGTTTAACTCAGCTTTTCAGGCTTCGACGCGGTCTTCCGTGATGAATGTTATGTCTGCGTGTGTTTTTTTCTGCATTAAGTAATGATAATGTGAATGTGGAGAAGCTGAGTATCTTCTGATATGCTGCACAGGATGACACTTTGCGCAAACCTCAGCCAAGTAGCTGATCAGAAGTGACAGGGAACTGTCTGAATCAAAGATCTACTGCTTCAGTTTATCTCAGCTTTGTATGCTTGACGCGGTCATTTGTTATATATGTTATGTCTGCCTGTATTTTCTTCTGCATTGTTTAAGTAATGAAAATGTAGAAATAATGTGATTGTGGAGAAGCTGTTTATCTTTTGACATGCTGCGCACCTCACGCAGCGCAGGGTAAAACTGCGCAAACCTCAGCTAAGTAGCTGATCAGAAGTGACGGGGGGCTGTCTGACTTAAATATCTACTGCTACAGTTTAACTCAGCTTTGCAGACTTCGACGCGGTCTTCCGTGATGAATGTTATGTCTGCGTGTGTTTTCTTCTGCATTAAGTAATGAAAGTGAAGAAATAATGTGATTGTGGAGAAGCTGAGTATCTTCTGACATGCTACACGCGCAGGGTGACATGCTACGCGCGCAGGGTGACATGCTATCCGCGCAGGGTGACATACTGTGTGCGCAGGGTGACATGCTTCGCGCGCAGGGTGACTTGCTGTGCGCGCAGGATGACATGCTACCCGTGCAGGGTGACATGCTGTGCACGCAGGGTGAGATGCTATCCGCGCAGTGTGACATACTGTGCGCGCAGGGTGACATGCTACTCGCGCAGGGTGACACTTGCCCAAACCTCAGCCAAGTAGCTGATGAGAAGTGACGGGGGGCTGTCTGACTTAAATATCTACTGCTACAGTTTAACTCAGCTTTGCAGACTTCGACGCTGTCTTCCGTGATGAATGTTATGTCTGCGTGTGTTTTCTTCTGCATTAAGTAATGAAAGTGAAGAAATAATGTGATTGTGGAGAAGCTGAGTATCTTCTGACATGCTACGCGCGCAGGGTGACATGCTACGCGCGCAGGGTGACATGCTACGCGCGCAGGGTGACATGCTGTGCGCGCAGGGTGACATGCTACGCGCGCAGGGTGACATGCTACCCGCGCAGGGCTACCCGCGCAGGGTGACATGCTGTGCACGCAGGATGACATGCTACCCGCGCAGGGTGAGCTGCTATCCGCGCAGGGTGACATACTGTGCGCGCAGGGTGACCTGCTACGCGCGCAGGGTGACACTTGCCCAAACCTCAGCCAAGTAGCTGATCAGAAGTGACGGGGGGCTGTCTGACTTAAATATCTACTGCTACAGTTTAACTCAGCCTTGCAGACTTCGACGCGGTCTTCCGTGATGAATGTTTTGTCTGCGTGTATTTTCTTCTGCATTAAGTAATGAAAGTGAAGAAATAATGTGATTGTGGAGAAGCTGAGTATCTTCTGACCTGCTACGCGCGCAGGGTGACACTTGCCCAAATCTCAGCCAAGTAGCTGATCAGAAGTGACGGGGGGCTGTCTGACTTAAATATCTACTGCTACAGTTTAACTCAGCTTTTCAGGCTTCGACGCGGTCTTCTGTGATGAATGTTATGTCTGCGTGTGTTTTTTTCTGCATTAAGTAATGATAATGTGAATGTGGAGAAGCTGAGTATCTTCTGATATGCTGCACAGGATGACACTTTGCGCAAACCTCAGCCAAGTAGCTGATCAGAAGTGACAGGGAACTGTCTGACTTAAATATCTACTGATTCAGTTTATCTCAGTTTTGTGTGCTTGACGCGGTCATTTGTTATATATGTTATGTCTGCCTGTATTTTCTTCTGCATTGTTTAAGTAATGAAAATGTAGAAATAATGTGATTGTGGAGAAGCTGTTTATCTTCTGACATGCTGCGCACCTCACGCAGCGCAGGATAAAACTGCGCAAACCTCAGCTAAGTAGCTGATCAGAAGTGACTGGGGACTGTCTGACTTAAATATCTACTACTACAGTTTAACTCAGCTTTGCAGACTTCGACGCGGTCTTCCGTGATGAATGTTATGTCTGCGTGTGTTTTCTTCTGCATTGTTTATGTAATGAGAATGTAGAAATAATGTGAATGTGGAGAAGTTGAGTATCTTCTGACATGCTGCGCAGGGTGACACTTTAGCTGATCAGAAGTGACTGGGAACTGACATATGTGGCTGGGGCTGCAACCGTGTTATTCAGCTCTATTTCCTCACTCACGTATGTGCGCACAGTGTTCCTGCATGTGTGATCCATGATGAATGTTATATTCCTAGATATATGTTTTTGTATTGTTTAAAGAAAGAATTTTTGTTTATATTTTGAAAAAAGTGAATTGAAACTAAAAATGTTTAAGGATGGGACAAGTAAAGGAAACATCGATTATACCAAGTAATTGGCTGTAGAACATTAACGGTTTTGTGGCCAACATTCACTGACACACAATAAATACAGAACAATTTAGGATAAAAATAGAGTTTATTTATATACATGGCTGGTGATTCAACGCTTCATGCACTGTGACGGGTTGCTGCGCTTATCTCGGGTAGGCTGCGCCTCAGCATCCAAAGCAGGCTCCTCAGCATCCTAAGCAGGCTCCTCAGCATCCTAAATGGGTTACCCGAGTCTCCTCCCTGATAACGCGCTGGTTTCTGACAGGGATAGTTGTGACTCTTCCACCGTATTGCGCAGGTTGCGCAGACTCCTCCACGGGCTAGCTGAGACGCTTTCACCACATTACACAGGGTGGGCAGCCTCCTGTACGAGCTAGTTGAGCTTCCTTTACTACATTGCGCAGGGGGCGCAGCCTCCTCGATGGGCTAGCTGAGCCTCCTCTACCATATTGCGCAGGGTGCGCTGCAGCCTCCTCGATGGGCCTCCTCCATAATATTGCACAGGGTTTGTAGCCTCCAGAACGGGATAGCGGAGCCTCCTCCTCCATATTGCGCAGTCTTCGCAGCTTACAGTACGGGCTGTCTTCTTCCTCCGGCAAAGCACAATGTAGACCTGAAAGACACCAGCCATGTGTCGCGCTCTTACATGGAGCCAGCAGTAGAATTATGCTCCCTTCCCACAGTGCGCCGCACTCTTCACTCCCTCTGTCTCAGAGCAGCATACAGATGCGCCGTCAGGGATATCCCGTAAACCTGCACCGCGCAGGAAGCCTCCAATTCGATGTTCCCGGTCAAACAAAGTGACAGCCGGACATTACCAGACAGAGATTGGCCCTGGTTCCATGGCACAGAGGAGCGCAGCGATAGAACAGCCCTGGCATGGAGAACGGGGGACAGATATTCTACCTCTCCTGCCACCCAGAGCCCCGGTCCGCGCCGTGCCCACAGGATGACACCTCTCATGTTCTCCGTGTAACGCCGGATAAAAATAGTGAATGACTTCATTCTAATCACTCTCCACTGTAAGTGCTGAGCTCGTCTGTCTGTTCCAACCCAGCCTGACTGTAGCTGTGCGGGCAATGCTACAGTGCTCACAGGTTTTATACCCCCTCCCTTATAGCCAGTCTTCACTCTGAACAACCCACATCCTCTCTCTGTCTGCTACACTGTCACAGCGACTCTCTGCGCAACCCTCAGCCAAGTAGCTATCAGTAGTGACTGGGGAACGTCTGACTTAAATATCTACTACTACAGTTTAACTCAGCTTTGCAGACTTTGACGTGGTCATTTGTGATGAATGTTATGTCTGCGTGTATTTTCTTCTGCATTGTTTAAGTAATGAAAATGAAGAAATAATGTGGAGAAGCTGAGTATCTTCTGACATGCTACGCGCGCAGGGTGATATGCTACCCGCGCAGGGTGACATGCTATGCGCGCAGTGTGACATGCTACCCGCGCAGGGTGACATGCTGTGCACACCGGGTGACATGCTACCCGCGCAGGGTGACATGCTGTGCAGGCAGGGTGACATGGGTGACATGCTACCTGCGCAGGGTGACATGCTGTGCGCACAGGGTGACATGCTGTGGGCGCAGGGTGACATGCTGTGGGCGCAGGGTGACATGCTGTGGGCGCAGGGTGACATGCTACCTGCGCAGGGTGACATGCTGTGCGCGCAGGGTGACATGCTGTGGGCGCAGGGTGACATGCTGTGCACGCAGGATGACATGCTACCCGGCGCAGGGTGAAATGCTGTGCACGCAGGGTGACATGCTATCCGCGCAGGGTGACATACTGTGCGCGGCGGGTGACATGCTACGCGCGCAGGGTGACACTTGCCCAAACCTCAGCCAAGTAGCTGATCAGAAGTGACGGGGGGCTGTCTGACTTAAATATCTACTGCTACAGTTTAACTCAGCCTTGCAGACTTCGACGCGGTCTTCCGTGATGAATGTTATGTCTGCGTGTATTTTCTTCTGCATTAAGTAATGAAAGTGAAGAAATAATGTGATTGTGGAGAAGCTGAGTATCTTCTGACATGCTACGCGCCCAGGGTGACATGCTACGCGCGCAGGGTGACATGCTGTGCGCGCAGGGTGACATGCTGTGGGCGCAGGGTGACACTTGCACAAACCTCAGCCAAGTAGCTGATCAGAAGTGACTGGGAACTGTCTGACTTATATATCTACTGCTACAGTTTAACTCAGCTTTTCAGGCTTCGACGCGGTCTTCCGTGATGAATGTTATGTCTGCGTGTGTTTTTTTCTGCATTAAGTAATGATAATGTGAATGTGGAGAAGCTGAGTATCTTCTGATATGCTGCACAGGATGACACTTTGCGCAAACCTCAGCCAAGTAGCTGATCAGAAGTGACAGGGAACTGTCTGAATCAAAGATCTACTGCTTCAGTTTATCTCAGCTTTGTATGCTTGACGCGGTCATTTGTTATATATGTTATGTCTGCCTGTATTTTCTTCTGCATTGTTTAAGTAATGAAAATGTAGAAATAATGTGATTGTGGAGAAGCTGTTTATCTTTTGACATGCTGCGCACCTCACGCAGCGCAGGGTAAAACTGCGCAAACCTCAGCTAAGTAGCTGATCAGAAGTGACGGGGGGCTGTCTGACTTAAATATCTACTGCTACAGTTTAACTCAGCTTTGCAGACTTCGACGCGGTCTTCCGTGATGAATGTTATGTCTGCGTGTGTTTTCTTCTGCATTAAGTAATGAAAGTGAAGAAATAATGTGATTGTGGAGAAGCTGAGTATCTTCTGACATGCTACACGCGCAGGGTGACATGCTACGCGCGCAGGGTGACATGCTGTGCACGCAGGGTGACATGCTATCCGCGCAGGGTGACATACTGTGTGCGCAGGGTGACATGCTTCGCGCGCAGGGTGACTTGCTGTGCGCGCAGGATGACATGCTACCCGTGCAGGGTGACATGCTGTGCACGCAGGGTGAGATGCTATCCGCGCAGTGTGACATACTGTGCGCGCAGGGTGACATGCTACTCGCGCAGGGTGACACTTGCCCAAACCTCAGCCAAGTAGCTGATGAGAAGTGACGGGGGGCTGTCTGACTTAAATATCTACTGCTACAGTTTAACTCAGCTTTGCAGACTTCGACGCTGTCTTCCGTGATGAATGTTATGTCTGCGTGTGTTTTCTTCTGCATTAAGTAATGAAAGTGAAGAAATAATGTGATTGTGGAGAAGCTGAGTATCTTCTGACATGCTACGCGCGCTGGGTGACATGCTGTGCGCGCAGGGTGACATGCTGTGGGCGCAGGGTGACACTTGCACAAACCTCAGCCAAGTAGCTGATCAGAAGTGACTGGGAACTGTCTGACTTAAATATCTACTGCTACAGTTTAACTCAGCTTTTCAGGCTTCGACGCGGTCTTCCGTGATGAATGTTATGTCTGCGTGTGTTTTTTTCTGCATTAAGTAATGATAATGTGAATGTGGTGAAGCTGAGTATCTTCTGATATGCTGCACAGGATGACACTTTGCGCAAACCTCAGCCAAGTAGCTGATCAGAAGTGACAGGGAACTGTCTGACTTAAATATCTACTGATTCAGTTTATCTCAGTTTTGTGTGCTTGACGCGGTCATTTGTGATGAATGTTATGTCTGCCTGTATTTTCTTCTGCATTGTTTAAGTAATGAAAATGTAGAAATAATGTGATTGTGGAGAAGCTGTTTATCTTCTGACATGCTGCGCACCTCACGCAGCGCAGGATAAAACTGCGCAAACCTCAGCTAAGTAGCTGATCAGAAGTGACTGGGGACTGTCTGACTTAAATATCTACTACTACAGTTTAACTCAGCTTTGCAGACTTCGACGCGGTCTTCCGTGATGAATGTTATGTCTGCGTGTGTTTTCTTCTGCATTGTTTATGTAATGAGAATGTAGAAATAATGTGAATGTGGAGAAGTTGAGTATCTTCTGACATGCTGCGCAGGGTGACACTTTAGCTGATCAGAAGTGACTGGGAACTGACATATGTGGCTGGGGCTGCAACCGTGTTATTCAGCTCTATTTCCTCACTCACGTATGTGCGCACAGTGTTCCTGCATGTGTGATCCATGATGAATGTTATATTCCTAGATATATGTTTTTGTATTGTTTAAAGAAAGAATTTTTGTTTATATTTTGAAAAAAGTGAATTGAAACTAAAAATGTTTAAGGATGGGACAAGTAAAGGAAACATCGATTATACCAAGTAATTGGCTGTAGAACATTAACGGTTTTGTGGCCAACATTCACTGACACACAATAAATACAGAACAATTTAGGATAAAAATAGAGTTTATTTATATACATGGCTGGTGATTCAACGCTTCATGCACTGTGACGGGTTGCTGCGCTTATCTCGGGTAGGCTGCGCCTCAGCATCCAAAGCAGGCTCCTCAGCATCCTAAGCAGGCTCCTCAGCATCCTAAATGGGTTACCCGAGTCTCCTCCCTGATAACGCGCTGGTTTCTGACAGGGATAGTTGTGACTCTTCCACCGTATTGCGCAGGTTGCGCAGACTCCTCCACGGGCTAGCTGAGACGCTTTCACCACATTACACAGGGTGGGCAGCCTCCTGTACGAGCTAGTTGAGCTTCCTTTACTACATTGCGCAGGGGGCGCAGCCTCCTCGATGGGCTAGCTGAGCCTCCTCTACCATATTGCGCAGGGTGCGCTGCAGCCTCCTCGATGGGCCTCCTCCATAATATTGCACAGGGTTTGTAGCCTCCAGAACGGGATAGCGGAGCCTCCTCCTCCATATTGCGCAGTCTTCGCAGCTTACAGTACGGGCTGTCTTCTTCCTCCGGCAAAGCACAATGTAGACCTGAAAGACACCAGCCATGTGTCGCGCTCTTACATGGAGCCAGCAGTAGAATTATGCTCCCTTCCCACAGTGCGCCGCACTCTTCACTCCCTCTGTCTCAGAGCAGCATACAGATGCGCCGTCAGGGATATCCCGTAAACCTGCACCGCGCAGGAAGCCTCCAATTCGATGTTCCCGGTCAAACAAAGTGACAGCCGGACATTACCAGACAGAGATTGGCCATGGTTCCATGGCACAGAGGAGCGCAGCGATAGAACAGCCCTGGCATGGAGAACGGGGGACAGATATTCTACCTCTCCTGCCACCCAGAGCCCCGGTCCGCGCCGAGCCCACAGGATGACACCTCTCATGTTCTCCGTGTAACGCCGGATAAAAATAGTGAATGACTTCATTCTAATCACTCTCCACTGTAAGTGCTGAGCTCGTCTGTCTGTTCCAACCCAGCCTGACTGTAGCTGTGCGGGCAATGCTACAGTGCTCACAGGTTTTATACCCCCTCCCTTATAGCCAGTCTTCACTCTGAACAACCCACATCCTCTCTCTGTCTGCTACACTGTCACAGCGACTCTCTGCGCAACCCTCAGCCAAGTAGCTATCAGTAGTGACTGGGGAACGTCTGACTTAAATATCTACTACTACAGTTTAACTCAGCTTTGCAGACTTTGACGTGGTCATTTGTGATGAATGTTATGTCTGCGTGTATTTTCTTCTGCATTGTTTAAGTAATGAAAATGAAGAAATAATGTGGAGAAGCTGAGTATCTTCTGACATGCTACGCGCGCAGGGTGATATGCTACCCGCGCAGGGTGACATGCTATGCGCGCAGTGTGACATGCTACCCGCGCAGGGTGACATGCTGTGCACACCGGGTGACATGCTACCCGCGCAGGGTGACATGCTGTGCAGGCAGGGTGACATGGGTGACATGCTACCTGCGCAGGGTGACATGCTGTGCGCACAGGGTGACATGCTGTGGGCGCAGGGTGACATGCTGTGGGCGCAGGGTGACATGCTGTGGGCGCAGGGTGACATGCTACCTGCGCAGGGTGACATGCTGTGCGCGCAGGGTGACATGCTGTGGGCGCAGGGTGACATGCTGTGCACGCAGGATGACATGCTACCCGGCGCAGGGTGAAATGCTGTGCACGCAGGGTGACATGCTATCCGCGCAGGGTGACATACTGTGCGCGGCGGGTGACATGCTACGCGCGCAGGGTGACACTTGCCCAAACCTCAGCCAAGTAGCTGATCAGAAGTGACGGGGGGCTGTCTGACTTAAATATCTACTGCTACAGTTTAACTCAGCCTTGCAGACTTCGACGCGGTCTTCCGTGATGAATGTTATGTCTGCGTGTATTTTCTTCTGCATTAAGTAATGAAAGTGAAGAAATAATGTGATTGTGGAGAAGCTGAGTATCTTCTGACATGCTACGCGCCCAGGGTGACATGCTACGCGCGCAGGGTGACATGCTGTGCGCGCAGGGTGACATGCTGTGGGCGCAGGGTGACACTTGCACAAACCTCAGCCAAGTAGCTGATCAGAAGTGACTGGGAACTGTCTGACTTATATATCTACTGCTACAGTTTAACTCAGCTTTTCAGGCTTCGACGCGGTCTTCCGTGATGAATGTTATGTCTGCGTGTGTTTTTTTCTGCATTAAGTAATGATAATGTGAATGTGGAGAAGCTGAGTATCTTCTGATATGCTGCACAGGATGACACTTTGCGCAAACCTCAGCCAAGTAGCTGATCAGAAGTGACAGGGAACTGTCTGAATCAAAGATCTACTGCTTCAGTTTATCTCAGCTTTGTATGCTTGACGCGGTCTTTTGTTATATATGTTATGTCTGCCTGTATTTTCTTCTGCATTGTTTAAGTAATGAAAATGTAGAAATAATGTGATTGTGGAGAAGCTGTTTATCTTTTGACATGCTGCGCACCTCACGCAGCGCAGGGTAAAACTGCGCAAACCTCAGCTAAGTAGCTGATCAGAAGTGACGGGGGGCTGTCTGACTTAAATATCTACTGCTACAGTTTAACTCAGCTTTGCAGACTTCGACGCGGTCTTCCGTGATGAATGTTATGTCTGCGTGTGTTTTCTTCTGCATTAAGTAATGAAAGTGAAGAAATAATGTGATTGTGGAGAAGCTGAGTATCTTCTGACATGCTACACGCGCAGGGTGACATGCTACGCGCGCAGGGTGACATGCTACGCGCGCAGGGTGACATGCTGTGCACGCAGGGTGACATGCTATCCGCGCAGGGTGACACTGTGTGCGCAGGGTGACATGCTTCGCGCGCAGGGTGACTTGCTGTTCGCGCAGGATGACATGCTACCCGTGCAGGGTGACATGCTGTGCACGCAGGGTGAGATGGTATCCGCGCAGTGTGACATACTGTGCGCGCAGGGTGACATGCTACTCGCGCAGGGTGACACTTGCCCAAACCTCAGCCAAGTAGCTGATGAGAAGTGACGGGGGGCTGTCTGACTTAAATATCTACTGCTACAGTTTAACTCAGCTTTGCAGACTTCGACGCTGTCTTCCGTGATGAATGTTATGTCTGCGTGTGTTTTCTTCTGCATTAAGTAATGAAAGTGAAGAAATAATGTGATTGTGGAGAAGCTGAGTATCTTCTGACATGCTACGCGCGCAGGGTGACATGCTACGCGCGCAGGGTGACATGCTACGCGCGCAGGGTGACATGCTGTGCGCGCAGGGTGACATGCTACGCGCGCAGGGTGACATGCTACCCGCGCAGGGCTACCCGCGCAGGGTGACATGCTGTGCACGCAGGATGACATGCTACCCGCGCAGGGTGAGCTGCTATCCGCGCAGGGTGACATACTGTGCGCGCAGGGTGACCTGCTACGCGCGCAGGGTGACACTTGCCCAAACCTCAGCCAAGTAGCTGATCAGAAGTGACGGGGGGCTGTCTGACTTAAATATCTACTGCTACAGTTTAACTCAGCCTTGCAGACTTCGACGCGGTCTTCCGTGATGAATGTTTTGTCTGCGTGTATTTTCTTCTGCATTAAGTAATGAAAGTGAAGAAATAATGTGATTGTGGAGAAGCTGAGTATCTTCTGACCTGCTACGCGCGCAGGGTGACACTTGCCCAAACCTCAGCCAAGTAGCTGATCAGAAGTGACGGGGGGCTGTCTGACTTAAATATCTACTGCTACAGTTTAACTCAGCCTTGCAGGCTTCGACGCGGTCTTCCGTGATGAATGTTTTGTCTGCGTGTGTTTTTTTCTGCATTAAGTAATGATAATGTGAATGTGGAGAAGCTGAGTATCTTCTGATATGCTGCACAGGATGACACTTTGCGCAAACCTCAGCCAAGTAGCTGATCAGAAGTGACAGGGAACTGTCTGACTTAAATATCTACTGATTCAGTTTATCTCAGTTTTGTGTGCTTGACGCGGTCTTTTGTTATATATGTTATGTCTGCCTGTATTTTCTTCTGCATTGTTTAAGTAATGAAAATGTAGAAATAATGTGATTGTGGAGAAGCTGTTTATCTTCTGACATGCTGCGCACCTCACGCAGCGCAGGATAAAACTGCGCAAACCTCAGCTAAGTAGCTGATCAGAAGTGACTGGGGACTGTCTGACTTAAATATCTACTACTACAGTTTAACTCAGCTTTGCAGACTTCGACGCGGTCTTCCGTGATGAATGTTATGTCTGCGTGTGTTTTCTTCTGCATTGTTTATGTAATGAGAATGTAGAAATAATGTGAATGTGGAGAAGTTGAGTATCTTCTGACATGCTGCGCAGGGTGACACTTTAGCTGATCAGAAGTGACTAGGAACTGACATATGTGGCTGGGGCTGCAACCGTGTTATTCAGCTCTATTTCCTCACTCACGTATGTGCGCACAGTGTTCCTGCATGTGTGATCCATGATGAATGTTATATTCCTAGATATATGTTTTTGTATTGTTTAAAGAAAGAATTTTTGTTTATATTTTGAAAAAAGTGAATTGAAACTAAAAATGTTTAAGGATGGGACAAGTAAAGGAAACATCGATTATACCAAGTAATTGGCTGTAGAACATTAACGGTTTTGTGGCCAACATTCACTGACACACAATAAATACAGAACAATTTAGGATAAAAATAGAGTTTATTTATATACATGGCTGGTGATTCAACGCTTCATGCACTGTGACGGGTTGCTGCGCTTATCTCGGGTAGGCTGCGCCTCAGCATCCAAAGCAGGCTCCTCAGCATCCTAAGCAGGCTCCTCAGCATCCTAAATGGGTTACCCGAGTCTCCTCCCTGATAACGCGCTGGTTTCTGACAGGGATAGTTGTGACTCTTCCACCGTATTGCGCAGGTTGCGCAGACTCCTCCACGGGCTAGCTGAGACGCTTTCACCACATTACACAGGGTGGGCAGCCTCCTGTACGAGCTAGTTGAGCTTCCTTTACTACATTGCGCAGGGGGCGCAGCCTCCTCGATGGGCTAGCTGAGCCTCCTCTACCATATTGCGCAGGGTGCGCTGCAGCCTCCTCGATGGGCCTCCTCCATAATATTGCACAGGGTTTGTAGCCTCCAGAACGGGATAGCGGAGCCTCCTCCTCCATATTGCGCAGTCTTCGCAGCTTACAGTACGGGCTGTCTTCTTCCTCCGGCAAAGCACAATGTAGACCTGAAAGACACCAGCCATGTGTCGCGCTCTTACATGGAGCCAGCAGTAGAATTATGCTCCCTTCCCACAGTGCGCCGCACTCTTCACTCCCTCTGTCTCAGAGCAGCATACAGATGCGCGTCAGGGATATCCCGTAAACCTGCACCGCGCAGGAAGCCTCCAATTCGATGTTCCCGTTCAAACAAAGTGACAGCCAGACATTACCAGACAGAGATTGGCCCTGGTTCCATGGCACAGAGGAGCGCAGCGATAGAACAGCCCTGGCATGGAGAACGGGGGACAGATATTCTACCTCTCCTGCCACCCAGAGCCTCGGTCCGCGCCGTGCCCACAGGATGACACCTCTCATGTTCTCCGTGTAACGCCGGATAAAAATAGTGAATGACTTCATTCTAATCACTCTCCACTGTAAGTGCTGAGCTCGTCTGTCTGTTCCAACCCAGCCTGACTGTAGCTGTGCGGGCAATGCTACAGTGCTCACAGGTTTTATACCCCCTCCCTTATAGCCAGTCTTCACTCTGAACAACCCACATCCTCTCTCTGTCTGCTACACTGTCACAGCGACTCTCTGCGCAACCCTCAGCCAAGTAGCTATCAGTAGTGACTGGGGAACGTCTGACTTAAATATCTACTACTACAGTTTAACTCAGCTTTGCAGACTTTGACGCGGTCATTTGTGATGAATGTTATGTCTGCGTGTATTTTCTTCTGCATTGTTTAAGTAATGAAAATGAAGAAATAATGTGGAGAAGCTGAGTATCTTCTGACATGCTACGCGCGCAGGGTGATATGCTACCCGCGCAGGGTGACATGCTATGCGCGCAGTGTGACATGCTACCCGCGCAGGGTGACATGCTGTGCACACCGGGTGACATGCTACCCGCGCAGGGTGACATGCTGTGCAGGCAGGGTGACATGGGTGACATGCTACCTGCGCAGGGTGACATGCTGTGCGCACAGGGTGACATGCTGTGGGCGCAGGGTGACATGCTGTGGGCGCAGGGTGACATGCTGTGGGCGCAGGGTGACATGCTACCTGCGCAGGGTGACATGCTGTGCGCGCAGGGTGACATGCTGTGGGCGCAGGGTGACATGCTGTGCACGCAGGATGACATGCTACCCGGCGCAGGGTGAAATGCTGTGCACGCAGGGTGACATGCTATCCGCGCAGGGTGACATACTGTGCGCGGCGGGTGACATGCTACGCGCGCAGGGTGACACTTGCCCAAACCTCAGCCAAGTAGCTGATCAGAAGTGACGGGGGGCTGTCTGACTTAAATATCTACTGCTACAGTTTAACTCAGCCTTGCAGACTTCGACGCGGTCTTCCGTGATGAATGTTATGTCTGCGTGTATTTTCTTCTGCATTAAGTAATGAAAGTGAAGAAATAATGTGATTGTGGAGAAGCTGAGTATCTTCTGACATGCTACGCGCCCAGGGTGACATGCTACGCGCGCAGGGTGACATGCTGTGCGCGCAGGGTGACATGCTGTGGGCGCAGGGTGACACTTGCACAAACCTCAGCCAAGTAGCTGATCAGAAGTGACTGGGAACTGTCTGACTTATATATCTACTGCTACAGTTTAACTCAGCTTTTCAGGCTTCGACGCGGTCTTCCGTGATGAATGTTATGTCTGCGTGTGTTTTTTTCTGCATTAAGTAATGATAATGTGAATGTGGAGAAGCTGAGTATCTTCTGATATGCTGCACAGGATGACACTTTGCGCAAACCTCAGCCAAGTAGCTGATCAGAAGTGACAGGGAACTGTCTGAATCAAAGATCTACTGCTTCAGTTTATCTCAGCTTTGTATGCTTGACGCGGTCATTTGTTATATATGTTATGTCTGCCTGTATTTTCTTCTGCATTGTTTAAGTAATGAAAATGTAGAAATAATGTGATTGTGGAGAAGCTGTTTATCTTTTGACATGCTGCGCACCTCACGCAGCGCAGGGTAAAACTGCGCAAACCTCAGCTAAGTAGCTGATCAGAAGTGACGGGGGGCTGTCTGACTTAAATATCTACTGCTACAGTTTAACTCAGCTTTGCAGACTTCGACGCGGTCTTCCGTGATGAATGTTATGTCTGCGTGTGTTTTCTTCTGCATTAAGTAATGAAAGTGAAGAAATAATGTGATTGTGGAGAAGCTGAGTATCTTCTGACATGCTACACGCGCAGGGTGACATGCTACGCGCGCAGGGTGACATGCTGTGCACGCAGGGTGACATGCTATCCGCGCAGGGTGACATACTGTGTGCGCAGGGGACATGCTTCGCGCGCAGGGTGACTTGCTGTGCGCGCAGAATGACATGCTACCCGTGCAGGGTGACATGCTGTGCACGCAGGGTGAGATGCTATCCGCGCAGTGTGACATACTGTGCGCGCAGGGTGACATGCTACTCGCGCAGGGTGACACTTGCCCAAACCTCAGCCAAGTAGCTGATGAGAAGTGACGGGGGGCTGTCTGACTTAAATATCTACTGCTACAGTTTAACTCAGCTTTGCAGACTTCGACGCTGTCTTCCGTGATGAATGTTATGTCTGCGTGTGTTTTCTTCTGCATTAAGTAATGAAAGTGAAGAAATAATGTGATTGTGGAGAAGCTGAGTATCTTCTGACATGCTACGCGCGCAGGGTGACATGCTGTGCGCACAGGGTGACATGCTACGCGCGCAGGGTGACATGCTACCCGCGCAGGGCTACCCGCGCAGGGTGACATGCTGTGCACGCAGGATGACATGCTACCCGCGCAGGGTGAGCTGCTATCCGCGCAGGGTGACATACTGTGCGCGCAGGGTGACCTGCTACGCGCGCAGGGTGACACTTGCCCAAACCTCAGCCAAGTAGCTGATCAGAAGTGACGGGGGGCTGTCTGACTTAAATATCTACTGCTACAGTTTAACTCAGCCTTGCAGACTTCGACGCGGTCTTCCGTGATGAATGTTTTGTCTGCGTGTATTTTCTTCTGCATTAAGTAATGAAAGTGAAGAAATAATGTGATTGTGGAGAAATAATGAAATTGAAGAAATAATGTGATTGTGGAGAAGCTGAGTATCTTCTGACATGCTACGCGCGCAGGGTGACATGCTGTGCGCGCAGGGTGACATGCTGTGGGCGCAGGGTGACACTTGCACAAACCTCAGCCAAGTAGCTGATCAGAAGTGACTGGGAACTGTCTGACTTAAATATCTACTGCTACAGTTTAACTCAGCTTTTCAGGCTTCGACGCGGTCTTCCGTGATGAATGTTATGTCTGCGTGTGTTTTTTTCTGCATTAAGTAATGATAATGTGAATGTGGTGAAGCTGAGTATCTTCTGATATGCTGCACAGGATGACACTTTGCGCAAACCTCAGCCAAGTAGCTGATCAGAAGTGACAGGGAACTGTCTGACTTAAATATCTACTGATTCAGTTTATCTCAGTTTTGTGTGCTTGACGCGGTCATTTGTTATATATGTTATGTCTGCCTGTATTTTCTTCTGCATTGTTTAAGTAATGAAAATGTAGAAATAATGTGATTGTGGAGAAGCTGTTTATCTTCTGACATGCTGCGCACCTCACGCAGCGCAGGATAAAACTGCGCAAACCTCAGCTAAGTAGCTGATCAGAAGTGACTGGGGACTGTCTGACTTAAATATCTACTACTACAGTTTAACTCAGCTTTGCAGACTTCGACGCGGTCTTCCGTGATGAATGTTATGTCTGCGTGTGTTTTCTTCTGCATTGTTTATGTAATGAGAATGTAGAAATAATGTGAATGTGGAGAAGTTGAGTATCTCCTGACATGCTGCGCAGGGTGACACTTTAGCTGATCAGAAGTGACTGGGAACTGACATATGTGGCTGGGGCTGCAACCGTGTTATTCAGCTCTATTTCCTCACTCACGTATGTGCGCACAGTGTTCCTGCATGTGTGATCCATGATGAATGTTATATTCCTAGATATATGTTTTTGTATTGTTTAAAGAAAGAATTTTTGTTTATATTTTGAAAAAAGTGAATTGAAACTAAAAATGTTTAAGGATGGGACAAGTAAAGGAAACATCGATTATACCAAGTAATTGGCTGTAGAACATTAACGGTTTTGTGGCCAACATTCACTGACACACAATAAATACAGAACAATTTAGGATAAAAATAGAGTTTATTTATATACATGGCTGGTGATTCAACGCTTCATGCACTGTGACGGGTTGCTGCGCTTATCTCGGGTAGGCTGCGCCTCAGCATCCAAAGCAGGCTCCTCAGCATCCTAAGCAGGCTCCTCAGCATCCTAAGCAGGCTCCTCAGCATCCTAAATGGGTTACCCGAGTCTCCTCCCTGATAACGCGCTGGTTTCTGACAGGGATAGTTGTGACTCTTCCACCGTATTGCGCAGGTTGCGCAGACTCCTCCACGGGCTAGCTGAGACGCTTTCACCACATTACACAGGGTGGGCAGCCTCCTGTACGAGCTAGTTGAGCTTCCTTTACTATATTGCGCAGGGGGCGCAGCCTCCTCGATGGGCTAGCTGAGCCTCCTCTACCATATTGCGCAGGGTGCGCTGCAGCCTCCTCGATGGGCCTCCTCCATAATATTGCACAGGGTTTGTAGCCTCCAGAACGGGATAGCGGAGCCTCCTCCTCCATATTGCGCAGTCTTCGCAGCTTACAGTACGGGCTGTCTTCTTCCTCCGGCAAAGCACAATGTAGACCTGAAAGACACCAGCCATGTGTCGCGCTCTTACATGGAGCCAGCAGTAGAATTATGCTCCCTTCCCACAGTGCGCCGCACTCTTCACTCCCTCTGTCTCAGAGCAGCATACAGATGCGCCGTCAGGGATATCCCGTAAACCTGCACCGCGCAGGAAGCCTCCAATTCGATGTTCCCGGTCAAACAAAGTGACAGCCGGACATTACCAGACAGAGATTGGCCCTGGTTCCATGGCACAGAGGAGCGCAGCGATAGAACAGCCCTGGCATGGAGAACGGGGGACAGATATTCTACCTCTCCTGCCACCCAGAGCCCCGGTCCGCGCCGTGCCCACAGGATGACACCTCTCATGTTCTCCGTGTAACGCCGGATAAAAATAGTGAATGACTTCATTCTAATCACTCTCCCCTGTAAGTGCTGAGCTCGTCTGTCTGTTCCAACCCAGCCAGACTGTAGCTGTGCGGGCAATGCTACAGTGCTCACAGGTTTTATACCCCCTCCCTTATAGCCAGTCTTCACTCTGAACAACCCACATCCTCTCTCTGTCTGCTACACTGTCACAGCGACTCTCTGCGCAACCCTCAGCCAAGTAGCTATCAGTAGTGACTGGGGAACGTCTGACTTAAATATCTACTACTACAGTTTAACTCAGCTTTGCAGACTTTGACGCGGTCATTTGTGATGAATGTTATGTCTGCGTGTATTTTCTTCTGCATTGTTTAAGTAATGAAAATGAAGAAATAATGTGGAGAAGCTGAGTATCTTCTGACATGCTACGCGCGCAGGGTGATATGCTACCCGCGCAGGGTGACATGCTATGCGCGCAGTGTGACATGCTACCCGCGCACGGTGACATGCTGTGCACACCGGGTGACATGCTACCCACGCAGGGTGACATGCTGTGCAGGCAGGGTGACATGCTACGCGCGCAGGGTGACATGCTACCTGCGCAGGGTGACATGCTGTGCGCACAGGGTGACATGCTGTGGGCGCAGGGTGACATGCTGTGGGCGCAGGGTGACATGCTGTGCACGCAGGATGACATGCTACCTGCGCAGGGTGACATGCTGTGCGCGCAGGGTGACATGCTGTGGGCGCAGGGTGACATGCTGTGCACGCAGGATGACATGCTACCCGGCGCAGGGTGAAATGCTGTGCACGCAGGGTGACATGCTATCCGCGCAGGGTGACATACTGTGCGCGGCGGGTGACATGCTACGCGCGCAGGGTGACACTTGCCCAAACCTCAGCCAAGTAGCTGATCAGAAGTGACGGGGGGCTGTCTGACTTAAATATCTACTGCTACAGTTTAACTCAGCTTTGCAGACTTCGACGCGGTATTCCGTGATGAATGTTATGTCTGCGTGTGTTTTCTTCTGCATTAAGTAATGAAAGTGAAGAAATAATGTGATTGTGGAGAAGCTGAGTATCTTCTGACATGCTACGCGCGCGGGGTGACATGCTACGCGCGCGGGGTGACATGCTACGCGCGCAGGGTGACATGCTACGCGCGCAGGGTGACATGCTATCCGCGCAGGGTGACATGCTATCCGCGCAGGGTGACATGCTTCGCGCGCAGGGTGACATGCTATCCGCGCAGGGTGACATGCTACCCGTGCAGGGTGACATGCTGTGCACGCAGGGTGACATGTTATCCGCGCAGGGTGACATACTGTGCGCGCAGGGTGACATGCTACGCGCGCAGGGTGACACTTGCCCAAACCTCAGCCAAGTAGCTGATCAGAAGTGACGGGGGGCTGTCTGACTTAAATATCTACTGCTACAGATTAACTCAGCTTTGCAGACTTCGACGCGGTCTTCCGTGATGAATGTTATGTCTGCGTGTGTTTTCTTCTGCATTAAGTAATGAAATTGAAGAAATAATGTGATTGTGGAGAAATAATGAAATTGAAGAAATAATGTGATTGTGGAGAAGCTGAGTATCTTCTGACATGCTACGCGCGCAGGGTGACATGCTACGCGCGCAGGGTGACATGCTGTGCACGCAGGGTGACATGCTACGCGCGCAGGGTGACATACTGTGCACCTAGGGTGACATGCTGTGTACGCAGGGTGACATGCTACGCGCGCAGGGTGACATGCTACGCGCGCAGGGTGACATGCTGTGCGTGCAGGGTGACATGCTACGCGCGCAGGGTGACACTTGTGCAAACCCAAGCCAAGTAGCTGATCAGAAGTGACTGGTTACTGTCTGACTTAAATATCTACTGCTAGAGTTTAACTCTGCTTTGCAGACTTCGACACGGTCATTTGTGATGAATGTTATGTCTGCGTGTAATTTCTTCTGCATTGTTTAAGTAATGAAAATGTAGAAATAATGTGATTGTGGAGAAGTTGAGTATCTTCTGACATGCTACGCGCGCAGGGTGACTCTTTAGCTGATCAGAAGTGACTGGGAACTGATATGTGGCTGGGGCTGTAACTGAGTTATTCCGCTCTATTTCCTCACTCACGTATGTGCGCACAGTGTTCCTGCATGTGTGATCCATGATGAATGTTATATTCATATGTATTTGTTTTTTATTGTTTAAAGAAAGAAATAATTTTTGTTTATATTTTCAAAAAAGTTAATTGAAACTAAAAAAGTTTAAGGATGGGACAAGTAAAGGAAACATCGATTACACCAAGTAATTGGCTGTAGAACATTAACGGTTTTGTGGCCAACATTCACTGACACACAATAAATACAGAACAATTTAGGATAAAAATAGAGTTTATTTATATACATGGCTGGTGATTCAACGCTTCATGCACTGTGACGGGTTGCTGCGCTTATCTCGGGTAGGCTGCGCCTCAGCATCCTAAGCAGGCTCCTCAGCATCCTAAGCAGGCTCCTCAGCATCCTAAATGGGTTACCCGTGCCTCCACCCCGATAACGCGCTGTTGCCTGACAGGAATAGTTGTGACCGTTCCACCGTATTGCGCAGGTTGCACAGACTCCTCTACGGGCTAGCTGAGACGCTTTCACCACCTCACACAGGGTGCGCAACTTCATCGATGGACTAGCTGAGCCTCCTATACATATTGCGCAGGGTGCGCAGCTTCCTCGATGGGCTAGCTGAGCCTCCCATACCATATTGCGCAGGGTGCGCAGCCTCCTCCATGGGCTAGCTAAGCCTCCTCCATAATATTGCACAGGATTTGCAGCCTCCAGAACGGGATAGCGGAGCCTCCTCCACCATATTGCGCAGTCTTTGCAGCTTACAGTACGGGGTAGCTGTCTTCTTCCTCCGGCAAAGCGCAATGTAGACCTGTATCTCACCAGCCATGTGTCGCGCTCTTACGTGGAGCCAGCAGTAGAATTATTCTCCCTTCCCACAGTGCGCCGCACTCTTCACTCCCGCTATCTCAGAGCAGCATACAGATGCGCCGTCAGGGATATCCCATAAACCTGCACTGCGCAGGAAGTCTCCAATTCGATTTTCCCGGTCAAACAAAGTGACAGCCGGACATCACCAGACAGAGATTGGCCCTGGTTCCATGGCACAGAGAAGCGCAGCAATAGAACAGCCCTGGTATGGAGAACGGGGGACAGATATTCTACCTCTCCTGCCACCCAGAGCCCCGGTGTGCGCTGTGCCCACAGGTTCTCAGTATAACGCTGGATAACAATAGTGAATTACTTCATTCTAATCACTATCCACTGTAAGTGCTGAGCTCGTCTGTCTGTTCCAACCCAGCCTGACTGTAGCTCTTCCGGCAATGCTGCTGTGTCCACAGGTTTTATACCTCCTCCCACCATAGCCAGTCCTCATTCTCCCCAACCCACATCCTCTCCTCTCTGTACAACCCTCAGCCAAGTACATGATCAGAAGTGACTGGGAAGATCGGTCTGATTTATATGGCTACAATGTTACTCAGCTCTGAATAAGTGTCTGTATGTATTCATGTAAGTATATGTATGTGACTGTATGTATGTGTTCCTGTTTGTAACTATGTATTTATATATACTGTATGTGTTTTGTGACTGTACAGTCACACAGACTCAAAGACATACAATAATACATATACTGTCACAGGCACTGTCACACCCAGACACACATACATAAATTAATACAGGTACAGAGTACAGACACACAAACAGTTTTATACACACATATGCTTTAACAGAAACAAATACACATATACAGATAAATACAGTTACAGACAGACAGATACACTTATACACACACATACATACAGACAGACACATGCACACCTATACATACATACTTACATGCAATCACAGCCACACACACTTATACACATACAGTTACAGACACACACACCTATACACATACATACATTCAGATAAAGACACGCACACTTATACACATACATACATACAGTTACGCACACTTATACACATACATACAAACATACAGTTACAGACACACACATATATATATAAACATACATACAGTTACACACCTATACATACATACAGTTACAGACACACACCTATACACATACATACATACAAACATACAGTTACAGACACACACATATATAAGCAAACATACATACAGTTACACACCTATACATACAGTACATACATACAGTTACAGACACACACCTGTATACATACATACAGTTATAGACACATACATACAGGTACAGACACACACCTATACATACAAACATACAGTTACAGACACACACCTATACACACACATACATACAGTTACAGACACACACACCTATACATACATATACAGTTACAGACACACACACTTATACAAACATATACATACATACAGTTACAGACACACACTTATATACATACATAGTTAGACACATACATACAGTTACAGACACACACCTATACATACATACATACAGTTACAGACACACACCTACATACATAAATACAGTTACAGACACATACATACAGTTACAGACACACACTTATATACATACTTACAGTTACAGAGACACAACTATATACATACATACAGTTACAGACACATGCATACTAGTGTTCCCTCTAGCTCCGGCGGGAGGCAGGGCGCCGGAGCTAGAGAGGGCATGGCCGCGTGTGCGGCCGGGAAGGGGGTGCGGTCATCGGAAAAGGGGGCGTGTCTATAAGACGCGTCCCCTTTTCGTCACTCTTGGGGGCGTGCCCGGCACTTACGGACACGCAGGGCAGCCCCCAAGCCCTGCAGACAGGGAGAATAGATGCCGGGCGCATGACCGGGTCACTGCATGTTTCTCCACCCGCGGGACACTGCGTCCCGCGGGTGAGAACGGCTCCCGCAGGCTGTAAGGGCAGGGCGCTTTTTGCCCTCCTCCTGGAGGGCAGGGTGCTTTTTGCCCTCCAGAAGGAGGGCAGGGCGCCGCGCCCCGCTAAAACAGCCTAGTGGGAACGCTACATACAGTTACAGACACACACCTATACACATACATACAGTTACAGACACACACCTATACACATACATACAGTTAGACAAATACCTATACATACAGTTACAGACACACACCTATACACATACAGTTACAGACACACACACCTATACATACATACAGTTACAGACACACACCTATACACATACAGTTACAGACACACACACCTATACATACATACAGTTACAGACACACACCTATATGCATACATACAGTTACAGACACATACATACAGTTACAGACACACACCTATACATACATACAGTTACAGACACACACCTATACACATACATACAGTTACAGACACACACAACTATACATACATATACAGTTACAGACACACACACATATACCTACATACATACAGTTACAGACACACACCTATACATACATACAGTTACAGACACACCTATATACATACATACAGTTACAGACACACACCTATACACATACATACAGTTACAGACACATACCTATATATATACATACAGTTACAGACACATACATACAGTTACAGACACACACCTATACATACATACAGTTACAGACACACCTATATACATACATACAGTTACAGACACACACCTATACACATACATACAGTTACAGACACATACCTATATATATACATACAGTTACAGACACATACATACAGTTACAGACACACACCTATACATACATACAGTTACAGACACATACCTATATACATACATACAGTTACAGACATACATACAGTTACAGACACACACCTATACACATACATACATTTACAGACACATACATACAGTACAGACACACCTATACACATGCATACAGTTACAGACACACACCTATACACATACATACAGTTACAGACACACACCTATACATACATACAGTTAGACACATACCTATACATACAGTTACAGACACACACCTATACACATACAGTTACAGGCACACACACCTATACATACATACAGTTACAGACACACACCTATATACATACATACAGTTACAGACACATACATACAGTTACAGACACACACCTATACATACATACAGTTACAGACACACACCTATACACATACATACAGTTACAGACACATACATACAGTTACAGACACATACATACAGTTACAGACACACACCTATACATACATACAGTTACAGACACACCTATATACATACAGTTACAGACACACACCTATACACATACATACAGTTACAGACACATACCTATATATATACATACAGTTACAGACACATACCTATATATATACATACAGTTACAGACACATACATACAGTTACAGACACACACCTATACATACAGTTACAGACACACCTATATACATACATACAGTTACAGACACACACCTATACACATACATACAGTTACAGACACATACCTATATATATACATACAGTTACAGACACATACATACAGTTACAGACACACACCTATACATACATACAGTTACAGACACACACCTATACACATACATACAGTTACAGACACACACAACTATACATACATATACAGTTACAGACACACACACATATACCTACATACATACAGTTACAGACACACAGCTATATACATACATACAGTTACAGACACATACCTATATACATACATACAGTTACAGACATACATACAGTTACAGACACACCTATACACATACATACATTTACAGACACATACATACAGTACAGACACACCTATACACATGCATACAGTTACAGACACACACCTATACACATACATACAGTTACAGACACACACCTATACACATACATACAGTTAGACAAATACCTATACATACAGTTACAGACACACACCTATACACATACAGTTACAGACACACACACCTATACATACATACAGTTACAGACACACACCTATATACATACATACAGTTACAGACACATACATACAGTTACAGACACACACCTATACATACATACAGTTACAGACACACACCTATACACATACATACAGTTACAGACACACACAACTATACATACATATACAGTTACAGACACACACACATATACCTACATACATACAGTTACAGACACACAGCTATATACATACATACAGTTACAGACACATACATACAGTTACAGACACACACCTATACATACATACAGTTACAGACACACCTATATACATACATACAGTTACAGACACACACCTATACACATACATACAGTTACAGACACATACCTATATATATACATACAGTTACAGACACATACATACAGTTACAGACACACACCTATACATACATACAGTTACAGACACACCTATATACATACATACAGTTACAGACACACACCTATACACATACATACAGTTACGGACACATACCTATATATATACATACAGTTACAGACACATACATACAGTTACAGACACACACCTATACATACATACATACATACAGTTACAGACACATACCTATATACATACATACAGTTACAGACATACATACAGTTACAGACACACACCTATACACATACATACATTTACAGACACACCTATATACATACATACAGTTACAGACACACACCTATACACATACATACAGTTACGGACACATACCTATATATATACATACAGTTACAGACACATACATACAGTTACAGACACACACCTATACATACATACATACATACAGTTACAGACACATACCTATATACATACATACAGTTACAGACATACATACAGTTACAGACACACACCTATACACATACATACATTTACAGACACATACATACAGTACAGACACACCTATACACATGCATACAGTTACAGACACACACCTATACACATACATACAGTTACAGACACACACCTATACATACATACAGTTAGACACATACCTATACATACAGTTACAGACACACACCTATACACATACAGTTACAGGCACACACACCTATACATACATACAGTTACAGACACACACCTATATACATACATACAGTTACAGACACATACATACAGTTACAGACACACACCTATACATACATACAGTTACAGACACACACCTATACACATACATACAGTTACAGACACACACAACTATACATACATATACAGTTACAGACACACACACATATACCTACATACATACAGTTACAGACACACAGCTATATACATACATACAGTTACAGACACATACATACAGTTACAGACACACCTATATACACACATACAGTTACAGACACACATCTATACACATACATACAGTTACAGACACATACCTATATATATACATACAGTTACAGACACATACATACAGTTACAGACACACACCTATACATACATACAGTTACAGACACACCTATATACATACATACAGTTACAGACACACACCTATACATACATACAGTTACAGACACACCTATATACACACATACAGTTACAGACACACATCTATACACATACATACAGTTACAGACACATACCTATATATATACATACAGTTACAGACACATACATACAGTTACAGACACACACCTATACATACATACAGTTACAGACACACCTATATACATACATACAGTTACAGACACGCACCTATACACATACATACAGTTACAGACACATACCTATATATATACATACAGTTACAGACACATACATACAGTTACAGACACACACCTATACATACATACATACAGTTACAGACACATACCTATATACATACATACAGTTACAGACATACATACAGTTACAGACACACAGCTATACACATACATACAGTTACAGACACACACCTATATACATACATACAGTTACAGACACATACATACAGTTACAGACACACACCTATATACATACATACAGTTACAGACACATACATACAGTTACAGACCCACACCTATACATACATACATACAGTTACAGACACACACCTATACATACATACAGTTACAGACACACACACCTATACATACATACCGTTACAGACACACACCTATACACATACATACAGTTACAGACACATACATACAGTTACAGACACACACCTATACACATACATACCGTTACAGACACACACCTATACACATACATACAGTTACAGACACACACCTATATACATACATACAGTTACAGACACATACCTATATATATACATACAGTTACAGACACATACATACAGTTACAGACACACACCTATACATACATACAGTTACAGACACACACCTATATACATACATACAGTTACAGACACACACCTATACATACATACATACAGTTACAGACACACACCTATACATACATACATACAGTTACAGACACACACACCTATACATACATATACAGTTACAGACACACACACCTATACATACATACAGTTACAGACACACACCTATACACATACATACAGTTACAGACACATACATACAGTTACAGACACACACCTATACACATACATACCATGACAGACACATACATACAGTTACAGACACACACCTATATACATACATACAGTTACAGACACACACCTATATACATACGTACAGTTACAGACACATACATGCAGTTACAGACACACACCTATACATACATACATACATGCAGTTACAGACACACACCTATACATACATACATACATACAGTTACAGACACACACCTATACATACATACAGTTACAGACACACACCTATACATACATACATACAGTTACGGACACACACCTATACACATACATACATACAGTTACCGACACACACACCTAGCGTTCCCGCTAGGCTGTTTTAGCGGGGCGCGGCACCCTGCCCTCCTTCTGGAGGGCAAAAAGCACCCTGCCCTCACAGCCTGCGGGAGCCGTTCTCACCCGCGGGACGCAGTGTCCCGCGGGTGGAGAAACATGCGGTGACCTGGTCACCGCCGGAGAATAGACTCCGGGCGCACACCTATACACATACATACAGTTACAGACACACACCTATACACATACATACAGTTACAGACACACACCTATATACATACATACAGTTACAGACACATACATACAGTTACAGACACACACCTATACACATACATACAGTTACAGACACACACCTATACACATACATACAGTTACAGACACACACCTATACACATACATACAGTTACAGACACATACCTATATACATACATACAGTTACAGACACATACATACAGTTACAGACACACACCTATACACATACATACCGTTACAGACACATACATACAGTTACAGACACACACCTATATACATACATACAGTTACAGACACACACCTATATACATACGTACAGTTACAGACACATACATGCAGTTACAGACACACACCTATACATACATACATACATACAGTTACAGACACACACCTATACATACATACAGTTACAGACACACACCTATACATACATACATACAGTTACGGACACACACCTATACACATACATACATACAGTTACCGACACACACACCTAGCGTTCCCGCTAGGCTGTTTTAGCGGGGCCAGGCACCCTGCCCTCCTTCTGGAGGGCAAAAAGCACCCTGCCCTCACAGCCTGCGGGAGCCGTTCTCACCCGCGGGACGCAGTGTCCCGCAGGTGGAGAAACATGCGGTGACCCGGTCACCGCCGGAGAATAGACGCCGGGCGCATGCCCTCTCTATCTCCAGCGCCCTGCCTCCCGCCGGAGCTACAGGGAACACTACACACCTATACATACATATACAGTTACAGACATACATACATACAGTTACAGACACACACACTTATATACATACATACAACAATATAGTGCCGCCCCTCATCTTACAGTGTAAACTACACACTGTAGCAAAGTAGCTCCTCCGTTCCCTCCTCTCTCTCCCATTCTGCTGGCCTGGCTGCCCCCTGCCCCGACTCCACCAGCTCCTTCCCCTACAGCCTCCTCCTACAGCTCTGAGCAGGGCCGTAGCTAGGGTAGTGCGGTCGGTGCCATGGCACAGGGCACCACAGGTCAGGGGGTGCAGTTTGGGCCTGTCAAATTTCTGTTTATTATCATTCTTGCTTGTAGCTTCCTCTTATTTCATCCCCAGCATCTCCTGGCCTCTATCTCTTCCCTGGCCCTTCCCCATGAGGCCATTCCCCTTTTTTGGGTGTATTATGTACCTTTGAAAAATGATGGGGACGCCAATGCTCTTTCTGGCACAGGGCACCAAAAAGTCTAGTTACGGCTCTGGCTCTGAGTCCAGTCCTGTGCCCTTTCCTTAATCGTCTCTGCATGCGGCGCAGGGTGACACTTTGCGCAATTCTCAGCCATGTAGCTGATCAGAAGTGACTGGGGACTGTCTGACTTATATGGCCACTGCTACAGTGTTATATCTCCTCACTCACGTATTTGCGCTCAGTGTTACTGCGCGTGTAATCCGTGATGAATGTTAGGTCCATGTGTAGTTTTGTCTATATTAAGAAAATAAAGTATCTGTGTGGGTGCACTAAATACCCTATTTATGATAACAATGAATACATCTTTAGTGGTGCACTTTAAAGTATTGTTTACAATATATACCAACGGTGAAATATAAAAATACAGAAAGTGTAAAGGAAATAGAAGATGTGTTTCGTAATATTATAAAGCCTGAGCTGCTCTCCGTGTATTCTGTTCTTGTAGTATAATGATGGCTTAATAGACCACAATAAATGATATATTTGATGTCATTAAATCACTTATATCACTTTATTCCACAATAAAGATAATTTTAAACCGTCGTATTATTTGTGCCTTGTGTCTTGTCTGTTTATTTCAGTAATACCACTGACTATGGTTTGATTTTGACACCAGACACTTAAAGGATACTTTAATACATTGTAACGGTTTCCAAAATGATTTATGAAGCAATATAACAATTATGTTGCAATATAACAATTATGTCGCAATGTAACAATTCTGTCTCAATGTAACAATTATGTAGCAATGTAACAATGATGTAGCAATGTAACAATTATGTAGCAATGTAATGACTTCTCTATCAGTACAGCACTGTGTGTGGTGATTCCTGGCTCTTCAAATCTTCACTGAAGGATTCATATAATATATATTACAGGTAATATGTATTTATTAAATGGATAAAAAAGTGACCCTCAGTAACCTTCTCATTTTTATACACCCTTTGTGGTGTTTATAGTATTCCCTACTGAAACCTGTAGGAGGTGAATACTGATCACTCAGTTTATATAATCCTTATATCTATAAGAACCTTATACCTGTAAAATATATTATCCTGGGTTGGTATAACATTTATTTTAGATATGTTGCCTTCTGTTATTAGTATAGCCAGTCACAATGACACACACAAGCTATCGATCCCTAATGTAATATTATAAATCTTGGGGTAAAGTCCTGATGCGCTGCAACTGTAATCAATGGCCGGGAGGGGGCAGTGTTACTCAGCTCTATCTACTCACGTATATGCGCACACAGCGCTATTGCCCGTGTGATCTCTGTGTTGAACATAACGTTACGTCCATGTATTTCTTTATCTGTATTGTTTGAGAATTTAAAATAAATACATACACATAACGTTCAACACAGAGATCACACGGGAAATAGCGCTGCGCGCACGTACGTGAACGCGGAGATAGGGCAGCAGCAGCCAGATCACTATTCCCCCCCCCCAGTCACTTCTGATTAGCTTCTACCAGGCTGGAGGTGATGAGATCGCGCATGCGCAGCAGCATCAGACAAGCACCGGCCCCAGACTTGTCCCCATTGCTGCTGAGAATCCCGACTCCCTTCCCCACTGCACGGACCAGCCGATCACAGTGACCGGGGGACCCGGCCAGTCTCCTCCCTTTGCAGACCTCTAATCCGCTCACATGTGATCACTCTCACCCTGTGCCTGACCTCGGGCTGCCATCGTCATCGTCCTCCTCTTCCTCCTCCGGTGCCTCTGTTGTTGTGAACAGTCAGACGGGGAGTAAAGAAGGTGATGACATTGTTACATGTTACTGTTAGCAGAGACCAGTGATAGCAGCAGCTCCTGTGCAGTCAGGATGCGATGCTCTGCAGGGTGCATGCAGGCTATCTGATCTTGGGACGATGGTTCTAGTGCTCAACCTTTTTTGACAATTAAATTGTGGTGTGTTGTGTTGTGTTTTCCAAAAGAGAAAGAATGTCCGCACAGACGAAAGGTAATAACCTTCCTTCCCAAATAGTAATATATCACATATGTGTGCACATAAATATACAAAGGGAGGTGCACCCCAGGAGCAATCACTTGTACACAAAAATAGAAAGGAAAAGTGTTGCTTGATGGGGCCCTCTCGGGATGGCAGTCTTGAGTATTACATTAGAGCACAGGGTCTCAAACTCGGTCCTCAGGACCCCAAACAGTGCATGTTTTCCAGTTCTGCTCACAGAATCACAAGTGAAATAATTTCTGCGTATAATAAAGTGTGATTGGTGATGGAACACAGTAGTTACAATACACTGAGGACCTCATTCAGAGTCGGACGCTATTTACGGACGCTCGTTCTGAAAAAGGGGCCGGATATTTAAATTGAGCGCTCGCTCTTTGCGGTCTGTTGACGCCTCTATGTCTGAACGAGCGAACGAAACATGCGCTCGCTATTTTGAAAAAACGCCCCCTGGCCGCTCGCATCATACGTCATCTCCGCTATTTATTAGATTAATCGAGTAAATGACGCTGCTTTGTTAATTATGCACACCCTTAAAACGCCCGTTTTGACCGTTTGGCACGCCTGCATTCGGATCTCCACTCCCCGTTCTCAAGCACCTTCCCCTGTTACCACCCACAAACGCCTCATTCTGTCACTGAAATTAGCAGGCATTCGCTATTTTGCGAGCACACGATTTCCGACCGCACTGACTGGTTCGCGCATGCGCATTACAACCCATACGTATCCGCAGATGTGCGAACATCGCTCGGAACGAACGAGCGGCCGCTTACGAGTGGCTCTGAATCAGGCCCTGAGCACGCTAGCCAGCTTGTGCAGTGTATGTTTTATCTAATGCAGTGGTTCTCAAACTCAGTCCTCAGGACCCCACACAGGTCACGTTCTCCAGGTCACCCAGCAGGTGCACAGGTGTATTCATTACTCACTGACACATTTTAAAAAGATCCACAGATTGAGCTAATTATTTCACTTCTGATTCTGTGAGATCTGGAAAACATGCACTGTTTGGTGTCCTGAGGACCCAGTTTGAGAACCTGTGGCATAGGGGTTAGCATTTCTGCCTCACAGCCCACTCTCCAAAACATACTGGAAAGTTAAATGGCTATTGACAAAAAAAAACATAGTGTAAACTTTTTCTGCCAACCAGCCGACCAAGTGGCCAATTTGGTAACCCGCATACACAGGCAGATGCACTGATATACCTGCATGATATATCAGAAGCACCAGAGCAAAGAGCAACACCCCAGGCAGGAAAGAGGAACTGCAGGGGTTGTGACAGGTGCAGGTTGCTAGAATGAACACTACTTACCAATTGTTCACCCAGCAGTTCCATTTAAACATGCCTGCCCACTTGTGACGTCATATTCAATGGCTTCTGCGACCGATATATTATTCGATGGGCGGGTCGCCTGTACACGCAGACAGATGTACTGATATATCTCCTGATATAATGGCATCGCCGTGCTGCACAGCCGACCTGATATGTCTGTGAACGATGTTGTTCACAGATGTATCGGCTGTACACGCGAGCTGAGGGTCAAGTCAATATATATTATTCATTGGCTGTACGAACGATATATCGGCAAGTATGTACTCAGCCTTATTACTTTCAAAAATGTATAGAAAGAACAAGCCTTTTTTTTTAATGATCTGCTCTTGAGTAAAAACGGGTGCACTGTATTTTCTGTATTAGACTAGACTATATCGTGTATATATATATATATAATTTCATTTTTTTTTTGTAGTTTTAAGCATGAAGGTAATTATACTCGCTGCTGGCTATGGTACAAGGCTTCTTAAAGATTTGCAGAAAGCAAACCAAGAACGATTTAGAGCTCTTATTGATCTACCCAAACCCTTACTTCCCATCGGAGGCCTTCCCCTGATTTGTTATTGGATAGACGCCTTCCAAGCAATAGAGGACACAAAGGACATTTTTGTCATTGTAAGTGTTTTCTTACGTTGTGATAAATGTCACAAGTCTTTGAAATGAGACTTTATATGGGCGTATAATTATTATTTTACAGACCAACGACATCTATTACAATAAATTCAAAACCTGGATGGAAAACTACCCATGTGTAACATTAATTAGTGACGGAACAACCAATAACGAGGTAAGTTATTAAAGTGGATAATTGTGAGAAAAAAATCAAACTTGCTAATACTGAAACTAAAAGAAATATGAAAAAAAAAAAAATACTTGATTAAAAACAATAAATAACATGGGATCTAAACACATTGGGAAATAAACACCTATAATTTGATAAGCATTAATTAATAGTAGAGATGAGCGGTCCGATTTTGGCTCGTACCTTCCCACCAAGTGCGGATCTCACAACGAGGCAAATGTAATCTTTCACGGACATCAGATATCCATGAGATAGATGTACCACTCTTGGGTGTGAGGTCGCGCTCTGATGTACGCACGCCTTGGGTGGCTGAATACACACCAAGGAGCGCATACTGTATATCAGAGTGCAGCCGCACACCCATGAGTGGTATATCTATTACATATACAGTAGTATGGGTGGATCAAAATTCTGCCATGAACTCTTGTTTGTACCAGTGTATTTTAGAAGGGCGTCAAGCCCTAGTGTTTAAGGGCTTCTGTTGTTGGAACACAGACCAGGGGGGAAAGGGCAGCGGGTGATAGGAAACGGCAAGGCAACATATAAGTCCTCTTCATACGTCTCTCCCAGGTGTTGGCGAGACCTAGCCCCCGTAGTTGAGATGAGAACACCATGTTTCGCCAATAGGTCCCGGATCTAGCTGAGATGTTTTCCCTGTCCCCACAGTAAATTAATTTCAATGTAAATGTCTGATTTATGCAAATATTAGATGATCTGAAAAACGATATGGACGGCTGGATGCAATGTTTAGGAATAAGAGGTTATTTGTATGATGGTCACAATAATGATCATCGTTGAGCTAAGTTTAAAGGTGCCTACACACTTGGCGATGTGCTCACAATCAGACATCGTGTCCGATTTCCCCTTGAACTCTCCCCAGCAGCTCCCCGGCAGTTGTGGGCACGATTTGGTGTTAAAAACTGTCCAATGTGACAAACGATGTATCGGTCCTCCTAACTATTCCAGTGCATTGTGACTGAGATTGTCAGATCTGTCCTACAGCACGGCAGATCTGAAGACGCGATGTACGACCAGCGGCTATGCGCATCGGCCTCGTGATCGCGAGTAGACACTCATGATTAGGACATGTTTTACACGATCAGTTGTCACGATGCGTCGGAATCGGGCAAATCGTGTAAAATATCTCTAAGTGTGTAGGCACCTTAAGAGTCAGTAATTATGTATTTTGCAATACCGGGTTATGTAAGTATTTTATTTAATGTTTAAGAGTTAACAATGTGCTTTGTCTTATAAATCTTAAAACAGGATTTTCTTGTTCTTAGCTTGTTACAGAACGCTGTCATTATTCTGTGGTTAGCTACATTTCCTGTTTAAGCCATGCAAAGATTTTCTCTGTACAAATCCAAACTGCACTTGCTCAACATAAATGTGGGCAGAAATGGTCAGGTACAAGGATGTCTGAAGGTGTTGCCTTTAGCTTCCGCAGATAATGCAGATAACAGTCACAGATAACATGTCCTCATGGGTAACCAACCTGAGGAAGCTGCTGCTTCTGACTAATTTAACACTTTTAACTTAAACCTCTCACTAGTGTGATGCCTTAGGGCGGATGATTTGTGCCCACCTGAGGGGGGGGAGGGGGGGGGGTCCCGTGCCCTAGATTTGAACCTTAGGATTAGGGACCCACCAGATGATAAAGTCACCGGGACGTGGTGGGTGGGCCCAAAATTAGGCTAAACACCTCTAAATTTAATCCATTTTTTATTGAGTCTATAATAATTGCTCTGATTGGCAGTGTTTAGTATTTGGAGTATGCACCTGCATTTTCTCTTTGTTGAACTACTAGTCTCAGCATGGTAGCACCTCCCATTATGTTTAGAATTAGGGTGTGCCGTTCGAGGCCCCCCATATAGTCTATATTGTGTACATTTGACGGCGGAGACTCCTTCAGTTTGGATTAGCACCACTCACACCTGCCCAAGGGTGTTTCAAATCATAATGGATCTCGAGCATTTGCAGGATGCATTTTGAAAAGGCACTATGGCCCGTATTCAATTAGCGGTGAAAAGTCGGAATCCGCAAAAAAGTATTGCGGCTGACGTCATTTCGTCATTCGGGTCGGCCGGCCTGGGGGGGGTTACGAGGCCTAGACTTGAACCTCAGTGTCAGGCACCCACCTGGTGATGAGGTCACCTGGACACGGTGGGCGAGCCCATATTTTTTCCAAAATTATGCTAAGCACCTCAAATTTAAACTTTTATATTGCAGAGTCTATTATAATTATTCTGATTGGCAGTGTTTAGTGTTTGAAGTGTGCACCTGCATTTTCTATTTCTTTCTTTGCAGAACTACAAGTCTCAGCATGGTAGCACCTCACCTTGTGTTTAGAATTAGGCCGTGCAGTCCAAGCTCCCTCACCATATGGTTAACCAACCTGGTCAAGATGGAGTAACACCTGAGCACGTGTTTCAACACTGGTTGACACCTGTTATTATAATGAGCCAGAAATGGTGGGCAGGACTTTCTTGGTTGAACTGACCAATGATATTTGAATTAACTGTTGCCATGAACTCTTTTCACCAGTTATATTTCAGACCTTTCACTTTAAGAGATGCTATCTAATATTCTCTGAATTTGGGTCACCACTTCATGCATAATAATGAATATTCATGGACTAATGAACAGTAAGGGAATAAATATTGCCTGTGTACTAGCTGTGGCAAGCTTTTTGGATTGATGGCTTATTTGAATGCGTGACTCGATGACCTCACTTGCCGCCCCGAGCACTGATTAGGCTTGATCCCCAATGGAACCTGGGGTATCAGAGATTCCCTCTTACCATCAGTAAACGCCTGTTACTGACTCCACCCACTGTGCAGTGGGCGTGTAACATTGCTGCCACCACGAGGTCTTTCGACCAGCCCTGGAACCACTTACTGCTGTGTATGCGTTGACAAGCTGCAGCCACACCTCCTGATTGGTGTCGGCTGATCCCCCCCCCCCTGATCCTTCACAATGGAGCAGGCTCTGCACCGTAACTGGCAGAGGGCATGAGCTTGGAGACACTGGGTTCAATCCAGAACAGCCGGGGAACGGAATAGCGTTTGGCGCAATTTTGTTGTCGCAGGATTCAGATGCAGTCGTTATAAAGGCAAAGATCTTTATTGCTCAGTTAATCTTAAAAAAAGACTATTCCACTTAGGAGTATCACAGAATACAAATATGTTACAGCAGTTCTTGAGGGCGGCCGGCGGTTCGATCCCCGTCAGCGGCAGCCCGACAGGAGCAGAGTGCGACGCATCGGAAGCCCGACAGCGCTGGAAGTCCAGATCGTGGATAGGTAAGTGTCCACTAACCTAACATAACCCCCCCTAACCCTAACCCTCCTTAGGGGTGCCTAACCCTAAATTCTCCCCCAAGTGTCTAACCCTAATCCCCCCCCGCGGCTGTCCGCTCGCGGCGCCCGGCATCACTACGATCGTGATGCCGGGTGCCGGTCTCCCGGCGTCGGGGAAATGCAGGCGTCTACATCTAGACGCCCGGCATTTCACCCTTGCCGGGATAAGACAGCCGGGAAGCCGGCTGCCGGTATTTAGGCAGTCGGCTTCCCGATTGCCTCCCGTTCTTGATGTCCAAAAAGATATATATATATATATATATATATTAGGGATGTGCAGGATCGGATTAGTTCAGAATTTGCACGCTAGGTTCGGATTTTTCCCTCAAAAAATCGGGTCTGGGGTGTGGTCTAGCTCCTACATTTTTGCCCTGACTCCCGGATTGTAGAAAAATTTGTCGAGCCCTATTTTAAAGGAACTATCAAAATTTCCTCGTTACCACCCAAAAACAGTCGCCTTTCCTAAAGCACGAACTGAGTTAGCAGATACTGTCTCTCAAAAGGTAAATATAACGAAAATTTCATTTGCATTCATCCTTTCACATTTCTATGACTAAAACCATTTTGGCTTATTTACAATCTTAACACCTTTTAAATTCTTAGGAAGTTCCACCCAATAGGGGCTTCTTAAAGACAAACAAATAGTTTTTCCCAAACTTGACACACCGGAGACCTCTGCAGTGCATTTCATAGAAAAGGTTTGTTCAGCCAGCACCAACCCTTCACTGCCAGTCTAGGGCAATTACCATATCAATGCCTATGCGAGGATGCCTAAAAAGCAGTTTGTCTCCTAGGACCCCATTTATTAAGGAGCCCGTCCCTGCGATGTGGCCTGAGTGCTTTCGGGGCTGCTGAGCATGCGCAGTCCCGTGGACTGCACATGAGCGGCGCCCATTGCCGACGGAGGGAGGTTCCGAGGGATCCCTCCACCGGCTAATTATAGGGTCTATTTACTAAGCAGTATTAGGAGACAGAGGGAAAAGTGATCAGAAAGTGATAAGATGCCAGCCAATCAGCTCCCAACTGTCATTTTTCAAACACAGCCTGTGAGATGACAGTTGGGAGCTGATTGGCTGGCACCTTATCACTTTTCACTCTGTCTCCTAACACTGCTTAGTAAATAGACCCCTATGTGTTATGTAGCCATAGGCTACAGCGGCTAACGTCATCTTCAGATGCCGTTAGCTGAGTGGGCCAATATTGGGTATGAAGGAGGGACCTGCTGCGGTCCCTCCTTCATACATCCGGGGGATACTTAATATTTGAGGTAAACCCCCGAAAACGAGTGTTTTCGGGGATTTTACCTCAAATATTCAATGTTAAATGGGCCCCCAAATGTCAATACCGTTTACATTTCCATAAGTGCAAAGTCTATACATTCAAACAGGTTTCCCCAATGTCAAAACTGCGCACAGCACTTCAAGTACAAGATGGTAAAATACAATATCACCCATAAATCCACAGTACATGGCGCCGTGCGCCTACATTGTCCCTTTAAAAATGGTGCCGTGGCAACAGGGTTAACCCATTCAGTGTTGCGGCGGCCATTTTAGGCATGTGTAGTCAGGCTGTATGCTGTAATATTTTTCTTATGAACAAAATATGAAAGTTTTTTTTTTTTTTGTCACTTCAGCCATTTTGAGCGGACATTCCAGTTATTAATTTCTATACCTTATTTTTGAGTTTAGGATCGTTTAGGGGCTGTCGCTTGCCTCCAGCTGATTATTGAAAAATGTACAATAGATGATCATGTCATAGTTATTGGAGGGTAAGTGTTTCTATTTTAAAACGAAATACGGCTATTTTATTATATCTTGTTTGCGTTCTGTCTGCCTTTGTTTAGTTATTTAGGAGTAAATTTCCAGGCAGAATTAAATGTGGACACCGATTGTGTTTGTCCTACGCCAAAGATGTCTTTGGGATGTTATTTTCACCTTTGACCTCTTGTTCCTTTTAAATACATATTTTGGGGATATTTAGTGTGTTATAATATTATTTTATTGGCTATTGGTGTGATGCTTCCACTGTAACTCAGTTGCATAAATTCAAAGAAGAGGACAGAATAGTGAGTTTCATATTTGTGTGGTGGACTCAAATCATTTTATTTGGATTAAAATTTTATTTTTATTTATTTTTTATAAACAAAAAGACATACAGTATTCTAACCCTTTCACTCAAACATTTGCATATTATACCTTGTATACTTATATACAATATTTAATCACACCTCTGTTTTTGTATATTTTATTACATATAATTGAAAAGAATAAAATGATTAAAAACAATAATAAATAGTGTGGAAAATAAAATAAACAGCGAATAAAAAAAAAGTTTCCGGGCCACAGAGTCATACAGCTGCAATGTATTGCCCCAGTTTCCTGCTCTGCCGACATCGGTGAAATCCTCAATTCAGATATCGACCCCACCGATCGGAGATTTTATAACATGCAGTTTTTCCAGGATTTGCCGACGGATTGCCAGTCATTGATGTCAGCGGGTTGGTGTTTTTGATCGCCGATCGACTGAACGGGGAATCGGGCCGTAGATGTATTGCCTGCATACGGCACCTTCTCTGATTCCCATATTTAAAATGTGATCTCGGAATCTTCTGATGTCACTTCTGTACAGTTTTGCATCCCCTTGCCGTACTACCATCTTATCGTTAAGAGGATAACCTCCTGATTACAAACCCCCCTGGGACTTAGGTTCTTCTTTAAACGCTTGGACCGCCTTCTCTATCTTTTTGAGCTAAAAAACAAAACAATTGGAGAGGAAAGACACAGTACTATAACAATTATTCTCAACATACTCTTCAGCTGCTTCAACAAGATAAGTAGTGTAGTTGTATATATGTTATCACACGTGTGCTTTTTGTACATTAATGTACCTTGAAGTGAATCTGAGGGGTCTATTTACTAAGCTGTGTTAGGAGATAAAAAGAACGGAGGTAAGGTACCAGTCAATCAGCTCCTAACTGCCAGTCTGTGTTTGAAAAATGACAGGAGCTGATTGGCTGGTCCCAGGGGCGGATCTAGACTCTTGCTGTAGGGTGGGGCGGTGTGTGTGTATGTATGTATGTATATTATATATATATATATACGCATAAATATATACATTATATATTTACATATATACTGTGTGTATATATATATATATATACAGTATATGCACACACACATATATAAATATATATAATACACATATACAGTGTATGTATGTATATATATATATATATATATATATATATATATATACACACACACACACATATATATATATATGTCCATGATGATAGCATTCCCCCGTGCTCCGCTAAGTCATAAACTGTACCACAGACAGCCCTCCTCCCACACACATAACCCCCAGCAACCTACTGTACTTGTCCCTGTCTGTAACCAGGTCTGCGAAGAGCTGCCACGGGTCACTGGGAAGGGGGCATGGCCTAATCACGGGAGGCGTGGCCACGCCCCCTTAGGGGGGGAAACAGGCTTTTTGCAGCATAGTGCCGCTTGGAGTCCCCGGCTCCAAGCGGCGTGAATGCAGGTAACCTGAGCAGATCACTCAGGCTGCCTGCCTGTGTACAGTGGCTGTGTGTTATGGGGGGCGATCGCCCTGATCGCTCCCCCCTGGATCCGCCACTGGCTGGTACCTTAACCTCTGTTCACTTAATCTCCTAACACAGCTTAGTAAATAGACCCCTGAATATTTTACAGTCTACATGCAACTCACCAAACAATGCAAAGCTATGTGAAATGTTACATGTGAACCTATGGTATAAAATGATGAGGCTGGATAACACTTTTATATTTATTATTTTAGAGATACCATATTTTATGAGGACTTTCATCTACGAGATGTTCTCAGAAAATACAAAACCCTTTACCAGGACAATAATGACGCAAACCTGGTCTTATCGTACATTTGCAAGGAAGAAGGTAAACGTTTGAATTCTACCATTATTTGCCCCTTGTAAACTGTATTTTGTCTGTTTATCTAGCTCCATGAATTATGTCCTAATCGTATACATGACTGCAACCTCCGCTGTGCATTTAGTTCAATAATAGCTGAAAACCGGCCTGGAATATAGAAAACCGTAAAAGTTTAGTCCCTGCGAGCCTTTGGGAGCTTTTCAAGTTGCAGACTATTGTTTTGGTGGCTTAATTACCCTCATCTTAATTGAAAAGTTGGTCACTATATAATACATAAATTATGTAGATTAAAAAAAGATGTACATGGCTTTTTTGAGGGGCCAGACACCGTCCTCCCTCTTATCTGTCATTAGCAGCCTCTCTCTCTCTGTGCGGGGGTGTACGATCACCCTAATCGCACCTAACCCCTGTCCTTGGCTGAGGGGCTCACAGTACTGCTTCGCAGCTCTGTAAATACTTAGGAAACAAATATATATCAAAGAGAGTAGCAGGGACAGAACTATGGGAGACAATGGAGGCGCCTTGGACTGAAGGGGGCACCTCCATTGCCCACAATATATTCACACCACTTAGGGCTGTAACTGTGTACCCGGCGTGTATTGTCACGGCTGCCCAATACATGGCACCTCTTCCCGGCACCTGAGAAGCCACCATACACTAGTGGAGAGCTTCGTGTCAGACCATCAGCTGCCGCCTCCTAGCTATAGCCTGTCCCTACTCATTGGTGTCGCTGCTCCTCAGATTATGTCAGGGTGACACGCCCGGCATTACAATATCAGCGGCTGTGACGGGGGACCCTAAATTACAACTTGCCTCCGGGCGTCTGGGATGAATTCACGCCACTGGAGAGTAGTGTTCACTACTCAGGGGGCAGGGCAGCGATCTAGGAAGGGGACTTCTGTGCACACCCAGAAAAGAGGCATGGTCACTCGAAAAGGGGATGTGGCCTTGAGACGTGCCCTCTTATTACTGTGGGGGGGGGGTGCCTAGCACTCTCGGAGATGCAAGCTCTCCCAGCAGTGAGAACAGATGCTTGCTGGTGATTGTAGCACCGGAACTCTCCACGGGAGGGTTGGGCACGGCTGTTTCAGCCATAAGGGCAGGGCGCATTTTAGCATTTCCAAGTTGGGCAGGGCGTGGCGTCCTGTTAAAGCAGCCCAGCAGGACCACTATAAGGGGATCCGGCCACGTCTCCCAAAAAGTACCTGGGTCCGGCCACGCTTTCTGTGGCCCTGCTTTATTGTTTACAAACATCACTTCGATCGTACTGGTCTCTCAACTCCTCTTTTTGTCTTTTCTGCATAGTGTTAATGGTCAATGAGTTTGAGGCTGCTCCCCAACACAGTTATATAATGTCGGGATTCAGTCCCCAAAAGCAACATGAATTGGGATGAAAGGCTATTAGGATTTAGTATGCTTTGTGTTATCTGTATACAATGCCTAATGCACCCGAGCCTTCACTTTTAATTAAGTTACTACAGGGTCTATTTACTAAGCCTTGGATGGAGATCAAGTACAAACCGACCAGCTCCTGTCATTTTTCAAACACAGGCTGTGACATGGCAGTTAGGAGCTGATTGGCTGGTACTTTCTCTGGTGACTTTATCTCCATCCAAGGCTTAGTAAAAGATCTCTAAGTGAAGTCCTATGTGCACTAGGCAAAAATAATAATTTTATATGGGGTACAAATTGCTGGACCTTAAAGCTAGTTATTATAGAGATTACTGATCCCTATGCTAAATGTGTCCCCTTGCTGAAGTGCAGCGTGTAACAAATACATTGAGGCTGCATTTACCATAGAGGTCAGTAACCAGTATCCCAGCTGTATCCATTGTGCAGTGATTGCAGCTGAACACACCACAGGTGTTTCTGGTCTATGAGCCCTTTGAATACTAGCGGGATATGGACGCCTCTTCTGTGCCTCACTGTGTCGGCACCGTCCGGAGATTACTGGTAGAAAAGAAATATGTTATTAAAGAATATTTTTTGGGAATTAACAACCAATTTCTGTATCAAACAGAAACAAGTAAATATGGTATTTTGGAAACCGATGAATGTCAGAGAATCACAGCTGTAAAGGAAAAACCACCAGCCACGGAGACAGCATCAAGACAAGCGGTAAGGCTTATTCCAAATCATATTTCACTGCTCTATGACCTAAAACCCCAATACACCCCCCACCACAGTCTAAGCCTCCCCCTTACCCTAATACAGTTGCAGTCGGGATTCCGGCCGCGGTATTCTGAGTGCCGGCATTCTGACCACCAGGATGGTAACAACATCCGGAATATAGAACATTGGGAATCAGTATGATTTCCCGGCCAATGGGATGCCGGCAGTCAGAAGACAGCGACATCCCGATAGTGAAGACCCAGACAGTGGCTCGTTTGTATCCTAACCTTCCCCCGGTGGTGCCTAACCCTAATCCACCCTGGGAGGTCCCTAATCCTAACCCACCATCCCCACGCTAACGCTAACCTTTACCCGTATACTTACCTTTGGGATGCCGACGGCGGTATCTTCATCCCTTCGGGATGGCAATGTCGGCATCCTGACGGGCGACGGGATTCTGGCGTCGGTATAGCGACGTCTGGCATCTTAACTGCATCACAAACATTGTAATGGTTACAGACAGATTGTAGAATACTCAAAGTTTAAAATTCTGATAAGTAAGCAATTAAGGGGCCTATTCATCATAACTAAAACATCGATGGAGGTAATTAGGTTTAGAACCCGCATGGAGTTCTGACTAAGTACAGGAGGAAGTCATCATTCCTCCTCCCCATCAGTATCTATTCCGAACAGCTGTCATTTTTGCGATGACAGCTTTTCAGGAAATAGATAGTTATATCTATCTACACTAACTTACCGCAGCTGTAATCTGTGCTGCACAGGCGCCGTTATGATCACAAAATTGGCACATGCGCAGCACTGCCTACTACTGCGGTAATTCTGTGTGTGTCCCAACTCCACCCCGTCCGTTAACCTCCCTGGCCGCTGCACCACGGACCCCAACCTCCCGTCTGAAGAGGAGAGCATAGTCGGTGCAGGAGCCGGAGGAGAGATGAGGAGGTGACGGAGGATCTGCCCAGCTGAAAGCAGGTAAGTGTAACCCGCTATACGCCCTCTGAGAGTGGCGTATAGTAACACCATCAAATTCCGAAAATACATAATTTCCATATCCCCATACTAATGTATGGGGAGTATGGACATTAACGCAGGCGGACTTAACCAGGAGATATCAGTGATATCTCCTGTGTTAAGTGTGTTAATGAATACTAAAAAGACGGTAATTAAGTAAAGTCCTTTAAAACCGTTATTTTAGTGTTGATGAATTCCTGTTTAACCTTTAAACTCTATTCTGTATATATGTATAATTTCAATATTTTTTTTATTTTAGTGTCCATGCTTTTACGTGTTTTCTAAACACACACTACCATTTGTGAAACAGTTTCTCACTGAAAAAAAGGTAAATACTCCTATTACAGATGCCAGCATTTCTTAAATACTAATATACACTTCAGTTAGTATATTGTGCTATACTTCCCTACTCCCTTAAATATTAGCAGTCTCCCTGAGTGGGTACAACACAATGATGACATCACAAGGCTCTGCCCACCATGGAGGAAAACACTGATGAGAAGGATAAGGAGTATGTGTGGTCAGGGGCGTCACTTACCTGGGTGACACCCGGTGCGGCTGGACTGATCTTGAAAGGTGATGTGGCTTTGCAGGAGGGGGCGTGGATGCAACCCGCGAAGCCACGCCCCTTGTGTGTGCCGATCTTGCCTCCCGTTATCGGCACACAGTGGGCTTCCCCAACGCTTCTGCAGCTGCTGGCGAAGCCCACAGTCTCTCCTGTGCCTCTCTCCGTGTCCTGGTTTCATGGTGATACCATCCAACGGGGTACCCCAAGATGGTGTCACCCAGTGCGGCCCGCACCCCCCTAGTGACGCCAGTGTGTGTGGCATACAAGAACATGGCCACCATTCTCCAGCACACAGATGTCATAAGGATGTGTGATGAATTCCTGGGGATGACTAATTGCATGAACTAAGGGCCTGATTCAGAGCCGGACGCTCTGACCAGAGCGCTCGCTCTGAATCAGGCCCTCCTCCATTAAAATGGAGCGTCCTCCTGGACGCTCGTATAGCTGTGGGTCACCACCCACAGCATATACGAGCGTCCAAAAAGATGGTCGCGATGGTCTTGACTAGGGGTGTGCACCGGACACTTTTTGTGTTTTGGTTTTGGATCTGGATCTTTCTTCGTGTTTTGGATCTGGATTGGTTTTGCCAAAACCACCCTTCCGTGTTTTGGGTTCTGGGTTTTGTGTTTTGGATCTGGATTTTTTCTTAAAAAATAAAAAAAAAACGCTAAAATCACATAAATGGGCCTTTTTTTGTTCCTACGCTATTAATAACCCCAATAACATTAATTTCCACTCATTTCCACTCTATTCTGAACACCTCACACCTCACAATATTGTTTTTAGGCCAAAAGGTTGTACCGAGGAAGCTGGATGACTATGCTAAGCGACACAAGGGGGCGGCACAAACACGTGGCCCATCTAGGAGTGGCACTGCAGTGGCAGACAGGAAGCCAATCAGCGTTATGGTGCCCATTTGCATGTAGCACGAACCCGGGAGATCCGTGCTACATGCATCTGTGTGATTGGCACAGAGCAATGACAGGTCCGTGAGACCCGTCTGTGCTGCTGTGGTAAATAAAAAAAAAAAAACCTGTGTAAAAAAAGAAAAAAATGGCGTGCACCCCCCCAAAAAAGAGCAACCAGCTCCGGGCATTAGTAACCCAGTGCTGGGTGTGCTTAAATACAGGGGACAAACGACGTAGGGGTCCCCTGTACTTAAGCACAACCAGCACCGGGCTAGTCAGAACCAGCGCTGGTTGCCAAAATACGGGGGACAAACGACGTAGGGGTCCCCTGTATTCTGCGCAACCAGCTCTGGGCTCTGATCCGGTCCTGGTTCTGGAAATATAGGGGACAAAAAATGAGTAGGGTTCCCCTGTATGTTCCAGAACCAGCACTGGACTTTTTCTAGCGGGGGGCTGATGCCACAGCCAGGGGAGCCCTTTCACCGGGCCCCCCAGCCGCAGCATCAACCCTGACCGCTAGTCAGCCCAGGCCGGGGATCCCTGGAGAGCTGGGGACCCCCCCAATAAAGGGGTCACCCTCTCCAGGGCACCCCAGGCCCAGGCTGATAGCCCGGGGCTATCCCCGCCACCCCTGGTGGCGGTGGGTGGCGGGTTGATTGTGTGGTGTGGTGTAAATAAAGAATATCAAACATTGTCTTTACAAGTAGAACTGCAAGTCCCAGCTAGCCTGCCCCGCATGCTGGTACTTGGAGAACCACAAGTACCAGCATGCAGGGCATTAAGGGCCCACTAGTACCTGTAGTTCACCTGTAAAAAAAATGTTTAAAAAAACACAGGACACACACACCGTGACAGTATAAGTTTATTAAACATACATACACACACACACACACATGTACACATACTCACCTATGTAACCTGTAGCATCGGTCCACTTGTCCGGTAAAGTATCCATAGGGGACCTGTGAAAAAAAACATACTCACCATCTCCTATGCGAGGTTCTGTCCTCTTCGTTCCAAAGTAGGCATCCCCGGACTTGGCAAAAAAAAAAAACGAAAACGCGATCCACGAACTTAGTACCGTTCTATAGAACGGTACTTCCCGAATGAGAGCTTAGCGGCGGGGTATCACCATGGAAACCCCGCTGCTAAGCGTTCATTGGCTGAGAGAGGTCATCTCCCGTCTCTCAGCCAATGAACGGCTCCCTCCATTGTAGTCAATGGTGGGAACCGCAGGGTAAACTTTAATAACCTTGCGGCTCCCAGCATTGACTACAATGGAGGGAGCCGTTCATTGGCTGAGAGAGACGGGAGATGGCCTCTCTCAGCCAATGAACGCTTAGCAGCGGGGTTTCCATGGTGATACCCCGCCGCTAAGCTCTCATTCGGGAAGTACCGTTCTATAGAACGGTACTAAGTTCGTGGATCGCGTTTTCGTTTTTTTTTTTTTTGCCAAGTCCGGGGATGCCTACTTTGGAACGAAGAGGACAGAACCTCGCATAGGAGATGGTGAGTATGTTTTTTTTCACAGGTCCCCTATGGATACTTTACCGGACAAGTGGACCGATGCTACAGGGTTACATAGGTGAGTATGTGTACATGTGTGTGTGTGTGTGTGTATGTATGTTTAATAAACTTATACTGTCACGGTGTGTGTGTCCTGTGTTTTTTTTAAACATTTTTTTACAGGTGAACTACAGGTACTTGTGGGCCCTTAATGCCCTGCATGCTGGTACTTGTGGTTCTCCAAGTACCAGCATGCGGGGCAGGCTTGCTGGGACTTGCAGTTCTACTTGTAAAGACAATGTTTGATATTCTTTATTTACACCACACCACACAATCAACCCGCCACCCACCGCCACCAGAGGTGGCGGGGATAGCCCCGGGCTATCAGCATGGGCCTGGGGAGCCCTGGAGAGGGTGACCCCTTTATTGGGGGGGTCCCCAGCTCTCCAGGGATCCCCGGCCTGGGCTGACTAGCGGTCAGGGCTGATGCTGCGGCTGGGGGGCCCGGTGAAAGGGCTCCCCTGGCTGTGGCATCAGCCCCCCGCTAGAAAAAGTCCAGTGCTGGTTCTGGAACATACAGGGGAACCCTACTCATTTTTTTCCCCTGTATTTCCAGAACCAGGACCGGATCAGAGCCCAGAGCTGGTTGCGCAGAATACGGGGGACCCCTACGTCGTTTGTCCCCCGTATTTTGGCAACCAGCTCTGGTTCTGACTAGCCCGGTGCTGGTTGTGTTTAAGTACAGGGGACCCCTATGTCGTTTGTCCCCTGTATTTAAGCACACCCAGCACTGGGTCACTAATGCCCGGGGCTGGTTGCTCTTTTTTTGGGGGGGGGGGGGGCACGCCATTTTTTTCTCTTTTTACACAGGTTTTTTTTTTTTTATTTACCACAGCAGCACAGACGGGTCTCACGGACCCGTTAGTGCTCTGTGTCAATGACACAGATGCAAGTAGCACGGATCTCCTGGTCCGTGCGTGCATCTGTGTCATTGAAATACACAGCAGCACAGACGGGTCTCACTGACCCATCTGTGCTCTGTGTCACTGTCAATCACACAGATGCATGTAGAACGGATCTCACGAGTCCGTGCTACATGCAAATGAGCACCATAATGCTGATTGGCTGAGAGCCGTGACAGACGGCTCTGTCAGCCAATCAGCACTTTGCCCATTAAAGGCAAAGGCATTTTTTTTTAAATGGCCGCTCGAGGCAAAACCTCGAGATCCGACAGCAGATCTCGAGGTTTTGCCTCGGGAGAGGGATCCGGGGCAGACAGGGAGATCCGAGCTTGGGCTCGGATCGCCCCGGATCCCCGAAGTTCGGGTGGGTTCGGTTCTCAGGGAACCGAACCCGCTCATCCCTAGTCTTGACCATCGCGAACATCGGACTTGCGACAGAGACCCTGCGGTAGGGTCTCCTTGCCACAAGCCCTGGAGTGATTTTGGCTCTATCAGAGCCAAAATCACTCCTAATGACATCACTAGTGATGTCAGTGGGGCCGGCTTGAGACAGTAGGCGTTCCCATGGGAACGCCTCCGTCTGGCAGGCACGCCCACCAAAGGGGGCGTGCTGTCAGTCACTATCGACAGCACGCCCCCTTTGGTGCGAGACCCGGAGCGACAGCTTGGGTGTCGCAGTCCGGGTCTCGCGCATGCGCACGACGGAGCTCCCTCCGTCGTGCGCATGCGCAGTGGGGAACATTGACCCACTTGCGAGCGTACTGCCGCTTGCGAGTGGGTCTGAATGACCCCCTAAGTTAGGAGCTTATTTAAGATCTATTCTCACACTCACATATATATATCTATCTATCCACATATACACACATACATCATATGTATTGTTGCAAGATCAGGTTAAGGGTGCCATCTCCTGGGGGTAAACGGTGGCACTTCTTATGCAGCAGCCAATCAATAGCACACCAGTCTAGTGCCTTGGTACGAATTTCCACAGCTAGTTTTCTTTAGCAGCTTAAAAAAAAAACTTAAAAAAAAAAAATCTGGCCTGTCTGACTAAGCTAAACCGAGAACTCCCTCACACAGAACTTACTTATAGCAATGAGTGTCTCTTAGCAGGCCTGCCAGCCTGCTTCCCCCAGGTAGTGACTGATACAAAAAAAAAAAAAAAAGTGTGAGTTTCTCTTATCAGCCTCTCACAGGTGGTCTGACAATCAAGGTTTCTAGTTAGCTGTCTACTAGACAGAAGCTAGGAACCTGGGATATATATATATCTCCCCTTGATAACTTCAATAGTGCTTTTTTTCACATATCCTTCCCTCCTGTTTCACCGTCTAGGGCGGTACATGGGTAGCTCCGAAGCAAAAAAAAAAAAAAAGGGGAGAAATAATCCACATTGGCCAGTTGGCTTACTGGCCTATGTTCTACTGAGAATTTAATATGTTGCAATGTCAAGAACCATCTGGTTATTCTCAGACATCCATTTGAAAAGAGCATGATCAGTAATCAACCTGAATTTTCTTCCTAAAAGGTAGTAACTGAGTATTTCTAATGCCGGGGGGAGGTTGCTGCAGCAGCAGTCTACTCTCTCTTCTTCTGTGATGTGCGGAGGGGAAATCGCACTCGTGCCCCTTGGGTGTCTCCCATAAAGCAAATGAAAAGGTGGAGAATTGTGGAACCTCTCTACTGGCCAGCAATAAATAGAGTAACAATCCCAATATTTCCCATCTGTATCCACCACTTTCTTGAAAGCTTTGGTAAACCTTCTCACTATGTCATCAGTCTGAGGGTGATACAGGGAGGTCCTTAGATGAGTAAGCTTAAACAGCCGCCACAACTAATGGGGTACCCGGATCAGTTAGGATTTCCTTAGGTATTCCCAGTCCGCTAAAGACATGAACTAGTTCCTTAGCAATTGTCTTTGTTGACGTGTTGCACAGCAGTATCTGGTACATAGCTTAATCCATTACCAAATATACTGATGGCCCCGGGGAGACTTTAATAGAGATCCAACCAATCCATAGCTATTTTCTGATACGGGACCTCATTGATGGGACAAGCAGACTTCTATAATGTGGCCCGGGAGCATGGTACTCACACTCAGAGCAGGATGCACAGTACTCACATCCATCTTTATGGACCCCTGTCTAGAACAAATGTATAAAATTATTTCAGAAACTTTTTCTATCCTTCGTTGTCCTGCAGTTAATGGACCATGAGCTAAGCCTAACACCTTTCTTCTATATGCCTTTGGAACTATTACTTGTTCCACAATAACTTCTCCTTTCTCTAACAATTAGTACAACTGCCATGTGAGGGTATGATAACCTACTATCAGGCTCTACTGGGTTTCCATCAACCACTTCTACATTCTCTCTACTCTTTACCAGAGAAGGGTTGTTTAACTGCTCTAAGGCAATGATATCTCTTCTTACTTAAAAATCAGGTATACAGGCAACTGGTTCAACAATATTTTCTACTTTATCAGAAGATACAACATTCTGTGTGGCAAGCTCAGGGTAAGGATGCCACCTACTGGAGTAGACAGGTGCACTTTCACACTTTAGCAAATTAGTAGCACACTAGTCCATGGTCTTGATACAAGTGTCCACAGCTAGTTTTATTTTGCAGCACAAAGATACATAACAGAAAAGCCTATCCTGTCAGGCTCCAACTAAACAAATTACTCCCTCTCTCAGCGTGGAGGACCCAAATGTCCCATTCACAAAGCAACAGTTCTTACAGCCAGTAAACATATTGTCTCTCAACAGGCCTACTGCCTGTTCCCCAGGTAGTGAGAGAATGAGACTACCAACTGACACATCTTCTATCAGCCTCTCACAGCTGCTCTGACAATCAATGTTACCAATTAGCTTCTATTCATCAGATATAAGCCAGGAATCTAGGGTACACAGAGTTCCCATTTACAACTTTTCCTGTGCTTTTATAAAAAAAAATATATATATACCCTAGCCTATTGATGTGATATAATGTATATCTATGCAATGCATCTTTGATAAGTTGTGATCTGTGGTATAATGTTAAAGAATGTCAACAATAGGTTTTATAATTTTCTATAATCTGTGAATTATATTTTGCCACTTTGTATTTATCTTGTTTATATGTGCATGTTAGGAGGTTTATATGTTTATCCCATATTTGTTATATTGATTCTCCAGATCTAAATTTGAGCAAGTGACCGTTATAAACATCACTTTTGATGTTTTTTTTGTTTTAGATGCACATTTGTTTCATATTTCTGGCTCTTTACAGTATAAGTATATTTTACAAAAAAAATTTCTAAAGCCGCATACACACTAGACGATATTAACAATATAGTTATCATTCATCGTGTACAATATCGTCCAGTGTGTACGCAAGACCTCATTAACAATGCGTGCTTCTGCGGAACGTTAACGACGTCTTTCATCTCCCGTACTTGCAGGGCAACCTGACTAGATCGTCGGCTTCTGTAAGTACGGGGATGAGGGAGGGTGTCATCACGGAACGATATTGTTCAGTGTGTTTGCTCAATGTCGTTAACGACACTGAGCCTGGCAGTGCAGGGGAAACACTTAACGATATTGCTCATGGAGCAAATCGTTAAGTGTGTATGCGGCTATAGAGTGCCCAACAAGCGTATTATTTTTCCTCTCATTGGTTTTGCTCCTTAATCAGTCAGAGGGTCAGAAAATAATGCAACTTTCACCATCCACATACATCTACTTATATCAATAGAAGTGAATTCACACGAAACTCTAGAGCTGTAGCACACAGTAAATGTATGGGTATATATGCTACCTGTTTACTGTGTAGAGAACAGAATTGCTTTAAATGCACATTCTAATAATTTATCACAGGAATCGCCAATTGGGGAAAAAGATGCTCCAGGTCACTTTCTGTCCTGGCTGGTGAGAAGGTGAGGAAACCATTTAGCAGAGTATATCGAACTTTTATTATGAGTGAAAAATAATTTGCTGCACTTTAATTAGCTATGTACTGTAGTTACACAAAGTTTTTTGTTTTTTCTTCAAGTTGATGTTTCAGGACCAGAGGAAATGTCACTATTTTGCTATGTTACCATTAAATGAAGTAAAATAATTCCTAACTAATTTACCTCAAGGGAATTTCACTTAAAAAAATAAATAAAAAATTGATGGGGAGGTAGGGGTTTGAGAGGCACAACGTACTGCCATAAAAAGTTTTTGTTTTTTTCAAATTTCTGCCTTTTTTTCTACTTGTATATTTTTCTGCAATTTCTAAAGTTGAATATACTTTATTGTGGGTTTTGTGTATTTGTGTCCGTTCTGTTAAATTGCATGCTTTTATGGGATTTTTTTTTTTTTTTTTCGTTTATGTTTTGGATTTTTCCTTCAATCTCATCCCCCCCAGCCATGGGACACCCTGTAATGAGATCACGGTGGGGGAGTTGCTTAACGCAAATGCAGAATTCTGCCGCGGCAGACAACATGGCGCTCTAGAAAAATGCAATATGTATAGATCTAAATCCCAGGCACTATCCTCCCATCATTAATAGTAGACACATAGGGCCTGAGATGGACGCTAATACCGCAGCAGCTGCAAATTTGCATTTCGGCCATCTGTGCATCAGGCCCACATTCAGGTGCGCAGTCTCAAATGCACATTTTAAAGAAGCTAGATCATGTCTCACATAGGTTAAGGCCAGCAGATTAAGAACACATTAGACGTAACACCATCTCTCCCCCTCATTTTTTTTTTTTTAGAAAACCGGTTTATATTTACCCAATATCCGGCCGTTTCGATGTTGGAAACTTAGAGTCCTACATTACCTGCGATGAATATTTTCAAGAGAAGATAAAAAATATACCAGATTATCTCCAGTGACCCCATAGAAGATGTTTCCAGTGAATCTAGAGCCAAGATCCAAAGTACAGACCCGTCATTGTTCTTCACTGCCAAAGAACGTCTGCAATTTTAGTAATCTGTGTCTTTATCATGAAATATTACATTTAGGACTTTTTATTTTAAAAATAATAAATCTAATTGCACAAACATTCAATATGAAAATATATTTTTCGTCAAGTGGCCTTTATTTACAGTAAAACAATAAAATAAAATCCTCTCTTTGCAAACGGCATCTTTCAAGCGACAATAGCGTATCGAGGAGCTCATTCCGTTACACCGGCCTGGAGTCTGCTGCATTTGTCCGATGCCTTTTCATTAGCGTTTTCCATTTTTGCAATTCTAGATCCAAACTGCATTGCTCTTTTGGGCAGGACGGAGGAGTTTCCGAGTCCCAGTATCACAGCAGCCATGCGCAGGATCAGTTTCTCACCAAGCCCTCTGGGCAGAGTTAAGTTTACTTTCTCCCAGATTGGCAGAGAGTTCAAAAATGAGACCACATTCTCATCAAGGAAGGGGAATCTGGGGGGGAAAACAAAAGACCATGACAACAGAACCTTATTGTAAAACAGAAGCTCTACAGATCAATTTTAATCATTGCACAATAAAGAGTCACAAACAGTATTTAAATGCAGCAGTGACCTCACATAACCCTCCTTTCCCCATATACAGTAGACTATTGCTGGACACACACACTATGCGATATGTTCGTTCCTTTAGAGCATCTGTCCGTGTGTATAGATGTGGGAATGACGTCGTTCAGACATATTGCGTTGGCCCTGCAGCACAGCCGATACATATAACGCAGATATAGCTGTACATCTGGCCGTGTAAAGGCGCCCCACTTGCTGTAGGAACTGCCGACACCTCAGGTGGGCTAATTTAAATGCCCGCCAAATGTGATGTCAGCGGTGACTTATATCGAGCGGCAGATTGGTAAGTGTGTATTGGCTTATCCGTGGTTCGGCGGACAAGTCATCCAGGTATGTACCCAGGATTAGGCAGTCAGACTATTTTTAATATGTTTCAGTTCTCTGCAAAATGATTAATCATTAGTGTTACAAAGAAGTGCTTAAATCTGGCTGACAGAGCAGAACATTTATCACATGAGGGGATAAGCATATAAACAAAGGAAATAAATAAAACTGAATGGCCATCACCCTTAGGGGCCCATTTATCAAAGTGTATTTGAGGTATAATTCCCGAAAACACCCGTTTTCAGGGGTTTACCTCAAATATTAAGTATCCCCCGTATGTATTAAGGAGGGATCGCATCAGGTATCTCCGATTTTAAGGGCATGTGGGGGATTAGATGGGCATGTGGGGACGTCTGATACTATGTGGGGGATTAGATGGGTATGTGGGGACATCTGATGCTAGGTGGGGGATTAGATAGGCATTTTAACGGCATGTGGGAATGTCTAATCCTATATAGAAGATTAGATAGGCATTTTGGGGGCATGTGGGGAGGTCTGATGCTATGTTGGGGGATTAGATGGACATTTTGGGGGCATGTGGGATGCCCAAAATTTGGTCCTAGTGCGATCACTGAAGCAATATCCTTGTTTACCAGCCACTGCACTGGCCCCACCACAGGGGACAATGGAAACAGCTACAGCAGAATTGGAACCCTGATGTGCCACCTATTGGGCCTGCCTTAAACAAACGGTGGCTCAGTTTTCCTGCCTGTTTAAACATGGCAGGTGGATGACCGGAAAACGCACCATGTAATACAGACAAGAGGCTGATACAGGCTGGGGGCAACTTAACATCCCAACTGTCTGTGTGCTCATCATTTATTAGAAATCTAGTCTTACAGGCTGTATATCATGCAAGCAGCCTGTTGTTACATGTGCCATACAGACAGAACACACAATTAAGCTCACCTAGCTTCTTTGCTATGGTCACCAATAACTCGGTCATCCCGTCCAAGGTTTCTGGAAGAGATACGTTCTAATTCCATGCTCAGCTCCTGAAGGAGACCTTTGTATCCTCTTTTAATGAACTGCACTCTGTGACGTGAGTAGCCAGCAAGCTGTTCATCTGCCCCAATACCCGTAAGAACGACCTATAGATTGGGGGAGGGGGGGGGGGGGGGGGAGAGAGAATGCAGAAAACTAGTACATGAGACACTGCTGCAAACAAAATGATGCCAGCACCAGGGAATTACAAATCTTCAGACATTTGACCTGGGGGAGGGGACTTTCCTCAGAAACTAGCTAGGAAAACAGCAGCTGCTTTGCAAAGGAGTAACTTCCTGTCTAGTAAGCAGTGATACAATATTAGTATTAATTATTGTTATCCTTACAATATAAATGATTATGTAAAAGCACATGGTACTCCCAATTACAGGAAAGTTGTGTATGTATGCAGCCCGATTTCAATTAACGAGACAGATTGGGCTGAAAGATATGAAACTCAATTGAGGTCAGTGCATGGACAGCGCCTCAGATCAAGAGTTGCGCAGTTCACATTGCTCCACGGAAAACTACACGTGTCCTCATTTACCTAGCGTTTTTGCTCTGTAAGGCGCGGGATGCGTGGCACGAACAAAATGCGGCGTCGTGGATAGTTTCGGCCTTTCGCACTTGAATTGCGGCTGCACGCAAACAAGACTGTAGTGTACTAAGGCCTGCTTTGTAATTTTAGCGCTGTAGGATTCGCACAATATGTGACAGGATGCGGCTCAGTCATGTAGGTCCCAGATCGCTCTTTATTATCAGACTAGCGTCCTTGTCGCATTGCTATAACACCAGGATCCACTTGTGGTGTACAGGGTACGCGTATGATGGGCTTTTATCGCTTCAATGCAGAAAAATGCACAAATTCAGTAAAAAAAATAAAAAAAAATACTAAGAGACGTGTAAAATGACTCGGCCGCATTTTTGATGGCACGATTTGAGGATAGGTGTATGAGGGCACCTACAGTATAGGAGCATACACACGGTCAGATTTGTCAGATGAACGATCTAACCGACGATTTGAACTATGAACGATTTTTGACTGCATTAAAATGAATGGAATCGTCCAAATCTGACTGCAAACACATCAGATGTCAGATATCGTTATCTGACCATCGGGAACGCGCATCGTTCAGACATGTCAGATTTCCCTTCAGATATGAACGATTTTTTAAATCGTTATCGTTCAGATCTGAAGAAAAATCTGACCGTGTGTATGCACCTTATGCATTGCAGAATTTGCACACCATCATTTTTACAGATTATACATGATTACGGTCTTTGAAATCTAGGCGTATGCACGTGATTCGGACATATTTCAGATTATACTAACTGACTGAATGGTGTTATCAGCGGCTCCTATTTACAGATTTTTTTTGACACAATGGTCCCTACTCGTTAGACCAGGGGTGGGCAATAAGCGGCTTCTCCAGAGGTTGTTGAACTACAAATCCCAGCACGCCTTGCAACATTTTTAACATGGCCAAATAGCAAAACTGTGGCAGGGCATGCTGAGATGTGTAGTTTCACAACATGCGGTGCTACTCCCGGGAGACTTAAATGCTCTTAGGGCAGCCGGGAACGCCAGCCAAGATTCGGAGAGTCGGCAAATTTGCGTCACATTTTCTAGTAAATGCCAAGAGAAGCTCCCGTTTCCTATACAAAAACCTCCTCACGCTCCATTAAACCCTCATATTAAACGGTCTCTGCATTAATACAATTTATATCTGACACACATTAATATACATTCTCCTTCCTGTTAACTTGTTTCGCATATAGAAACCAACATATCATAACGTATATCTTGTAAAATACTCAAGTGCTGCACTGCACCTATTAAGCAATATGGATGTCACAGTCCATTTCCTTACAAGCTGCACCATCCAATGTAACATTTACAGCAGGGCTTCCCAAACTTTCTGAAATCACGGTGCCCTAGAGTATCATCATTATTTTAACGGCACCCCGAGGCCAAACGTTTGTTATTGAGAAATTCACAAAAAAAGAAATAAATGTAGTAAACTGTACTTACCCGTCATCCTTAGGGTCAGTTATGGGGTGGTGGGCAGGGTTGTGCTCAACTAGTAAAAATGCATTTGCAATTACGGTTTGTAACGTAATAATACAGAAGGAAGAAAACTGCTGCGTATGGGGGGGAATCCTTTTTAAATGATGTAAGACAAATATAGGGGGAGATCGATCAACCCTGTAAGGAGGGCAAGTGGAGCGATCAAATGATCACCATCATTTAACTAGTACCTTTAAATTAAATGTACCGGAACCCGATTGGTTGCTATGGGGTAACACCTACCCTTGTCCGCTTTATAAGGTTTGATAAATATCCCCTTTATAAGGAGCTAGGGAATTTTGGCAACCATAATGTAATAAAGTGGTAACCTACAGTAGCTCCCGGGATTTGCTCCTCTCTCAAACACAACATAAGGTAATGAATGCATAGGGCTGCTTACCTTAGAAGCGCTGGCATAGGGTTCCATTTCTCCATTACCAGTCACTACGCCAATCCCTCTAGAAGCAAACCAAACGGCACAGCCAATGCTGTCATCCAGAACAGTGTCCAGAGGCTGGATTAGCTGAGTTATGCGCTGTTGCCTCATTTGTTTCAGCTCTTCAGGCATGACGTTAATTTCAACAAAGTTCCATATTCTCGTCGGGCTCAGCGCCTTAAGTTCATCCAAACCAGACCTGCCCGTGATTCGATCAGGGACATCAAAAGGGTGGAGGTCATGGTTTTGGGGTGAACATGCAGAGCCTTGCTTCTTTAGCTTGGTGCCTTTTTTTGAGGGTATATTTTTGGGATTTGGGGACCTCATCATAAACGCTACATTGAGAAGGTCAATAGGTTCCCCAGCCGGAACGTGGCGATCAGCCAGAGCGGCCAAAATCATGGAATCAATTCCACCAGAGAAAAGAATTGCAACATTGGCTCGTCTTTCCACCGTCGAAACCAAGCGATCGTTTAATCGCGACAGGTGCAGAACCCGTTTCTTCACAGCCTCACTTAAAACATTTATGAGCGACTGGGCGTTTTTCCTGCGTTCTTCCGAAATCAGCATTTTAAGTGTTTCTACGCTGACACTGCTACTGGTTTCCAGCACTGATTCAGGAACTTCTAGGTTTAATGGAGAAACTGGGGTAATAAGTGGACCATCTCCAGTCTGTAGCTCAATTACATTTTTTGGAAGGTCATGCAAGATAGATTTCCGTTCATCGTCATGTATTAACGTTTTTGTGAGCGGTATCTCTGAAGCAGAAACCCATGAATACCATGTTAATGTGACGGACTGTAATGCCGCACAGGAGCTTAGGTTACACTTGAAAATTCCAGATGCTGGAACTTCCTGCCACGGAGTTTCGTCAGCTCCAGCTGGTGATTCTTCCGTCACGGATGCGAGACACAAAGCTGCCCTGAGATTCTCACTGAATCTCCACAAAAGGCTACGACGGCCGAAATAATCTCTTCCAAACCACAAGCAGTGACTTCTTTTCTGATAGTAAATAAAAGCCCAGGGTCCTTGGATTTTGGAAAACAGTGACAACAACCCATGTTGGTCATCGCAAGTTGCAAGGTGATCAAACATTACTTGAGTGTCGTTGGCACCATCTGACATTTCAACACCACCAAAGACCTCTCCGTTCCACAAGAATACATTGCCGCTGTTGTCTTGCAGAGGTTGTGGAGTCAGCTTTCCTCTTAAGTGAAGAACATGACCTGAGAACAAACATCTGTAGTTGTGAGAACGGTCACCGCCGATGGTCTGCTGGCTGCTGTCAGGACCTCTGCGTCTTAGGTTCCCGTCCTCTTGAGAATGGGTTATGTCCCCATGAGAAGTTAAACTGACGGTACAACATATGCCACACATCTCAGGTGTCCACGAGACAACCTAATTCTCAAACTTCGGTTCTCTCAGCGTTCTGGAGAGTCAGGTAAGTAGGTTCCATGTCATGTAATATTTCTGCCAAGTACAAAATATGTGTAAAGTAATTAAATTCAGTATATTCCATCAATGAAGTGAAACTGATCCACAATGTGAGTACAGACGTTGTCACAAACATATTTAAATAAAAAATATATTTTCTTGCCACATGCAATTGCTTCATCTGTAAAATCAGAATCGGTATGAAATACAGACAGTCAGGATCCTGGCGGTCAGAGGGCCTGATTCAGAGCCGGACGCTATTTGCGCTCGCTCGTTCAGAAAAAAGGGGTGGCTATTCAAATGAACCGTTCGCTCTTTGCGGTCAGTTCACGCCTCTAGGTCTGAACGAGCGAACAAAACATGCGGTCGTTTTTGGAAAACTACGCCCCCTGGCCGCTCGCATCCTACGTCATGTCCGCTATTTATTAGATTAATCGAGTACATCGACCAGCGTATGAACTGCTCGCTATTCTTGTGGTTGGTTTTTCCTACCGCAATCATTCGAGCAGTTCAGACTATAAAATAACCCAGTGATGTGGTCAATGACGCTGCTGTATTAATTATGCACACCCATAAAACGCCCGTTTTGACCTTTAAGCACGCCTGCGTTCTGATCTCCACTCCCCGTTTTCAAGCACCTTCCCCTGTTACCACCCACATACGCCTCCTCCTGTCACTCAAAATAGCAGGCATTCGCTATTTAGCGAACAAACGATTTTCGGCCGCACTGACTGGTTCGCGCATACGTATTACGACACGTACGCATGCGCAGTTGGGCAAACATCGCTCGGAACGAACGAGCGGCCGCTTACAAGCGGCTCTGAATCAGGCCCAGAATCCCGACAGGGTTAACATACCGACACTTGTTGGTCGGTATACTAACCCTCCCTCTTTGGTGCTTAACCCTAACCTCCCGCACCCTAAACCTCCCCCTTTAGTGCCTAACCCCTAAACCAAACCCTCCCTCCAACCCCGCCCGCTACTTACCTTCGGCATCCCGGCGGTCAGGATGCTGGCACCGGGATTCTGACCAGCGTCGGTAATCCGGCACCGGTAATGTAAGCATCGGCATCCCAACCGTCGGGATGCCGATCGCATTCCGTAAGATCTAAATGCAGGTTTTACAGCTGAAACATTTGTACTCTATATAGGATTACGACATCGTAATTGTTCAGTCGTTCCTCATCCTGTAGGTGCCCACACTGAACGATATGTCGCCCAGTGCAGGGACCCTCCCTCATCCCCGTATATGCCCAATCTGTCGTTATCGGCAGATTGACCGGCATGTTTGGGCGATAATTGATGTCGGAAACAACCAGCGGTTGCACGCATTGCTGGTCGTTTACCGCCATTTTCATGCCCGATTAATGAGCGAATGAACGATAACATTATCGTTCAATCGCTCATTTGAATCGGCAAGTGGATACACGGCTTTAGTCAGGTTGGCAGCCAGCGAGGCCAGGAAATCTGCATCCTCCGACGCAGACAATGGTTTTAGGGAATGCTACTGTGGCTTGGGAGGTCTGCGTGCGAGATCCCAGGACCCGCTGTACTTCATCCAGGACCCTATTACTCCCACCCTGGCAGCTAAAACTTCAGAGGCACCCTTGTTTAAGAGTGATGTCTCCCCTCCTTCACACTGTGTGTTCCCTTAATGGTTATATTCAGGTGATCAGCGCGATTACCAGTCATAAGCCCCTTACACCACATAAATCATTATGAAATAATGTAATACAAAGAATCTACACGGATGTACTTCAAAAGGGGGAATGCTTTACAGGCAATTTATTGAAAGTAATTGCTGAAGATCTGCATTATTTTTCCAGTCAGTATTTGACTATTACAGAGGCTGATGCACAGACAGCAGCAGATGTGCTCTAAATCCCAGGTACAGTCTGTGTTCATTCATACAAACTGCAGAGGAACTATATACAATGGGTATGGGGGCATGTGTGTGCAGAGGAACCATATACAATGGGCATGGGTGCATGTGTGTGCAGAGCAGTGCGCCCCCTACATCAGCCACATCATCTGCAGAGGAGCCATATACAATGGGCATGGGGGTATCTGTGTGCAGAGCAGTGCTCCCCCTACATCAGCCCCATCATCTGCAGAGGAGCCATATACAATGGGCATGGGGGCATGTGTGTGCAGAGGAATCATATACAATTGGCATGGGTGCATGTGTGTGCAGAGGAACCATATACAATGGGCATGGGGGTATGTGTGTGCAGATCAGTGAGCCCCCTACATCAGCCCCATCATCTGCAGAGGAGCCATATACAATGGGCATGGGGGCATGTGTGTGCAGAGCAGTGCTCCCCCTACATCAGCCCCATCATCTGCAGGCGAGCCATATACAATGGGCATGGGGGCATGTGTGTGCAGAGGAACCATATACAATGGGCATGGGTGCATGTGTGTGCAGAGCAGTGCCCCCCCTACATCAGCCCCATCATCTGCAGAGGAACCATATACAATGGGTATGGGTGCATGTGTGTGCAGAGCAGTGCGCCCCCTACATCAGCCCCATCATCTGCAGAGGAACCAAATACAATGGGCATGGATGCATGTGTGTGCAGAGCAGTGCGCCCCCCTACATCAGCCCCATCATCTGCAGAGGAACCATATACAATGGGCATGGGTGCATGTGTGTGCAGAGGAACCATATACAATGGGCATGGGGGCATGTGTGCGCAGAGGAGCCATATACAATGGGCATGGGGGCATGTGTGTGCAGAGGAACCATATACAATGGGCATGGGTGCATGTGTGTGCAGAGCAGTGCGCCCCCTACATCAGCCCCATCATCTGCAGAGGAACCATATACAATGGGCATGGGTGCATGTGTGTGCAGAGCAGTGCCCCCCCTACATCAGCCCCATCATCTGCAGAGGAGCCATATACAATGGGCATGGGGGCATGTGTGTGCAGAGCAGTGCCCCCCCTACATCAGCCCCATCATCTGCAGAGGAACCATATACAATGGGCATGGGTGCATGTGTGTGCAGAGCAGTGCTCCCCCTACATCAGCCCCATCATCTGCAGAGGAACCATATACAATGGGCATTGGTGCATGTGTTTGCAGAGCAGTGCGCCCCCTACATCAGCCCCATCATCTGCAGAGGAACCATATACAATGGGCATGGGTGCATGTGTGTGCAGAGCAGTGCGCCCCCTACATCAGCCCCATCATCTGCAGAGGAACCATATACAATGGGCATGGGTGCATGTGTGTGCAGAGGAACCATATACAATGGGCATGGGTGCATGTGTGTGCAGAGGAACCATATACAATGGGCATGGGTGCATGTGTGTGCAGAGGAACCATATACAATGGGCATGGGTGCATGTGTGTGCAGAGCAGTGCGCCCCCTACATCAGCCCCATCATCTGCAGAGGAACCAAATACAATGGGCATGGGTGCATGTGTGTGCAGAGGAACCATATACAATGGGCATGGGTGCATGTGTGTGCAGAGGAACCATATACAATGGGCATGGGTGCATGTGTGTGCAGAGGAACCATATACAATGGGCATGGGTGCATGTGTGTGCAGAGCAGTGCGCCCCCTACATCAGCCCCATCATCTGCAGAGGAACCAAATACAATGGGCATGGATGCATGTGTGTGCAGAGCAGTGCGCCCCCTACATCAGCCCCATCATCTGCAGAGGAACCATATACAATGGGAATGGGTGCATGTGTGTGCAGAGGAACCATATACAATGGGCATGGGGGCATGTGTGTGCAGAGGAGCCATATACAATGGGCATGAGGGCATGTGTGTGCAGAGGAACCATATACAATGGGCATGGGTGCATGTGTGTGCAGAGCAGTGCGCCCCCTACATCAGCCCCATCATCTGCAGAGGAACCATATACAATGGGCATGGGTGCATGTGTGTGCAGAGCAGTGCGCCCCCTACATCAGCCCCATCATCTGCAGAGGAACCATATACAATGGGCATGGGTGCATGTGTGTGCAGAGCAGTGCCACCCCTACATCAGCCCCATCATCTGCAGAGGAGCCATATACAATGGGCATGGGGGCATGTGTGTGCAGAGCAGTGCCCCCCCTACATCAGCCCCATCATCTGCAGAGGAACCATATACAATGGGCATGGGTGCATGTGTGTGCAGAGCAGTGCTCCCCCTACATCAGCCCCATCATCTGCAGAGGAACCATATACAATGGGCATGGGTGCATGTGTGTGCAGAGGAACCATATACAATGGGCATGGGTGCATGTGTGTGCAGAGGAACCATATACAATGGGCATGGGTGCATGTGTGTGCAGAGCACTGCGCCCTCTACATCAGCAGAAAATAAATTGTACTCACTTTTGCAGTCACTGAGGGTCTGAGATTTATCTGCGAGAAAGTAAATGTGGCTGTTACGCTGCTGCTTATACACCCTCTGTAATAAAAAATAAAAGGGAAAAAGGGAGAAACACATTACTCCGACACCCTAAAAGTAGGAACACATCCATTTACCTGCTACAATTTATTGTGCTTCAAATGGTACGAGCCATTATTTTGAAGTAGGCAAATAAAAGCTGTATGTACGTACGGGGAGAGGGAGAGAAATACTGTACATACACAGATGTGTCCACATACATTTTAAGCCTAGCACGTTAAAGAGCCCTTATAGTCACGCCCAGCATCTTTTCGTGCAACTTTTTACCTTTTAAATGAGTCTTATCATAGGACGCACAGGCAGCTTCTGCTGATTTAATTGATTTGCGGCATGCCTGTAATCTGTGTGCGACTGCAGCTGTATGTGCATGCGAAGTACTACATTACAGTGTGACAGGCGTTGACACTAACGCAGCATTTCGCATGCAAATACAGCCGCCGTCGCACACAGAATAGAGGCATGCCGCATATCAATTAAATCAGCAGAAGCTTGTGCGACATATTCGCATCACTGAATGAGACGCATTTGAAGGCAAAAAGTCACACGAAGAAAAGACACTCGGTGCGATAGAGCCGCATGACGCTCATACGTTATGTTTAATGCGACTTGTAGCGCACAGAGGTAAGATGTATGTGGACACATCTGATATATAGTGTGTTCCCGCTAGGCTGTTTCAGCGGGGCGCCCCATTGACACAGCCTGCGGGTTCTGTCCCCTCCCGCGGGCCGCAGTGTCCCGTGGGTGTGGAAAACGGCGGTGCAGCGGTCACCGCCGGTTAATTGATGCCAGGCGCATGCGCCCGGCTTCCATTCACAGTGATCGCAGCACCTGGGGGCTCCCCGGCGTGTGTAAGTGCCGGCCACGCCCCCAGGAGTGACGAAAAGGGGACGTGCCATCAAGACACACCCCCTTTTCCTTAGCCACGCCCCCCAGGTTGGCCAAAGCTTCCCCCTGGGGACGGGACTCTTCAGCTTTCCACAGAAGGAGCGCGTCTCAGATGACAGGAACTAGGTTCAACCTGCGCTCCCAGGGGCCTGAATTAGAAATGTACACTAAAGCAAATCGCAGCTGCGATCCCGCACGGCGAGCTGTGAGAAAATCTACTAATGCCGTAGCTGTCTAGAAATGTTTTGCGACGACCACCGGCGCCTTACCAGTCCAAGCAAGTGCGTATAAACCCGCAGCGGTGGCTGTAGATGCTTCGATAATCGACCATCTGAGTAATCCTATGGTGGCGCAGAATGGCCGCCAGAAAGGAGATGCTGGCGCCATATAGTCTGCATATGGGATCGCAGATATAGGCAGATACACGCCCCGAAAAGAGTCACAACACGCCCTATTCTCTCAAAACCAACTCTGTCTGCCAATCACTTGCAAATAAATCCTCACTACAACCGTAGTCACATTCGATTGCAATCGCCGCGTGTGTACATAGCAGCTAAGACGCAAGCACAGGCGGACGATAATCGCACAATTGCATAAATATCGGCTTTGCGCACATCTCTGAAGCAGGCCCTTAGTGCACTGTGATATACACAAAATAACTATAAAGCCGCTGTATGAACAAACTTGACAAACACATGAAATGCAAAACACTAATGCCATGGTAACAGCTTACCCGATCTTTCTTTAAATTGGATATTTCATCAAGAAGAACTTTCTGTTCTCTAAACTGAATATAAGAAAGATTTATTGGGAATGTCCTCATCTTGTGTCTAAATTACAAATTGCGTATTTGCAAGGAGTATTATCTGTACATGTGAATAAAGATGAATATAATGGATGTAATGCAAAATGAGATTTGAGTTATGGTTTGCAAACGGTACAGTCATTCAGTAGTGATTTTATCCAAGCAGGGCACAGAGCAGTCACATGAGGCGGGATAACATGAGCTGACAGGAGAGCGTTACATTCTGTACTTCAGGTACAGTGGGCCTGATTCAGAGCTGAACACTCTGACCAGAGCGCTCGCTTTGAATCAGGGCCCTCCTCCATGAAAATGGAGCGTCCTCCTGGACGCTCGTATAGCTGTGGGTGACCACCCACAGCTATAGCGAGCGTCCATGATGATGGTCGCGGTGGTCTTGACCATCGGGCTTGCGACGACAAAATCACTCCCACTGACATCACTGGTGATGTCAGTGGGGCCGTTTCAGACGGTAAGCGTTACCATGGGAACGCCTCCGTCTGGCAGGCACGCCCCCGGCACGCCCACCAAAGGGGGCGTGCTGTCAATCAACATCGACAGCACGCCCCCTTTGGTGCGAGACCCGGAGCGATGGAGAGCCCGTCGCTCGCCGGGTCTCGCGCATGCGCACGACGGAGCTCCCTCCGTCGTGCGCATGCGCAGTGGGGGAACATCGACCCGCTTGCGAGCGTACTGCCGCTCACGAGCGGGTCTGAATGACCCCCAGTGTCCGCATGGGCATAACTACCATGGGTGCAGTACGCCTAGTGTCAGCCTCCTCTTTACCTCCTATATAAATTTACATTGTACAATATAAATCTTGTAACAAATACACTAACTACGCCTTCATACTAGCTATACAGCCAATACACCCAGATTACGTATAGGTGACAAACACGTTATCTATGACTTGTGTCAAGATTTAGGGACCTATTTATCAAGGCTTTTCTTCATAGAATTATGCAGAAAGAAAAGTTTCGGCATAATTTTATCTATCACCACTATGTACTAATAGCCTAATACGGGAGATTTCACGGACATCTCCTGCAATAGGCCAACTATCGGTGCAGTGTGCAGTCCCCATTATTATCAATGGGAACTACCATCTGCCCCCTATGTACCAAACTACAAAAAGCAGATTGCACAAAACGTTTATGCCAAATGGAGGCATACTCGCAGGAGAGGGATCTGCCAATCCCTTTCCCGCAGCCTCTATCCGGCCCCCAAACTTGAAACTGTGGACAAGCACTGTGCCCGATTCCTTTGGAGGAGTCACAATTGTGAAAGAGTCCTCCGATATGCTGGGAATGTAACTCACAGGGACAGCGGTGATCATTACCACTGCGAGTTTACTTTAGTACATACTGTAGCAGGATATTTTGATTCAGAATGAAAATATCCATCTCAATACGGACTGTTAATAATAGTGCAGAGAGCATTAATACATAGGCCCCTTAAACACACAAAAGTGCCATAGGGAATAAAGACAGAACTAATATCCCCTCACTCATAAATGAGGTAAACAGTATTTTAGGAGAAATACATTTAAGGAAAGAGACAAAACTAAAGCGGTAGAACCCTGGACTCGATATAATCTTTACACTTTGCCACAGTGCACTTATCCTGTTTATATCCATCTGTCCTCACCATTTTAGTTTGCAGAAGTGTCTCCTGTATACGGGAATAGGCAGGCACAACCCTTGATGTGCACAGGATCATCTTAACTTAAGGGCCACCTTACATCTGCCTGCCAATCGGAAACACAGCATGGCGGCTATCGATGTTCGCCAATTCCTATTGGCCAGCAGTTACTTTATAATTTGTCATTCCCCCTAAGCACAGGGCAGGGTACATTCTAACATTAATAAAACAGGATGCATCCATGGGGATAACATTAGTCTTCTCACCTTAGCAGAGAACTCTTCTTTCTGTCTGCCTGTCCAGCTTCTGCAGTCCTCTGTACCGCTGGTAATAGGTTCTGACATGTTCACAAGTTAAGGACTAGCTCCCTCCCATCAGAAGAACCTGGAGGACACCACACTCAATGATGCTGCACATCGTGTACATTGCCCAGCGCCTACAGCGGCCAAACCTACAGCCGTGTCCTCGTACACTATTGCTTTAGTCGCGCCAACTCCGTTTTGCTTCATATACGGACTGGGTCGCACACAGATAGAAGTGTCGCGTATCACGTTAATCAGTGCAGTCTTGTGAAGCGGTTTGTTGCATCCAATTGTGACTAATAGGGTGTACACACAGCACAGATACATCTGCAGATGATGGTCATTCATACACACTGAACGACCATCATCTGCTTCTGGCTGCGGGTTCCGCTGGCCAGGGGGCATGTCCCTACCCCGCTTCATGTGTACGGGCAGACCGCCCGTACACACAGCCCGATGGATCGGACATCGACTGTGCAGCACTGCCGACGCGATATGTCTGTGAACGACGTCGTCCACAGACATATCGCTGGTACACACTGGCCGACGGGCACCAGATACCTTGGTCGATCTGTCAGTGTGTACCCAGCTCAAGACACTTTTACAGGTGAAACAGGTGACAAAACGATGCTACACCGCTCACTCAAGTCAGACGTCTTGCGCCGCATGGCGTGCTGAGGCTAGGTGTATGAGGGCACATCTGTATAGTGTGTTTTGTTCTTCCATTTTGCAGAAATGTCACATAACATAAGCCTCGTTAGCCTCCCCCCACCCCGAGTAATACGGTCTTACACAGTACTGACACCATATTATTCTCCTATAATGGATTTTATAAGATCGATGTGAATAAATTAAATGAACAAACTAGTAATAAATATCTACTATTGTGACATCAGGGCGGTGTTGATAAAACTGCACTCCAGGTCCATAAAGAATATCAGAGCAGAACATGTACAGACCACTTACCCACTTTAACATAGATCCCCAGCAGCAGCAGCATGCAGAGTCCCACAGACCAGGAAGCCACACCGCCCATGTGACCAGAGCATGTGACGTCCATCCTGGAGCTGGAGGCGTGGCCTGCGTGTCCATGGAGACCAGCCGGCTTGCGCTCCACAGGAGAGGAAACAGCTGCGTTCCAGCAGTGAGGCAGCTCTGTGTATGGGGATGAATCAGCGCAGTGAGGCAGCTCTGTGTATGGGGATGAATCAGGGCAGTGAGGTAGCTCTGTGTATGGGGATGAATCAGGGCAGTGAGGCAGCTCTGTGCATGGGGATCAATCAGCGCAGCGAGGCAGCTCTGTGTATGGGGATGAATCAGGGCAGCGAGGCAGCTCTGTGTATGGGGATGAATCAGCGCAGTGAGGCAGCTCTGTGTATGGGGAAGAATCAGGGCAGCGAGGCAGCTCTGTGTATGGGGATGAATCAGGGCAGTGAGGCAGCTCTGTGTATGGGGATGAATCAGCGCAGTGAGGCAGCTCTGTGTATGGGGATGAATCAGTGCAGTGAGGCAGCTCTGTGTATGGGGAAGAATCAGCGCAGTGAGGTAGCTCTGTGTATGGGGATGAATCAGTGCAGTGAGGCAGCTCTGTGTATGGGGATGAATCAGCGCAGTGAGGCAGCTCTGTGTATGGGGATGAATCAGTGCAGTGACTACCACATTGATAGATACATACCATCATTAATGGGAAACACCAGGGAAAAAAAAAAGAAAAGGAGAGGCATAAATTAATATTAAATAGCCCAATGTGAAACCAGATGATTAGAATAATACACAAATGACAGGGGCAATATGCATAAGTAAAGCAATAAAATAGAATCTCTGAATAAACAGATGCATGTAATGCCGGGTACACACTAGATGACATTGTAAACGATTTGCCGATAACGACTACTCATTATGACAGTCGTCCAGTGTGTGCGCACTATGTCACTGACAATGCGTGTCGTCAGTGACCTCGTCTGTTGGACCTACATGCAGGTCGGGCGGGCGATATTGTCAGCGGGGGCCATGCTGCCAATTGCAGCATGGCCTCCGCCGTCGTTCCGTCGCTGCTGCATGTATGCACTTGCCAATACCAGTACCCCGACGGGTACCGTCGCAAGCGAGGTCAGTACACAGTAGACATCGTCTAGTGTGTACCCGGATTAAGAACTGGTCAGTTCAGAAAATGAAGTAGCAGTGGGCTCCTCCTCTTTGCCTCCTCTTAGCTGGGTCCCATCCTGGGCCTGTCCTCAGCATAGATTGAGCACCAGTCACACAGGAGGAGAGAACATGGCGGCTGTGTCCCTGTTGAGAGGCCTGAGCTGGGTGCTGCTGCTGAGTGCCCGGGTAGCAGCACCCATGACCGGGAGGAACCTGAGTGGTGAGTCTGGTGTGGTCGCGTTTGACTGCTCACATGCCAATAAGGGACACTACTGTGGCATAATGTGTATAAGGGGAACTACTGTGGTATAATGTGTATAAGGGGCACCACTGTGGTATAATGTGTACAATAAAGTGGCACTGCTGTGGCATAATGTGAATAAAGGGCACTACAGTGTGGCATAAAGTGAGCTATGGGCACTACTGTGTGGCATAATGTGAATTATGGTCACTACTGTATGGCGTAAAGTGAATTGTGGGTACTACTGTGTGGCATAACGTGAATTGTGGGCACTACTATGCAGAGCCGTAACTAGGGCTCTGAGCACCCTGTGCCAGCCCCGCCCCCCTTGCGCATGACGTCATGACGTCATACCTCCCAACTTTTAGGTCCCCCCAAAGAGAGACAGTTCGCGCACCTTAGACGAGCTCGACTGAAAAGGGGCAGGGCTTTGGGGGGAAGTGGGAGGAGCCTGAGGGAAAACAGGGCAGGGCCTAGCAGCTTCTCCTGTTTACATCACTATGGGGGTGTGCCCAGCACTCTCGAGATGCTGGACAGCCTCCAGGCTCTCTGTATACTGGGGAACAGATGCCGGGCGCATGTGCACAGCATCTGTTCTCCTCCTGCACACCCGCTGCTTTGCATAGCAGCGGTTTCTGCAGAGCAGCGGTTTGAGCTCCTCCCAACTCCCCGCCACCGCGTGACACTGCGGCCCACGGGTTGGACAGTCCCATAAAAACGGGACTGTCCTGCTGGATGCGGGACAGTTGGGAGGTATGAGACGTCGGCACCTGAAGCTGCAGCAGTGCCTGGAGCGTCTTGAAGATGCTCCAGGCAGCTGTAATTATGGTAGGGTGCCTGCCTGTAGCGTCCAAGGATGGGCTGCCACTCATGAGCTAAATTTTGCCAGATAGTCCCTGTTAAGCCTAAAACCTGTCTTCATGTGACCTGGCAAATGCTGGGCCATGCATGCACAAAAGGGACCCGACTGGTCTGCAGTTTGGTTAATCCTGCTGACTGCTGCTGGCCAGTATCGCTGGAGACTTGATCATCGCTTTGTTCTGAAAATTAACATTTTGGCCCCGCCTCCCCCTTCTACAAATCTTGTTTACTTTGGGCAGCAGTGGAGCCTGGACAGCATTTTGCAGAAGACATCTCTTCATCTGGACTGCATCCATGCATCTAGAGTAGACTGTAGCCTCATCCATGCATCTAGACTGCAGCCTCGACAGCCAGCCAGTAGCAGGTAAGACGTTTTACAAACATCAGGTGTATGATGAACTGTGAAGTGGGTATTGGGAGACAAATTGTATAATGTTTAAGAAGGCTCCTCTGCTTTCTTTGTGTACATGAATTATTGATAGTCTATTATGTAATTCTGATATATGTGTGTCTTGCACAAGCGCATTGAGAGATGTAGGGAGATCCCGCCCCCCTTCCCTCACAGCTCTCACGGCTGCCCTACTTCCCTGGGCCCTGTCAGCACCTGGAGTCGGCAAGGTAGAAGCCAGCCCAGGAGATACCTGTCTAAAGTCTGGATATTTTGCTGGGCACACACTGGTCAACATATCGGCCGTTCAAATGATATATGGTGTTCCCATCAGCCATTGTGTACCAGAGATATGTCTGTGAATGATGTCGTTCATATCGTGTCAGCACAGCCGATGGCAGATATATCTTGTCTACAGGCAGTCAGCCGACTGCCTGTACACTTGCTCAGAGGCCAGCGGGGAGGGGGTCGTGACGTGACCACTGGCCAGCCCGACCCACGGCCTGAGGCAGTCGTGGTTGTTCAGTGTGTATGAACAACCATCATCTGCTGATATATCTGCAGATCAGTCAATATGCAGATATATATACAATAAAATATAAATATATGTCAAGGGAATAAATCCCACAACTGAATCACATTCTTGATCGTGATTGGCCAGGAGGTTCCTCAGCTGCCGCTCACATCCGGTCATGTGACGCCCTATACGGTCAGATACTCTCTGCAGCTGAGATAAGTAATATGCTGGCCATACACCTGCACGACCAGCATACAATATGATTCACCTCACGATTCCCCGGAGCTCCCTGCAGTCCCGGCGGTATGATTTGGTGTTTTTCTTTACACACGATCTATCCTACAATCGATCGTGTGCCTCACGCGCTCATCTGGAAAATGTCATTGAAATGACATGAATGGACGCACGATGCATCGCATGCACTAAATGTACGGTACGATCTGCAGACGATACGATGGACAATATGGGCTGCGCATCTGATCATAAGATCCGATTATAGGAGCTGCGGGAGCGCGCATCGCATCGTAACCTACTAAAATTATACACGATTTTCACAAGATCCATCTTATGACTCGTCGAAAATCGCCCAATCAGCCTGAAATTGTGCTGGTATATGCCCAGCAATACAATTTGTCCAGTGTATCAATCTCCTTTAAGCTTTAATATTTAGATTCCCACAATGAAAATATAATACTAGTTAGACTTCATGCACAGGAGTGAAGAATTTTATTCATGACCAAACACACCTGGCGGTATTGCTGCAGTTTTTCATTCTTCATGCGGCCATGCGTCATAGGGGGTTGGGTACACAATCCCAGCAGTCAGAATACAGATGGTGACAATGCTGTCTATGGAATCCTGATGGTTAACACCCAGGTGCATGTTGGTGAGTATTGTAACCCTTACCTTAACTCTAACCCACCCCTCCTGCAGCCTATCCCCAACCATCGCCTAACCCCTAAGCCTTCCTTCCCGCAGTCTAACCCTCCCCTAGTGCATAACCCTAACCCTAGACCTGACCCCTAACCCTAAGGCTGGCCATCCACTATACAATTTTCTGTCAGAGATCTGTCCAATCTGGCTGGTTGGAATGAAAACCTGGTAATGTGTGGGAGCAAATGACAGTGCACACCTTTCCTAATTAGACAGCTGCACCCAGTATATACAGAACTGATAACTGCTTTTTATGTTTTATTATTTGCTTACAGTATTACCATTGATTGTTTATACCTTGAGCTCTGCCTGTCAGTTTTATATATTTTTCCTGTTATTTTCATGTCAGTTACTCGTTACCATTTGTATGCTGCCATTTATAACTTTGCACTATACTCTGGTTTATTCCAACATACAGTCAGGTGCATAAATATTGACAGAAATTTCATATTTTGGCCTCTATTCACCACCACAGTTTGTCCCATTACTTTTGTCCCCTTAAAAAGTGGGAGGCACATATAGAAACAGTTGTAATTCCTACACCGTTCACCTGATTTGGATGTAATTACCCTCAAATTAAATTTGAAAGTCTGCAGTTAATGCACATCTTGTTTGTTTCATTTCAGAGCCATTGTGGTGGTGAATAGAGGCCAAAATATGAAAGTTCTGTCAATGTCCCAATATTTATGCACCTGACTGTATATTGTTGTTTATAATAACGTAGAACCAGGGTGGATACAGAACCATCTCCCAATACTGTCACACTGGTTGTATATTTTCCAGTCTATAATATTACCTGATCCTTTCTCACTAGTTTGATTTTGCTGACACCTAGTGGTGTTTTACTTTATGACATATCTTTTATTAGACTTATTGGGGCCCATTTATTAATGATCGCATTTTGTAATGCGATCATACCGGCCGGATGTATGATCCGGCACATGCAGGGAGACGGGCTCCGAAAGGAGCCCGTCCTTGCGAAGTGGCTGGAGTGCATGCGGGGCTCCTGCGCATGCGCAGTCCCGCGGACTGCACATGAGCGGCGCCCATTGCCGGCAGAGGGATCTGGAAGATCCCTCCGTCGGCTGAAATGCGGTAAGTCCCCATAGGCTACAGCGGCTAACGCTATCTTCAGATGGCGTTAGCTGCTGGGGCCAATATCGGGAATGCTTCTCATTCCCGATATTGATACATTTGGCAGCACAGAAAAAAAAGAGATTTGCCCCCCAGCACACTGCAGCAAAAACAATACTTAAATCCTACATGATAATAGCGATTCAGAGGTATTAGTTACATACATTTGTAAATATATGAATAAGCGCCAGGACAATCGTCAAGGCTCCTCTATGCTGGCGTCCCTAGCATTAAGGGGTTCACGTCTGAGAAGCAAGGCACCCCAAAAAAATTCCAACCAAGGGCCATCCCCAGGGCATCACACGAAAAGGGAAAAAGGTGATAGTGAAGTATAAAGAAAAGATGTGTAAGTATAAATCAATGTGTTAATGAAATGAGAAAGAATTAAAATGACACAAATAATATACAAACAAATAGAGAAGTGATAAAGGTATTCTATGTGAATTAAGTGGTGATGCCATGAGAAAGGCCCAGTCAGAACCCCCCCGGGGGCCCCACTCCCAAACGCTCACCCCAAAATAATTATTGCTACATAATGGTAGCACCCACTCTGGGTCATATAATTACAATTGAACTACTGCATGATTTTTGGGGTGCCTTGCTTCTCGGACGTGAACCCCTTAATGCTACGGACGCCAGTATAGAGGAGCCTTGACGATTGGCCTGGCGCTTATTCATATATTTACAAATGTATGTAACTAATACCTCTGAATCGCTATTATCATGCAGGATTTAAGTATTGTTTTTGCTGCAGTGTGCTGGGGGGAAAATCTCTTTTTTTTCTGTGTTCAGTGTAAACCCCGCCCTTTACAAGCACCTGTGTTATGTAATTAAGCTGATCTGAGCAACTACCATTTTTTTTTTGCAAGTTTGGAGAGGCATGAAGGCAGTCAGCATTAGGAGGATGTGCTGATGCTTATAGTGGCAGCTGCGGACGGCAATGGAGGGATCGCAGCAGGTATCGGAGATACCTGCTGCGGTCCCTCCTTCATACATCCGGGGAATACTTAGTATTTGAGGTAAACCCCCGAAAACAGGTGTTTTTGGGGAATTTACCTCAAATTAACTTTGATAAATGGGCCCCTTACTATTTTGATAACAGTATTATGTTCCCCACAGTCCCCATCATCTCAGCAGTTTCCTGCATCTCACAACAGTCTCCTACTTCTAACTACTACCCCCTGTATCTCACCATAGCCGCCTGCTTCTCACACTTGCCCCCTGCATTTCAATATTACGTTGGTTAAGATATCCAGTACTTTTAAATAAAATGTTTCCACAGGTCCCAAAAATTAGCTGGAGATGTGACTCTGCACCAGGTAGCCTTCTCCACATATGGTGGGATTGCCCTTCCCTGGCCCCTTTTTGGTTGAATGTATTTGAGTGTTCTAAGATAATTCTTGGGGGAAAGGTCCCTAGAGATCCTGGTTTTTGGCTTTTAAACATGACCTCATCTTCTACGGCTTCCTACAAGAATTCCTTACTGAGGCACTTGAATAATGCAGCTAAAGCCGTCATTCCTGTTTTGTGGAAATCCATCTCCCCTCCCTCCATTAAAGACTGGTTTAAGAGGATCGACTATTACATGGATATGGAGGACATAGTATCTTTTACTAAAGGTAGACCTACCGACTTTACTGCTATGTGGTCTCCTTGGCTGGTGTTCAAGGGCTCTACACAATATTCCATGTTTAATGGCTCAAACTCTACATCCGTATCTGTTTCTTTTTGATTCCAATATAATCTATTTGAGGCTATGATAAATTGCTCCCCTCGATCACCTTCTTATCTCCCACTCAGTTTCCTTTTTCCCCTCTGACTTTCCTTTCCCCAAACTCCCCCTATATTGTTTATTTTTTATTGTTTATTTAATTTTATTGTATATTTTTCATGTGATCTATCTATGTTATATTATGATTTTGATTGTATTATTTGAAATGGAAACACCAATTGTCAACACTTGTATCTATATGCTTTTTCCGTTGTATTCCATCTAAAATGCCTGATCCTTTTTCAATAAAAAACAGTTTGCATTAAAAAAAAAAATCCATCCAATGGTTCAAGAGATTAGCCCGAACGTTCCACGAGTAACGCCGGCTCTGGACACCGGCAGATCTCGTCACAGCATTCGCTTCACAAGCCAAGCCTCAACATGTTTCGTCACTCATTGACTTCATCAGGAGGTGTGGTCCTCTTCCCCCAGCATCAGTTTAAATACCCATGTCAATTAGGTAATTTTTAACTTGTTGACCATTAATAGCATGCATTATTTTCATTAAAATCAAGCTACAATCATATAAAAATCATCATACAAATATATAACATTCATAAAAGTAACATATACTGTATATGGTATAATAACATACATATATACAAAATAGCATAAAATAAAGGTTAAAGATCCATGTCTGATTCTTCCTCATCTCCACCCGAGTCAATGCCAACTACACAGGGTGTCGTGATTGCTCCAACGTCCATAGCTGACATGGTCACTGCAATGTCCAAAGACCTTATGCCTCAGATTGACAATTTGAAGCTGTGCAGACCTCTCTGGATGCAGTGTTGTCCAAGGTTGATTCAGACACTTCCCATATCTCTGGCTTAGAGCAAAAATTAAGCGACATAGAAGATACCATTCACTCACTTTAAACCATGGTGGATTCCCAATCCCGCTCACACAGTCATGTCCAAGAAGCCTGAGGACCTCGAGAAAAGGAGCAGTTGCAATCATTTGAGATTGATTGGCATTACGGAAACCGTTAGAGGGGAGCATCTCTCTAATTACCTATGTACTACCCTGTCCAAAGCTCTACGACTGTACTCTGATGGGCCCCAGCCTTTGATTGAACTGGCACACAGAATAGATCCAGAGTGGACAGGAGATGACAACCATCCACGTCCAGTCATCTCCAGATTTCGGAGATATATCCTAGATGATAGGAGAATTCTGGTCTTCCAAGACTTCTCCTCCATGGTGCCACAGAAATAAAAGGTGTTTTCTCCAGTCTGTCGTCACTTGGTGCAAAAAAAACTCAGATTTGCATCACTTTTTCCAGCACGTCAGCTAGTGGATATTAATGGTCGTATACTTTTTTTTTTTCTGCTGATCCTGAAGAAGCCAAAGCTCACTTTTTGAATGCCGGCTCTCCACCATGGTCACCTAACCGGCCTGTGATCACTTATCAAACTTATTCATGGCTTTTGACACCATCTGTCTCGTGTTGGAGGAACTTGAGGCTTCCTTGCATCTGCAACATTTCTGCCCTTACAGCCTAGAGGAATTGTAGGCTCTCACCATCACCATCTACATAAAAACACAAGGGAAGAAAATGGGGAAAAAAAACATTACTACAAACACAATGATGGTTTGGAGTGACAATTTACATTACTGTAACCTTTCACATGTCTATGGCACACATGTGAACTGCTAGGTCACTTTAAGCCCTTCTATATGTACTATACAGCCAGGGCCGGCAACAGAAATCATAGAACCTGGTACTCCCAAGTTTTAGGGTCCCCCCATCCCCAGGTCCCTGGCTGGTACAGGTCAGTTGCTTGAGAGTCTGTTTTACCTATATGTGGTTTCTCTGCAGTGGGTAACCCCTGAAGAAATTGTTTCTTTCTTGGCAGATGGTGACTGCAGTCGGTATTCAGTATTCACGTAAGAAATCATATAGTCCGGAAGACACCTGTTTGCGTAGGAATATAACCAATGTCATAGTCAAAGATCAGAGGTTCAACCAGGTAACACATAGCAACAGAAGTTTTGGTGCAGTGCAAAATGTGAACTTCCCCGATCAGACAATTATATATTAATAAACTGTATTTGCTCATTTGGCCCCATTTGTATCAGTAAGGTTTCTTTAGAATGAAGATTACTGTCCCCGAGCCTTTTCCTTGTAATCCTGCCAGTTGTGGATAATCTTCAGCCGCTCCCCCCCCCCCAAGTTTTTTACAGCCTCATCTTGCCTTGTGTCTCTCCACCCCTCCTGTGTCTCTCCAGCCCTACTCCCTTCTGTCTCTCCAACCAAATACCCCTTCTATCACTTCAGTCCACAGTCGTTCTCCAAACCCCAAAGTGTCCCTCCAGCCCCAGCCCAGTGTCCCTCCAGTCCCAACCCATAGTGTCCTTACAGTCCCAGCATGCCCAGCACTCCCAGAGATGCCAGGCTGCCCCTAGAGAGTGACTCAGTCTCTGCCTGTGCTGCCCACTCCTCCTCAGCAAATGGGAGCCATGCGCTGCACTGTGATGTTGGTGTGGAGTGCTCTGATCCCTGTCACTGAGGAGCTGGCATTTTGGTGTCACCCCGTGAGAGGGTGACACCTGGGACCTCATTCAGAGCCGGTCGCACAGAGCATGCCGTTGGTCTGAATGAGGGGAGGACGTCTTGAATTTTCAAGACGTCCTCCTTTGCGGTGGTAAGACTGTGGGTTAACACCCACAGCCTTACGACCGCCTAAGGTGATGGTCGCGATGGTCAAGACCATCGCGACCATCGGGGCATACGACGAGACCCTAGGGTAGGGTCTCCCTTGTCGTAAGCCCCGGAGAGCTTTCGGCTCTGTCTGAGCCGGAAGCTCTCCACTGACATCACTAGTGATGTCAGTGGGGCCTCCCCCAAACGGTAGGCGTTCCCATGGGAACGCCCCTGTTTGGGCTGCCACCCCCCCGGCCCGCCTTCCAAATGGGGCGATCTGTCAATCAACATTGACAGCTCGCCCCTTTTGGATCGAGACCCGCTACGACCGGCGCTGTCGGTCGTAGCGGGTCTCACGCATGCGCACGATGGCGCCAGCGCCGTCGTGCGCATGCTCTGTGGGGGACCATCGACCCGGTCCGAGCGCATCGGCGCTAACGACCGGGTTTGAATGACCCCCCTGGTGTGGTCCACCCCCTCCTAGTTATGCCCGTGGTTGCGCTCCCCCACTATGCAATGCCGTGATTACCGTCATTGTGAAGCGGGGGAATGAAACCACAATGACGCGATTCAATGTGAATTGCATCATTGGCCGTCTGTGCCACCCACTTCCCTGGGGAAGTGGTCGGCTGTGGCCGGGTAGCCACAGCCTCTTGTTGACTTATCCATCTTTCCACCTGTTCCAGGGAGGGTAGGCAATTATGATACAGCATCACATAACATACCATCAAATATACAGGCTACTTTGAAGCATATTCCTTACTGTAAAACAAATACTGGCTGATATATTGGTCGATAAAATTGATCGGCTAATATATCGTGCCCCCGTCGGCCAGTGTGTACAGACAATATGTTTGTGAACAACGTAGTTCACAGACATATCGCATTGGCTGTGCTGCACATATATGTCCATCGGCAAGTGTGTACGGGCGATCAGCCGATCGCCCGTACACAGGGGTACAGAGAGGGGGGGGAGCCGCTAGCGGGTACTACTTACCCGGGTCCGGCACAGCTCCCCATCCACAGCAGCCCAGCACACGCTGCTGTGTGCTGGGCTGCACTGGGAGACTGTCCGAGGCTGCTAAAGCAGCAGCCCGAGCAGTCTCCTATACCAAAGGGGGGAGCGATCACGCTGATCGGCCCCCCATTGGCTGTGCGCCGGGCTGAAAGGCACACAGCGCCCCCCTCCCCAGCGCCGCAAATGTTTTTTTTGAAGGGGGCGTGGCCATGCCTTCCGCAATTAGGCCACGCCCTCTGCCCCCCGGGACCCGCTGCAGCATGCAAATGATGGTTGTTCAGTGTATATGAATGACCATCATCTGCAGATCGAGTGATATATATCTGTCAGGTGTGTACCCACCTTAAGAGACAGACATGTTTCTCTATTCTAATAATATAAACCTGCTTTTACCTCCAGTAATCATTAAAGCATTAGTATACAAACATTGCTATCTATCTGCACCTGTTTAAATAATTTACAATTATTATTAAAACAAAACCAAAAAAACATGTTATTTACCTTCTCGTTCACCAACAACGCCACTCACAGCAGTGTCTTCTGGGGCGGAGATTTGGGCATGGGGTGGGGAGACTTCTGGGGCGGTGATTTGGGCATGGACTGGGGATTCTTCTGGGGAGGTAGTGTGGGCATGGGCTGGGGATTCTTCTGGGGAGGTAGTGTGGGCATGGGCTGGGGATTCTTATGGGGAGCTGGCGTGGGCAGGTGCTGGGGAGGGGGTATAGGCAGGAGATGCAGAACTCTCCACCTCTTCTCCTTCCTGAGCCCGACTATGCTCCTCAGCAGGTGTATTTGCTGTGGAGATGACAGGACAATTTTGTTAGTGCTAGTGGGTGCATTACACACATGCATTCAACGGTACAAGCAGGGCCGGATTGATGGCCACATGGGCCTGGAGCTGAAAATGACCAAAGGGCCTATTATGAGAAGAGGAGGCCTGACCAGTGCTGTGTGGGTGTGGCCAGTGCCATGTGGACTTGTACCCCCTATACTCTCTGTTCCAATGTCTCCCTAAATATGTAAAAGGAAAAAAATCCTTCATTTTGTGAGGTAAATAGATATACAATTTTACTACTTATGATTTATGGCTGACCGTGTGGAGAGCAGATGGCCAGTCATCATCATGTTGTCATGACAATGGGCCTATTTTTATGTGGAGGCCTGGAGCTGGAGCTCCATCCGCCCCATTGTTAATCTGGCCCTGCATACACTATGTGATCGCTCTATAAGAAATACTGGGCGTGCTAATGCATTGCTGTGCGGTTGCACTGCCTACGCAATTTGCATACACATCGTGAGAGCAATCACATCTTAGCGAGAGGGTCTGAATCAGGCCCTAAGCGTACAGATACAGGTGACCTCTGTGTCCTCATTCACATAATGTATAGCATGAGACGCTTGCCACAACTCGGATGAATCTGCCATGGATAGCGATTAATACTTTTTCCTAAATTCTGTGTCATAGTCACAGTGTAGCGGCCTACAGATTCGCTCACAGTATACCAGGGACACTAGATGAATACTTTGGTCACACAGGAATTGGTATGCGAATAAGATCCATAGTAAAAGAAAAAGATGTTTGGAGCAGCTAAATGGCAAAGTCTGTAGTACGTCCAATGGAGCTATTTGAAGCAATGTGAGAAAAGGTGTATGTAACACATCTGTACATCCCCAGGCTGGTGTGTGTGAGCGCACACAGAGTCAGATATGGATGGGAGCGCACAATAATTGATCCACCACCAGATGGAAACTGGAATGATCCAGCAGCTTGGTGGTCAGCTGAAATGGCTGGATAGCATAGTGCAGTCAGAGAACTCACACATAACCACTGCAGTCACTGATAATTTGCACCAGACTCACCGCTCTGGCTCCTCCCAGTCCTGGGTGCCACCAACCAAGCTCTCAACACAGCACCCGGCTCAGGCCTCCCCTCAGCAGCAGGGAAACAGCCACCGTGATCTCTCCTCCTGTGTGACTGATGCTCAATTCATGCCATCCGGGCTAGCTGACATCAGGGCCAGCATGGGACGCAGCTCAGTGGAGGCAAAAAGGAGGAGCCATGGGTGATGATGGGAAGGAACCGCCTCCTCCCACTTTGTTATTGCTCGTGGCTCCATGCCAGGGGCGCATTAAGAGAGCCCATGTGCATTCCCCGTCTGGGGCCCCCTCCTCTCTCCCTGATGCCGCCTGCGACTGACAGCAGCAGTAGACTCCGGGAACTAGTCTAAGTCTACTGGACACAGGGGCCGTGTGCCCCGCACACCCTGCACCCATTATAAAAACGCCCCTGCGCCTGCTACTGAATCAGGCCCTAAGACCCCACAGGGCCTTAGGCAAAATACAGCCTCACGCCCCATATTAACGTATACTGTATATAAATACATAGGGGTATATTTACTAAGAATCGTGTCTGGCCCCGTATCAAACACGCTGGGTATTGCATGGACACCAGTGAGGTTGTTTCAAACAAACGTGTGTGACAGAATGATATTTATCGATGGTGTATGCAATCATATTGCAAGTGTGTGAATTCAGTAGTATTTGGACTGAATACAATAGAGCTGCCTGTTAGCTGCGTGTTTAACAGAAGTGCATGAAGGGCCCACCTTGGGGAATGCAGTGGTAGGGGCCCATGCTTAAAGGGTGCGGTCATCCACCAGAGGGGTTGTGGAAAGCAACCACAGATGATTGCCTAACCATTAGAAGGGAACCAAGCCCCCATGTTGATCAGTGGTCCTGCTCCTCCAGGTAACTTACTGTCTAATAGAGTAACAATCTATAATTTGAGGTCTGGAACCTAACACCTAGAAAACAGGGGTGGGCCCATAGGCAGTGGGGACCACCGGGGATTTCCCCGAAACCCTGTGGTCCAGTCCGACCCAGCTCCTCTGCAGGGTTTTTTAATTATTTTATTTTTGGAATTTTTTACACCCAAAATAACAACAAAACACATTTCAGACAAGACAAATGTGCAGTTTTAGAATAGACAATACAAAAGGACTGGCATGAATGAAGACAGCAATAAAAGGAAATAACATTAAATATATGTACAATATCAAAGACAATACAAAAAGACAATATGAAAAAGTTTAAAGCATATCCAGTGAGTGGTGTAGTGTGGTGAAGGATAAGTACAGAATATATGAAAGAAAACAAAAAATAAAGGATAGAACAAGGTCAAAAACGAGCAGGTAACAGCTTTATAATATACTGTACAGGTAGTCCACAGATACAAAAACCCCTAATAGGATAATATCGACGAGACGGGTGGCTGAAGGAGCTTTCCAGGCCCTCGCAATGAGAAATAAAAATAACAGGAGCAATAGGTACCAGCAAAGTAAGGAGAATTCCAGCCTACAAAGAGGGTCAATATAGCTCTTTATGAAAATAAGGATAAACAAAATAGGAAAGGCCACAATCAGTGGCGTAACCAGGGCAGGGCAAGCGGGGCACATGCCCATGGCGCCGTGGCAGGCCCAGCAGAGGGGGGCCCCGCTGGTCAGGACACCGTGGCCCCCAGCCCAACGACCCCCCCAGCATCTCCATTGCTCCCGGACTGAATATTGAACAAACAGGCATGTGTGCCTGTTGGTGCTGCTGAAGGACTGTAGGGGGAGCTGCAGCAGAAGCATGCAGCCCCTCCCAGGCAGTCTTCCCATTCTCTCTATACTGAGAGCTGCCGCTGGAGGTGCCTGTGACAGGGTGATTCTTCTTCCCCGGCGCTCTTTCTGCTCCGGACCAGCCAGGTAAGGAGGGTCGGACTGCCGCGTGGGGGGTGACTTTCAATTGATGTCAGTGATGTTTTTACTTGGCTGGCTGCATTTGTGTGAAAGGTGTGTGTGTATCTGTCTGTCAGTCTGTGTGTATGTATATGTGTCAGTGTGTGTCTGTGTATTGAGAGACAACACAGGGGGGAAGGTGATGGTGTGATGAGAGTTGACGCAGGGGGGTGATGGTGTGCAGAGAGTTGACACGGAGGGGGTGATGGTGTGCAGAGAGTTGACACGGGGGGGTGATGGTGTGCTGAGAGTTGACACAGGGGGGGTGATGGTGTGCTGAGAGATGAAGCGGGGGGGAGGCGATGGTGTGGCTAAGAAGAGACAACATAGGGAGGGAGATGATGGTGTGGCTAAGAGGTGATGCAGTGAGATGATGGTGTGACTGAGAGACGCAGGGGGAAGGAAGTTACACGGGTAACGAGTCTGGTTGAACCGCTATCGTATGATGATGACCTTGTTAATACTCCTACACAAACAGGCATCTTCCGGACCATGTGACCTACATGAATAGTGAATACCGACTGAAGACTCCGTTGTCCCAGGGAGGATGTAATTCTTCAGAGGTTCCACATTGTGAGAAACCACCATATAGGTAAGGTGTATATGGAATAGAAAGGAATGTTCCCAGACTGACAAAAAATTGGTGGCGTGTCATGTTGGCCCGCCCCATTCTCAGGAACCACGCCTCTTTTCTGACCACGCCCATTTTTTGCTGCGCGACAAAGGTGCGCAACACAAATTTTCCTCTGTGATGAGGGGGGTGGGTGCCGCCAATCTTAAATGTATCCTGGGCTCCGAAGACCCTAGTTACGCCACTGGCCACAATTCCCAATACCAGAACCGGTCACATAGACTCACCTCAAAGAAATGTTTGTAAAGTGGTAAAAACCTGACAAACAAGCATAAAACAGAAATAAATAATATGCACATCAGCCAGTGGCTCTACAGCTTAGGCAGCAACTATAAGAACACCCGCCCCCCATTTCCCCCCACCCTATATGACTAAACACCCAACTTATGTCATATCTGGATCCCCGAACTAAGCTCCACCCCAACTGCACTTAACTATCTAATTCCCCACCCAGATAAATGAGGTGCAACAATACCCATGTAGCCAAGGGCCAGGGAACATCCAGCCCAGGGTCAATAGGCCAACAAAGTAAACTCCAAAGCAAAAGAATAAATCTATGGCAACACAGAGTCTCTGCTGCGCTAGGGGGATATGGAGTGTGTACCGGGTGTCACAAGAACTGCTGACCCCTCTGCTTAGTTGCAGCCCATACACAAAGGGTGCTATGAAGCTGACACCGTAGAATCAATGGCGGCAACTATTGCGATCCATTTCCATCCAATCAGGAACATGGACTATCGATTTATGATCAGGGTCAGATTAACAATGGGGCGGGTGGGTCTCCACATAATTTAATAATAATAATAATAACTCAACTTACACAAGTCAGTTTTATTGAGCGATTTGGATTTGGCTTGGATCTTCCCACCAAGTTTCGCATCTCAAAATGAGGAAAAACATCATCTTTGTCCATGAAAGATGACGTTTTGCCTTGTTCTAAAATCTGAACTTGGCGGGCAGATCTGAGCCAAAACCGAGCCGCTCATCTCTATTTTCATTGAGTGTATAATCACATAGATATCCCAAAATAATGTGAGAGGGGGAACGTAAGGCTTTGGGGAGGACCCAAAATGTCTGATGTCCACACAAACTCAAAAGATTAGCCTCACATACAATATGGGTCAGACAAAATGGGAATTTTAACTCCCAAGACACAGCTAGCCCCTTTGTTCTATACCAGAAATCACCTTCTATAGATTGTCCATTCCTCATAGGCCAATGCTAAGAGTCCCCCACCCCCAGGCTACAATTGGCTGGTCTCTGCTGGGCACCAAGTACACTCAGTTATTAATGACTTTTCCTTATCTGATTGATATAACAGCCTTGATTTCCTTGTGTGTAAGCCTCTGGTGAGAGACAGGGACATTTCCATACATGACCAGTACCTCCGTAGGTCATTAAAAAAAAAATCCTACCCTTTCCATTGACCAGTTGTTTATGACACTATCCTACTCCTGCAAAATGCTTACTGTTAGTTCTTATAGGGCAATGTTTATTAATATATACCATAGGGGCTACCTGTCCCCTCCCCGCTACTGGGCTCTCAGTTCTACTTGTTCAAGATGTGAACCTCCAAGCACTGCCTCCTGTGCACTGCATGTGGGAATGTCCTTCTGTTATACATTTCTGGAGGCAAATTTACCTCTATAACTCTACCCATTTAGTTTTCTATGCCCCCATTTTCCCAGCGTGGGCAATATTGGGCATTCTTCATTCCTCTTTAAAATTGACCAGAGATAGGAGAAAACATGTAATGATCGCCGTGACTGTGTGTCCTTCAGGCCTGGATACAGGCAAACCCTCCACCTATGCAGTGATGGACTGTGCACTGGAGCATGAAGGGCCTACCAGGGGAATGCAGTGATAGGGGCCCGCTGAGGGGGTGTGACCATCTGCCAAAGTGGGTGTACCCTATGAACAGAGAGGTGTGGCAAGGCTGATTCTGAGAGAGAGACGTATCCCTGGTCACTTTTACGGCTGTCTGCTTACTACATTATGGTAATGTGAGAATCCGCTCATGTATACTAAATATCCGCGTGACTGCATGTGGAAGCTTAACCCGGCCACTGTTCTTACACACCAGCAAGGAAGTCGGTCTACACGCCCACGACACTCAAACTAAATTGAAAAGATCAGTACTATCTCATGCTTTCCATGATTTTCTTGACATTGTAAAAGTTTTGTTATATTTATTATTCCTATAACAAAAACTATTTAAAATAAAGCAACACATCAGTGTCAGTTCGGCCCTCTCATCTCACGATATATGTGTATATGGGTACATTCAGCATCACTGTGGAGCTCAGCTTGTTTTACTTCTATCTCCAAGGGAGGCAGATTGATAAGTAAGCATAGGCAGCACTGACTAATGGTGCTGATTGTGTCACTGGTCAACTCTGGTTGGAAATAACTGGGGACAGTATGTTTTATTACAACTCATGGGTACCAAGAAAAAGTCACATAGGTATGATAGGTGCTGCTTCTGCTGATTACACAGACTGGTGATGTCACAATGTATTACCAAGTCTGGCCATTATGAGGTCACATATGGATCATATACACTGAGCTGTTTGGCTTGGTGCTCACTTCTTGAAGGGAGCTGGTGGTAAGAAGTTTCCATTGCAAAATGGGATGTTGCGGAAGCAAATGCTGTAGAGGCGATGATGATGATGATGATGATGGGGATTATGCTGCGTCTGCCGTAGCTCAGAATCCTGACATCTGCTCCAATGTCCAATCCATGGATCTCTCGATGGAAGAGGAAGCAGATATCCTTGAAAAAATCATCACCACCCCACCAATGTATAGCAAACGTAGGATATACAAATACAAGAGCTATGCATTTAGGCCAAATCTTCCCAGTATACCTGAGGAGGAAGAGCCGGAGGAGCCTGTGGAAGAAAATCTTCCCAGTATACGTGAGGAGGAAGAGCCGGAGGAGCCTGTGGAAGAAAGTTTTAACAACGGTGAAGGAAACATCATTGGCTGTAATAATGCTGATGACCCATATCTATATATGCTGGTCAGCGTTCTGTCATGGATAATCGGAATCCACATCTATTTTTGGATACATTGCTTATTTTAACCGGTGATGATAGCCAGAAAATGGATGGCCCCTGTCGTCGCAACTCCCCGAACATGGGTGGCGCTAATAAAGAAACAACTGGGCAAAAACGATTGATACATACTGGGAGAAGCTGTATGCTGACATATGAGAGCGCGTGCAGCAAGACTATCGATGGTGGAAGAGGAAGATTGATGGTGAACCCCCATGCTCTATTTATATATGGACTCTCTGCAGAGAGCAAGACATGAGTAGGAGCAAAACTAACTCCTGCCTACAGTACTGTCATCAGAAATTAAAATAGAGAAGGAAAACCAGGAGAAAGAAAAACATTTGTATATAATTAGCAATAAACCAATTTATAACAAAAAGTAAGTGTATGTGATGTATGCATGACACAATCCTGGCGCAGACCGACACACATCCTGCAATTTTTGCAAATCTGTATTTACAAGCAATCGTGTTTATTTAGTTAACGCATTTTACCATTTGGAAATTGTGACGCAAAAATGATCTAACTGCCCATAGTGTTATACATTTATTGGTATTGATTAACATAAAACCGTTATAAATTGCTAATACTGTCCACAAGTTCTATTTCTTACAAAATGTAATTAAATCTTGTGTATCATAAGGTGCAATATACCCCCCTACCTTACATTACTATAGATATCAGAGGTCATCGCAGAGTTCTATGACCTGTATAATAGACTAGGCCGGCAGCACTGTACGTCTATATGGTCACTCATCAACAGATGGGCTTTCTAAATGCAAAATCTGCATATTTATCATCTGTAGGGTTTCAACTTCCAATTGAAGATGAAACCCTACGGATGATAAATATGCAAAATTTGCGTTTGGAAAGCCCATCTGTGTTTTAAATCTAGCTAAATCAACATTTAGTAAATTTACCCCTTAGGGTAATGTTCATTATGTTAATTATTGGGGTCTGATAATTAACATTCTAACTCGCCGCACTCAAGCTCCGAAAATATAATATCTTCGGTGCTTGATGAATTCTGTCCCCATGCTAGTATATGGGGACAGCGGCCCATTCCGCAAGAGAAAGGTAAGCAGGAGATATCTGTGATACTAGTGTATGGGGACAGTGGGCCAATCCGCTAGAGAAGGGTAATCAGGAGATATCTGTGATACTAGTATATGGAGACAGCGGGCCAATCCGCTAGAGAAGGGTAAGCAGGAGATATCTGTGATACTAGTGTATGGGGACAGTGGGCCAATCCGCTAGAGAAAGGTAAGCAGGAGATATCTGTGATACTAGTGTATGGGGACAGGGGGCCAATCTGCTAGAGAAAGGTAAGCAGGAGATATCTGTGATACTAGTGTATGGGGACAGCCGGCCAATCCGCTAGAGAAAGCAGGAGATATCTGTGATACTAGTGTATGGGGACAGCCGGCCAATCCGCTAGAGAAAGGTAAGCAGGAGATATCTGTGATACTAGTGTATGGGGACAGCGGGCCAATCCGCTAGAGAAAGGTAAGCAGGAGATATCTGTGATACTAGTGTATGGGGACAGGGGGCCAATCCGCTAGAGAAAGGTAAGCAGGAGATATCTGTGATACTAGTGTATGGGGACAGGGGGCCAATCTGCTAGAGAAAGGTAAGCAGGAGATATCTGTGATACTAGTGTATGGGGACAGCCGGCCAATCCGCTAGAGAAAGCAGGAGATATCTGTGATACTAGTGTATGGGGACAGCCGGCCAATCCGCTAGAGAAAGGTAAGCAGGAGATATCTGTGATACTAGTGTATGGGGACAGCGGGCCAATCCGCTAGAGAAAGGTAAGCAGGAGATATCTGTGATACTAGTGTATGGGGACAGGGGGCCAATCCGCTAGAGAAAGGTAAGCAGGAGATATCTGTGATACTAGTGTATGGGGACAGCCGGCCAATCCGCTAGAGAAAGGTAAGCAGGAGATATCTGTGATACTAGTGTATGGGGACAGCGGGCCAATCCGCTAGAGAAAGGTAAGCAGGAGATATCTGTGATACTAGTGTATGGGGACAGGGGGCCAATCCGCTAGAGAAAGGTAAGCAGGAGATATCTGTGATACTAGTGTATGGGGACAGCGGGCCAATCTGCTAGAGAAAGGTAAGGTGATATCTGTGATACTAGTGTATGGGGACAGGGGGCCAATCCGCTAGAGAAAGGTAAGTAGGAGATATATCTGTGATATCTGTGATATCTCCTGTTTTACCTTCGTGATGAATGGCCCGATAACTTCATTTTTACAATTGCATGTGAAAATGTTAATTTTAAGCTGCTTTTGTAAAAATTAAGTGATGATGAATAGGCCCCATGTGTGGCAGAAAAAGAGATAAAAGCAGCTAGTAAGAGGCCTGAGGGCCTGATTCAGACCCGCTCGCTAAGATGCATACTTTTGTTGCTGCCGCTGGTATGCAGTGTGCATGCGCATACCTTAGCGAAAGTTCACAATGCATTCGCTCGCTGCACATAGACAGCCCAGCAGAGTGAGTGACAGGAGAAGCTGTTTGGTAGGTGGTAACGTGCTGGCCATTAAAAACGGGGCAGTGGAGGTGCAAACGCAGGCGTGCCTGAGCATCTCCACGGCGTGTTAGAGGTGTGCATAATAAAAAGACAGCATCATAGTACACGTCACCTGGCTTGTTTATACACTGAGGTGGTCAACCTCAAGCGCTGCGATAGCATCTGATGTTACCCGATGTACCGATGGTTGCATACACTTCCTGGACATGACGTGCACAAGTGGGCGTCTTAAAACAGGCTGATGGGTGTCTACATACACTCAGGGCCGGATTGATGGCCACATGGGCCTGGAGCTGAAAATGACCAAAGGGCCTATTATGAGAAGAGGAGGCCTGACCAGTGCTGTGTGGGTGTGGCCAGTGCCATGTGGACGTGTACCCCCTATACTCTCTGTTCCAATGTCTCCCTAAATATGTAAAAGGAAAAAAATCCTTCATTTTGTGAGGTAAATAGAAATACAATTTTACTACTTATGATTTATGGCTGACCGTGTGGAGAGCAGATGGCCAGTCATCATCATGTTGTCATGACAATGGGCCTATTTTTATGTGGAGGCCTGTAGCTCCATCCGCCCCATTGTTAATCTGGCCCTGGGTACAAGCATTCTTGGACAAACTAAACACTTTATATTACAAGTCAGGCCTTTAGTTTTTCTTAAATGTTATTTCATGACTTTCTATAATGTACAGAATATACTGTCTATTTTGTGTATAATGATACATCCTACAGTCATTCCACTGGCCATGTGTGTAATTTACCAAACTTTCGATAGATACTGCAGACCCCAGCTCCCTGCACCAGAGGACACTCCACTGCCACTCTACTGTAGCTGGACGATGGTGCGTTTTGAGCTTTGCTCCATGCAGAGTCGGCTCTGCACCTCATGGTAGGCTGAAAGTTTCAGATGCTTGGTGACATAAGGCACCGTCACCTGCAGCCGTCTGTCCATTATGTCCATGAGTATGAGCAGCTCGCGTTTGCTGAAGCACACGGCTATGATGGCAATGAGGGCCTCCACTTTGGCTCTTTATATATTGCTATCTGTGCTATTGGCCAAAACATCCACATGACTGTTCGCATGGATGCGGATTACTGAGCTTCTAGAAAATGGCTGACAACACTTCCTTAAGATAGGCAGTGCACATTATGCTATATTGTGATATAGGAATCCCCAACACCATTTTTCACACTCTCAAGCAAATATAAATTACCCTGGTACATATGGCCCATGACCATATTACCTGTCTCACTCACAGGAACTCCTCCATGGGCCACTTAGCTGGCCCGGCACCGGGCTGGAGAGAGGTGCCTCCGCTGTCTACTCCATACGATAGGCGTCCGCTGAGATTTTGTTACCAGCGGGTGCCCGGCAGCTCCCTCCCTGCAGTGGTAGCTGGAGCTCATTCCTGAGCACCGACCTTCCGGCTCCCGCAGTGGGTGAAGGGAGAGATGTCATGACATCTCACCCATAGTGCAGTAGGAAGGTGGCTGGCGCAGGAGCAGAGATTCAGGTAAGTATAGTGTTGTGTGTTTCTGTGTCTTTATATGTAAGGGAAACACATCCTGAGGAAGCTCCGATTGGCTGTACAGGCTGCAGAGTGCCTGTCTGGAGCATCTAACGGACACTCTGGCGACACTGCAGCAGCGGTCCTAGCCAGAAGGCCGTAGGGTGGCGATGGTGCCGCCCACAGAGCTCTGAGTTATGGTCCTGTGTGCACTGCTTGTTTCAGTCAATCCTGAACGGTGACATCCTGAGGGCATAGCCATGAGATCAGGGCCGGCTCCAGGGGTAGCCGAGCCCTGTGCTGGCTCGGTGTAAAGCGCCTCTAGTTGCGCACAGAAAAGAAATGGGGCGTGCCCTAATTACCATAGACCACGCCCCCTAGCTCACATTATTTGGGGGCGTGCCTGCCTGGCACACCTCCCGTGTAACATCAGGCTGGGGGAGAGTCCAGCCCTCCGTTACTATCTGAGCTTCCCCCAGCCCTCTCCTGTCACTGAATGGATGCCGCGCTCAGCATCCATTCAGCTACACTGTGGTCTGGCACCGCCGTGGTGGTGGGGGTGCCCAACCTCCCGATTTGACCACCCGCGGGACACTTCGGCCCACGGGTGGAACATCGGGACAGTGCTGTCCCGCTGAAATTGGGATGTTGGGAGGGGGTGCGCCCTCTATGGGGTGGCGCCCCTGTTCGACCGCACTGGTCGAACACCCCAAGAGCCGGCCCTGCATGAGATGGCAGGGCGGAGAGGGCACATTATTAGGGCTGTTTTTGTCTTTGAAGGCGAGTGGGCAATCATTGTCTCTCTGCAATAACACGTGATATCTGCACTAGGTCAGAGCTCAGCACCGTAGGTTACTGCCTAATTAGAGGGATATAGAGGACTAATTAGATATAATAGTAATTGGATGGTTATAGCACAGCAGTAGCCATTGATAGGTTGGGTTACACCAAAAACACAAGCTCTCACCAGAGATAGGGCTTTTCTCTCTCTAGCACAGGGATTCCCAACCACGGTCCTAAAGGCACACTAACAGTCCAGGTTTTAAGGATAGCCATACTTGAGCACAGGTGATTTAATCAGTACCTCAGTTATTTTGATTTAACCATCTATGCTCAAGCATGGATATCACTAAAACCAGGACTGTTGGTGTGCCTTGAGGACCAAGGTTGGGAATCACTGCTCTAGCATATAGACCTGTTAGTCTATTCTGTGGTCACTTGTTACTGTGTAATACTGTATCTAGTTATTGTTACCTGGTTTGTGGACAACCACTTCCTCAAGATGGTGCTGTGGGTCTTTTTCGTTTTTTATTTTTGTCCATATCTTCCTAAACGAGCAGATATAATAATTTATCAGTTACAGATAATAACCAGCAAGAAATGTGGAGCAAATGCGTATTAAGGGACCTATTTACTATTAAATATTTGCAGCATATTCCCTGACAACACCCGTTAAATATTTAGTATCCCCCAGATGTACTACGGAGGGATCTGAGCAGATGTCTCTGATACCTGCAGTAGTCCCACTTCCAACACCAAACGCAATCTCTATAGGTTTCCATATGGCGGATGTGAAACTGCCAGATTTACCAAGCATCTGAAGATGGCTTTAGCCGCTGTAGCCTATGGGCCACACTTCACAACATTTGCCAGGAGAGGGTTCCTCCAGTACCTCCCAGGCAGTGGCCGCCATACACGCGTGGTATGTAGACCTGAAATGTGCAGGATTCCGGATAGAAGATGCAGCGGTCACTACACTCTGAGTACATCCCATGGTCTCCTGCGTGTGCTATGTAATACATTATAGCAAACTGCAATGCGATCATGGGTGCCATAATATCGTGACCAGATCGCAGTGAATATGTTATTCTTGATAAATAGGCTCCAGCATCACCAAGTCGGGATGCAGTCCAGATGTCTACAGTCTTAAGTCACACGCAAAGTGGCCCGAGTCGTGGGCAGTCACGGAAGCCTGATTTACTATCTTATGCTAATACCAGATTCCATTCATATAATGTGGGGGATCGTGCCCTGCACGTGGAAACCTGTGCTGTCCACTGATTTTTCGCTGGCCACCGCAAACGTCACCATGCTAGGCAAGAGATCCGTAAGATACAGGATTCCGATCCCCATACGCAAGACTCGTATGGAGCCCAGGGGCACCGAGAGGGGGGAGGAGCGTGTGCTAATTACCCAGGCCTGGGCTTGATGGAGGGCCCCACCCACCTCTCTCTTACCTGCCACTTCTCAACCCAGCACATGCTGCTGTGTGCTGTGCTGCAGTGTGAGATCAGAGAGGCAGCTGCCACTGAACAGCAGCAGCAGTCTGGCAGTAGGAGGGGGGGAAGGGGGGCAGTTCGATCACAATGATTGCACCCTGCCCCTTCGTATTTGCTCCTGGCTAAGGGACACACAGCTCCCAGCCCTCCGTGGCACTGCAAAAACTAGTTTTTTTTTTACGTTTTATTTTTTACGAAGGTGTGGCCACACCTACTGCTATTAGGCCACGCCTCCCGAAAAAAAATAACAACCGGGGCCTGGCAATCCTCACTACGGCCCTGATGGAGCCTTAGATACACGCCCATAAGTCAGGGCAGTAAGTGCTATATCTAAATAAACTGTAGCACGATCTCTACATGGTATTAGTAGTAACTTACTGTACGCAGGTGTAGCAGCCAACTACGGCAAACCCGAGAATGAAAATGTAGGCTATTTGGGCCATAATAAATGCTAACACTTTAAGTTCTGTGAGGACAACTATGAAAGAAAGAAAGAAAGACATATGAAATATAAATACATTTAATTTCCAGCCATGTTACACATAAACATTCCTTATATAAAACAATTACTACTCCCAGTAGTAATACGCCCTGTAGTAGTGCCCCAATAGTAATGTCCACAATAGTAATACTCCCAGTAGAAGTGCCCCAATAGTAATGTCCACAATAGTAATACTCCCAGTAGAAGTGTCCCAATAGTAATGTCCACAATAGTAATACTCCCAGTAGAAGTGTCCCAATAGTAATGTCCACAATAGTAATACTCCCAGTAGAAGTGCCCCCAATAGTAATGCCCCTTGTAGTAGGGCCCCCAATAGTAATACCCCCTATAGTAGTGCCGCTTGCACACAAAAAAACCCAAACACAATACTTACCTTAAGCCCCGCTCCTGCGTCCGTGGCCGATCGACATCCTGCTCCTCGGAACTATGGGAGAGACGTCATGAAGTCTCTCCCATAGTGCACACGGCAGTAGCCAGAAGTGAACTCCAGCCTCCGGCAGCTGCTGTGGGGAGGGAGCTAGTCATTCGCTGGTAACAAAATCTCAGCGGACGCTTGTCAAATGGAGCCTCCCTGCGGCGCCGGTCTGAGGTGGGTCGGAGGAGGCGGAACTGGTCACGTCTCCAAATAGAAGTGACGGAACCCAGTTCTGCCCCGTTCCGGCCCACTTTAACCCATGCCTAGTAGAGATCCAAGTCGCCCTGACCCACGCTGTTTGACGTTGTTAATGACTATGGGCCTGATTCAGAGCCGGACGCAATTAGCGCTCGCTCGTTCAGAAAAAGAGGGTAGCTATTCAAATGATCCGTTCGCTCCTTGCGGTCTGTTGCCGCCTCCATGTCTGAATGAGCGATCAAAACATGCGTTTGTTTATTTAATAAAAACGCCCCCTGGCCGCTCGCATCATACGTCATGTCCGCTATTTAATAGATTAATCGAGTACATCGAACTGCGTATGAACTGCTCACTATTCTTGTGGTTGGTTTTTCCTACCACTATATTGCGAGCAGTTCCGACTATAAAACAACCTAGTGACGTGGTCAATGACACTGCTGTTTTAATTATGCACACCCATAAAACGCCCGCTTTGACCTTTAAGCACGCCTGCGTTCTGATCTCCACTCCCCGTTTTCAAGCACCTTCCCGTTACCACCCACATACGCCTCATTCTGTCACTCAAAATAGCAGGCCTTCGCTATATAGCGAAAAAACAATTTTCGGCCGCACTGACTGGTTCGCGCATGCGTACTAAAAACCGTAAGCATGCGCAGATGTGCGAACATCGCTCGGAACGAGCGTACTGCCGCTTCCGAGCGGCTCTGAATCAGCCCCTATGGCCCGGTAACCATGCATATTTAAGTTACCGGACCATTCATCATCAGGGGTCTGATAGGACACCCTTAGTATTCAGCAAACGGCGAAAACTGAAAGTTTGAGGAGTTTGCTGCCGAGAACAAGCACCATCTTCAGACGGAGCTTGTTCTCAGATCCATGGTTCCTTCCTATGGGAAGGAGTTCCGGGGATGTGAAGAAGGATCCGAGAGGATCCCTCTGCCGCCTACTCACTATCTCTCTGGCAGCTTTGCGTAGCCGGGGACGATGGGGAGCAGGTAATTAACGCAGCTACAGAAGCATAGGCAAAACTGGGGGGTGGTCCAGGGGTGCACAGGACCATCCATTAGCATAGACACTGGGGGGTGCACAGGACTACCCAATGGCCCTCATTCAGAGCCGTACGCTCTGAGCAGAGCGCACGCTCTGAATGAGGGCCGGGCTCCATTTTCATGGAGCGTCCTCCTGGACGCTCGTATAGCTGTGGGTCACCACCCACAGGCTATACGAGCGTGCATTGTGATGGTCGCGATGGTCGAGACCATCGCGACCATCGAATTTGCGAGCCGGAGTCTGCGGTTGAGGTTTTCAACCGCAAGCTCCGGAGTGATTTTGGCTCTATCAGAGCCAAAATCACTCCCACTGACATCACTAGTGATGTCAGTGGGCCGGCTTCTGACGGGAGGCGTTCCCGTGGGAACGCCCCCGTCAGGGAGGCACGCCCTCGGCACGCCCACCAAAGGGGGCGTGCTGTCAATCAACATTGACAGCACGCCCCCTTTGATCGGACACAACGAGCGAAGGACTTTCCTTCGCTCGTCGCGTCTGGCGCATGCGCATGACGGAGCTCCCTCCGTCGTGCGCATGCTCAGTCCATAACATCGACCCACTTGCGAGCGGACAGCCGCTCGCGAGTGGGTCTGAATCAGGCCCAATGTCTTCATGCTTCCTATATAGTTACTGTACTAGTAACCCTGGGCCGGCTAGCATTATTTAGGTGGGACCTGCAGCGTGGGCTACTACCTGTTCATGTAACCAAAATTTGAGGTCCTATCTCACCTTTTCCTGGTCCCACCAGAATGCATGCTCTCTACATGCCCTTTAAAATCCCCTCATACCCTTTTTTACAGGACCAATATGTGGTTACAGCTGTATCCAATATACAGGGATCTGTGTCATATCCAAGGGTAATTAACATAAACAAACACATAATAATAATAATAATAATAATAATAATAATAATAATAATAAAAAAACAACAAATCCACCTGACTGAAATAAAGGGCCTGATTCAGACCCACTCGCGAGCGGCTGTCCGCTTGCAAGTGGGTCGATGGTCTGCACTGAGCATGCGCACGACGGAGGGAGCTCCGTCGTGCGCATGCGCCAGACACGACGAGCGAAGGACTTTCCTTCGCTCGTTGTGTCCGATCAAAGGGGGCGTGCTGTCAATGTTGATTGACAGCACGCCCCCTTTGGTGGGCGTGCCGGGGGCGTGCCTCCCTGATGGGGGCGTTCCCACGGGAACGCCTCCCGTCAGAAGCCGGCCCACTGACATCACTAGTGATGTCAGTGGGAGTGATTTTGGCTCTGATAGAGCCAAAATCACTCCGGAGTTTGCGGTTGAAAACCTCAACCGCAGGCTCCGGCTCGCAATTTCGATGGTCGCGATGGTCACGACCATCGCGGCCATCAAAATGCACGCTCGTATAGCCTGTGGGTGGTGACCCACAGCTATACGAGCGTCCAGGAGGACGCTCCATGAAAATGGAGCCCGGCCCTCATTCAGAGCGTGCGCTCTGCTCAGAGCGTACGGCTCTGAATGAGGGCCAAAGACCTTAGTGAAATACACAAATGATAAAGCAATGTGGTTAGCAAAGTGTAAAGGAAATGGTGAGGGGTCCATGAAGAGAGGGGGATGGGGGGGGGGTCTCTGCACCTGTACCGTGTATCTGTACCTGTATGTGAACACGCATGTAACCCTGCCAGCTTAGTCTCACAGAGATAACCCATAACTCGGACACGTTATTTATTATCACCATATAACTAACCCGTAGGCACAGTGGAGTCAGCACCTGATAGCCAAACACTTCACCCATTCCTGGGCCTTATTCAAAGATATACAATGAGCCAATGGTCTACATACATCTCCAATGGTTCTTACATTATATATTCAGAGTTATAATTACCACTCAGCCTATGACTGTTGTAGCAGTGTGTAAGGTTTGGGGTATTATATAGTAAGCTGTGTATAATATACAGTATAATAAGCTGTGTATTATATACTGTATAGTAAGCTGTGTATAATATACTGTACAGTAAGCTGTGTATTATATACTGTATAGTAAGCTGTGTATAATATACTGTATAGTAAGCTGTGTATTATATACTGTATAGTAAGCTGTGTATAATATACTGTACAGTAAGCTGTGTATTATATACTGTATAGTAAGCTGTGTATAATATACAGTATAGTAAGCTGTGTATAATATACAGTATAGTAAGCTGTGTATTATATACTGTACAGTAAGCTATGTATAATATACTGTATAGAAATATGTGTATTATATACTGTATAGTAAGCTGTGTATAATATACAGTATAGTAAGCTGTGTATTATATACTGTACAGTAAGCTGTGTATAATATACAGTATAGTAAGCTGTGTATTATATACTGTACAGTAAGCTGTGTATTATATACTGTATAGTAAGCTGTGTATAATATACTGTATAGAAATATGTGTATTATATACTGTATAGTAAGCTGTGTATAATATACAGTATAGTAAGCTGTGTATTATATACTGTATAGTAAGCTATGTATAATATACTGTATAGCATGGGTGGGAAACCTCAGGCCCGGGGGCCATATAAGGACCCCGGAATCATTTGGTCTGGCCCTCAGAGCTTTTCTCTGCTAGCCTCATCGGGATAGCAGGGTGCCTAGAATAGCACCCTGCAGCCAGCATCTATGCAGAAGTGCAGCCTGGGGCATTCAGATGGTTACCCCGCTGCCTTCATAGCTCCCTGGAGCATTCTCAATATGCTTCGGGCATTTCTGCAATTACGGGTGATTGTGGCCAGCCCCATGTGACATCACACAGAGAGGCGTGGCCTGCACCGAGCCCGATAATAATGTTATATACTATATATATCAAAATGGCCCTAGGCAGACAAAAGGTTCCCCACCTCTGCAGTATAGTAAGCTGTGTAATATATACTGTATAGTAAGCTGTGTATTATATACTGTATAGTAAGCTGCGTATTATAAACTGTATAGTAAGCTGTGCATTATATACTATATAGTAAGCTGTGTATTATATACTGTGTGCCCTGACATCTGCTGAGGTATAAATGTGTCATGGGGTCTATTCACTATAACTTAATTTCTACAAAAGCAGGTGAAAATGAACAAGTTTTCGGGCAATTCATCAAAAAGTTAATGCAGGAAATATAACAGATATCTCCTGCAGTGCTTACCTTTCCGCTGTCCTCATACACTAGTATCACAGATATCTCCTGCTTACCTTTCTCTCCCGGAATGGCCTGCTGTCCCCATACACTAGTATCACAGATATCTCCTGCTTACCTTTCTCTCCCGGAATGGCCCGCTGTCCCCATACACTAGTATCACAGATATCTCCTGCTTACCTTTCTCTCCCGAAACGGACCGCTGTCTCCATACACTAGTATAACATATATCACCTGCTAACCTTTCTTTCATGGAATGGCCCGCTGTCCCCATACACTAGTATCACAGATATCTCCTGCTTACCTTTCTCTCCCGAAATGGCCCGCTGTCCCCATACACTAGTGTCACAGATCTCTCCTGCTTACCTTTCTCTCCTGAAATGGCCCGCTGTCCTCATACACTAGTATCACAGATATCTCCTGCTTACCTTTCTCTCCCGAAACGGCCCGCTGTCCCCATACACTAGTATAACATATATCACCTGCTAACCTTTCTCTCACGGAATGGCCCGCTGTCCTCATACACTAGTATCACAGATATCTCCTGCTTACCTTTCTCTCCCGATATGGCCCGCTGTCCCCATACACTAGTATCACAGATATCTCCTGCTTACCTTTCTCTTACGAAATGGCCCGCTGTCCCCATACACTAGTATCACAGATATCTCCAGCAGTGCTTACCTTTCTCTCCCGGAATGGCCCGCTGTCACCATACACTAGTATCACAGATATCTCCTGCTTACTTTCCTCTCCCAGAATGGTCCGCTGTCACTATACACTAGTATCACAGATATCTCCTGCTTACCTTTCTCTCCCGGAATGGCCCGCTGTCCCCATACACTAGTGTCACAGATATCTCCTGCTTACCTTTCTCTCCCGATATGGCCCGCTGTCCCCATACACTAGTATCACAGATATCTCCTGCTTACCTTTCTCTCCTGGAATGGACCGCTGTCCCCATACACTAATATCACAGATATCTCCTGCTTACCTCTCTCTCCTGGAATGGCCCGCTATCCCCATACACTAGTATCACAGATATCGCCTGCTTACCTTTCTCTCCCGGAATGGCACGCTGTCCCCATACACTAGTATCACAGATGTTTCCTGCTTACCTTTCTCTCCTGGAATGGACCGCTGTCCCCATACACTAGTATCACAGATATCTCCTGCTTACCTCTCTCTCCTGGAATGGCCCGCTGTCCCCATACACTAGTATCACAGATATCTCCTGCTTACCTTCCTCTTGCGGTATGGCCCGCTGTCCCCATACACTAGTATCACAGATATCGCCTGCTTACCTTTCTCTCCCGGAATGGCACGCTGTCCCCATACACTAGTATCACAGATATTTCCTGCTTACCTTTCTCTCCTGGAATGGCCCGCTGTCCCCATACACTAGTATCACAGATATCTCCTGCTTACCTTTCTCTCTCGGAATATCCCGCTGTCCCCATACACTAGTATCACAGATATCTCCTGCTTACCTTTCTCTCCTGGAATGGCCCGCTGTCCCCATACACTAGTATCACAGATATCTCCTGCTTACCTTTCTCTCCCGGAATGGCCCGCTGTCCCCATACACTAGTATCACAGATATTTAATGCTTACCTTTCTCTCCTGGAATGGACCGCTGTCCCCATACACTAGTATCACAGATATCTCCTGCTTACCTTTCTCTCCCGGAATGGCCCGTTGTCCCCGTACACTAGTATCACAGATATCTCCTGCTTACCTTTCTCTAGCGGATTGGCCCGCTATCCCTATACACTAGTGTCATAGATATCTCCTGCTTACCTTCCTCTCCTGGAATGTCCTTCTGTCCCCATACACTAGTATCACAGATATCTCCTGCATACCTTTCTCTCCCGGAATGGCCCGCTGTCCCCATACACTAGTATCACAGATATCTCCTGGTACACTAGTATCACAGATATCTCCTGCTTACCTTTCTCTCCCGATATGGCCCGCTGTCCCCATACACTAGTATCACAGATATCTCCTGCTTACCTCTCTCTCACGGAATGGCCCGCTGTCCCCATACACTAGTATCACAGATATCTCCTGCTTACCTTTCTCTCCCGGAATGGCCCGCTGTCCCCATACACTAGTATCACAGATATCTCCTGCTTACCTTTCTCTCCCGAAATGGCCCGCTGTCCCCATACACTAGTGTCACAGATATCTCCTGCTTACCTTTCTCTCCTGAAATGGCCCGCTGTCCTCATACACTAGTATCACATATATCTCCTGCTTACCTTTCTCTCACGGAATGGCCCGCTGTCCTCATACACTAGTATCACAGATATCTCCTGCTTACCTTTCTCTCCCGAAATGGCCCGCTGTCCCCATACACTAGTATAACATATATCACCTGCTAACCTTTCTCTCATGGAATGGTCCGCTGTCCCCATACACTAGTATCACAGATATCTCCTGCTTACCTTTGTCTCCCGATATGGCCCGCTGTCCCCATACACTAGTATCACAGATATTTACTGCTTACCTTTCTCTCCTGGAATGGACCGCTGTCCCCATACACTAGTATCACAGATATCTCCTGCTTACCTTTCTCTCCCGGAATGGCCCGTTGTCCCCTTACACTAGTATCACAGATATCTCCTGCTTACCTTTCTCTCCCGGAATGGCCCGCTGTCCCCATACACTAGTATCACAGATATCTCCTGCTTACCTTTCACTAGCGGATTGGCCCGCTATCCCTATACACTAGTATCATAGATATCTCCTGCTTACCTTCCTCTCCTGGAATGTCCTTCTGTCCCCATACACTAGTATCACAGATATCTCCTGCATACCTTTCTCTCCCGGAATGGCCCGCTGTCCCCATACACTAGTATCACAGATATCTCCTGCTAACCTTTCTCTCCCGAAACGGACCGCTGTCCCCATACACTAGTATAACATATATCACTTGCTAACCTTTCTCTCCTGGAATGGCCCGCTGTCCCCATACACTAGTATCACAGATATCTCCTGCTTACCTTTCTCTCCCGATATGGCCCGCTGTCCCCATACACTAGTATCACAGATATCTCCTGCTTACCTTTCTCTCACGGAATGGCCCGCTGTCCCCATACACTAGTATCACAGATATCTCCTGCTTACCTTTCTCTCCCGAAACGGACCGCTGTCTCCATACACTAGTATAACATATATCACCTGCTAACCTTTCTCTCATGGAATGGCCCGCTGTCCCCATACACTAGTATCACAGATATCTCCTGCTTACCTTTCTCTCCCGAAATGGCCCGCTGTCCCCATACACTAGTGTCACAGATCTCTCCTGCTTACCTTTCTCTCCTGAAATGGCCCGCTGTCCTCATACACTAGTATCACAGATATCTCCTGCTTACCTTTCTCTCCCGAAACGGCCCGCTGTCCCCATACACTAGTATAACATATATCACCTGCTAACCTTTCTCTCACGGAATGGCCCGCTGTCCTCATACACTAGTATCACAGATATCTCCTGCTTACCTTTCTATCCCGATATGGCCCGCTGTCCCCATACACTAGTATCACAGATATCTCCTGCTTACCTTTCTCTTACGAAATGGCCCGCTATCCCCATACACTAGTATCACAGATATCGCTTGCTTACCTTTCTCTCCCGGAATGGCACGCTGTCCCCATACACTAGTATCACAGATGTTTCCTGCTTACCTTTCTCTCCTGGAATGGACCGCTGTCCCCATACACTAGTATCACAGATATCTCCTGCTTACCTCTCTCTCCTGGAATGGCCCGCTGTCCCCATACACTAGTATCACAGATATCTCCTGCTTACCTTCCTCTTGCGGTATGGCCCGCTGTCCCCATACACTAGTATCACAGATATTGCCTGCTTACCTTTCTCTCCCGGAATGGCACGCTGTCCCCATACACTAGTATCACAGATATTTCCTGCTTACCTTTCTCTCCTGGAATGGCCCGCTGTCCCCATACACTAGTATCACAGATATCTCCTGCTTACCTTTCTCTCTCGGAATATCCCGCTGTCCCCATACACTAGTATCACAGATATCTCCTGCTTACCTTTCTCTCCTGGAATGGCCCGCTGTCCCCATACACTAGTATCACAGATATCTCCTGCTTACCTCTCTCTCCCGGAATGGCCCGCTGTCCCCATACACTAGTATCACAGATATTTACTGCTTACCTTTCTCTCCTGGAATGGACCGCTGTCCCCATACACTAGTATCACAGATATCTCCTGCTTACCTTTCTCTCCCGGAATGGCCCGTTGTCCCCGTACACTAGTATCACAGATATCTCCTGCTTACCTTTCTCTCCCGGAATGGCCCGCTGTCCCCATACACTAGTATCACAGATATCTCCTGCTTACCTTTCACTAGCGGATTGGCCCGCTATCCCTATACACTAGTATCATAGATATCTCCTGCTTACCTTCCTCTCCTGGAATGTCCTTCTGTCCCCATACACTAGTATCACAGATATCTCCTGCATACCTTTCTCTCCCGGAATGGCCCGCTGTCCCCATACACTAGTATCACAGATATCTCCTGCTAACCTTTCTCTCCCGAAACGGACCGCTGTCCCCATACACTAGTATAACATATATCACTTGCTAACCTTTCTCTCCTGGAATGGCCCGCTGTCCCCATACACTAGTATCACAGATATCTCCTGCTTACCTTTCTCTCCCGATATGGCCCGCTGTCCCCATACACTAGTATCACAGATATCTCCTGCTTACCTTTCTCTCACGGAATGGCCCGCTGTCCCCATACACTAGTATCACAGATATCTCCTGCTTACTTTTCTCTCCCGAAACGGACCGCTGTCTCCATACACTAGTATAACATATATCACCTGCTAACCTTTCTCTCATGGAATGGCCCGCTGTCCCCATACACTAGTATCACAGATATCTCCTGCTTACCTTTCTCTCCCGAAATGGCCCGCTGTCCCCATACACTAGTGTCACAGATCTCTCCTGCTTACCTTTCTCTCCTGAAATGGCCCGCTGTCCTCATACACTAGTATCACAGATATCTCCTGCTTACCTTTCTCTCCCGAAACGGCCCGCTGTCCCCATACACTAGTATAACATATATCACCTGCTAACCTTTCTCTCACGGAATGGCCCGCTGTCCTCATACACTAGTATCACAGATATCTCCTGCTTACCTTTCTATCCCGATATGGCCCGCTGTCCCCATACACTAGTATCACAGATATCTCCTGCTTACCTTTCTCTTACGAAATGGCCCGCTGTCCCCATACACTAGTATCACAGATATCTCCTGCAGTGCTTACCTTTCTCTCCCGGAATGGCCCGCTATCACCATACACTAGTATCACAGATATCTCCTGCTTACTTTCCTCTCCCAGAATTGTCCGCTGTCACTATACACTAGTATCACAGATATCTCCTGCTTACCTTTCTCTCCCGGAATGGCCCGCTGTCCCCATACACTAGTGTCACAGATATCTCCTGCTTACCTTTCTCTCCCGATATGGCCCGCTGTCCCCATACACTAGTATCACAGATATCTCCTGCTTACCTTTCTCTCCTGGAATGGACCGCTGTCCCCATACACTAATATCACAGATATCTCCTGCTTACCTCTCTCTCCTGGAATGGCCCGCTATCCCCATACACTAGTATCACAGATATCGCCTGCTTACCTTTCTCTCCCGGAATGGCACGCTGTCCCCATACACTAGTATCACAGATGTTTCCTGCTTACCTTTCTCTCCTGGAATGGACCGCTGTCCCCATACACTAGTATCACAGATATCTCCTGCTTACCTCTCTCTCCTGGAATGGCCCGCTGTCCCCATACACTAGTATCACAGATATCTCCTGCTTACCTTCCTCTTGCGGTATGGCCCGCTGTCCCCATACACTAGTATCACAGATATCGCCTGCTTACCTTTCTCACCCGGAATGGCACGCTGTCCCCATACACTAGTATCACAGATATTTCCTGCTTACCTTTCTCTCCTGGAATGGCCCGCTGTCCCCATACACTAGTATCACAGATATCTCCTGCTTACCTTTCTCTCTCGGAATATCCCGCTGTCCCCATACACTAGTATCACAGATATCTCCTGCTTACCTTTCTCTCCTGGAATGGCCCGCTGTCCCCATACACTAGTATCACAGATATCTCCTGCTTACCTTTCTCTCCCGGAATGGCCCGCTGTCCCCATACACTAGTATCACAGATATTTAATGCTTACCTTTCTCTCCTGGAATGGACCGCTGTCCCCATACACTAGTATCACAGATATCTCCTGCTTACCTTTCTCTCCCGGAATGGCCCGTTGTCCCCGTACACTAGTATCACAGATATCTCCTGCTTACCTTTCTCTCCCGGAATGGCCCGCTGTCCCCATACACTAGTATCACAGATATCTCCTGCTTACCTTTCTCTAGCGGATTGGCCCGCTATCCCTATACACTAGTATCATAGATATCTCCTGCTTACCTTCCTCTCCTGGAATGTCCTTCTGTCCCCATACACTAGTATCACAGATATCTCCTGCATACCTTTCTCTCCCGGAATGGCCCGCTGTCCCCATACACTAGTATCACAGATATCTCCTGCTTACCTTTCTCTCCCGAAACGGACCGCTGTCCCCATACACTAGTATAACATATATCACTTGCTAACCTTTCTCTCCTGGAATGGCCCGCTGTCCTCATACACTAGTATCACATATATCTCCTGCTTACCTTTCTCTCACGGAATGGCCCGCTGTCCTCATACACTAGTATCACAGATATCTCCTGCTTACCTTTCTCTCCCGAAATGGCCCGCTGTCCCCATACACTAGTATAACATATATCACCTGCTAACCTTTCTCTCATGGTATGGTCCGCTGTCCCCATACACTAGTATCACAGATATCTCCTGCTTACCTTTGTCTCCCGATATGGCCCGCTGTCCCCATACACTAGTATCACAGATATATCCTGCTTACCTTTCTCTCCCGATATGGCCCGCTGTCCCCATACACTAGTATCACAGATATCTCCTGCTTACCTTTCTCTCCCAAAATGGCCTGCTGTCCCCATACACTAGTATCACAGATATCTCCTGCAGTGCTTACCTTTCTCTCCCGGAAATGGCCCGCTGTCACTATACACTAGTATCACAGATATCTCCTGCTTACTTTCCTCTCCCAGAATGGTTCGCTGTCACTATACACTAGTATCACAGATATCTCCTGCTTACCTTTCTCTCCCAAAATGGCCTGCTGTCCCCATACACTAGTATCACAGATATCTCCTGCAGTGCTTACCTTTCTCTCCCGGAAATGGCCCACTGTCCTCATACACTAGTATCACAGATATCTCCTGCTTACCTTTCTCTCCCGAAACGGCCCGCTGTCCCCATACACTACTATAACATATATCACCTGCTAACCTTTCTCTCATGGAATGGTCCGCTGTCCCCATACACTAGTATCACAGATATCTCCTGCTTACCTTTCTCTCCCGATATGGCCCGCTGTCCCCATACACTAGTATCACAGATATCTCCTGCTTACCTTTCTCTCCCGATATGGCCCGCTGTCCCCATACACTAGTATCACAGATATCTCCTGCTTACCTTTCTCTTCCGAAATGGCCCGCTGTCCCCATACACTAGTATCACAGATATCTCCTGCAGTGCTTACCTTTCTCTCCCGGAATGGCCCGCTGTCACCATACACTAGTATCACAGATATCTCCTGCTTACTCTCCTCTCCCAGAATGGTCCGCTGTCACTATACACTAGTATCACAGATATCTCCTGCTTACCTTTCTCTCCCGGAATGGCCCGCTGTCCCCATACACTAGTGTCACAGATATCTCCTGCTTACCTTTCTCTCCCGATATGGCCCGCTGTCCCCATACACTAGTATCACAGATATCTCCTGCTTACCTTTCTCTCCTGAAATGGACCGCTGTCCCCATACACTAATATCACAGATATCTCCTGCTTACCTCTCTCTCCTGGAATGGCCCGCTATCCCCATACACTAGTATCACAGATATCGCTTGCTTACCTTTCTCTCCCGGAATGGCACGCTGTCCCCATACACTAGTATCACAGATATTTCCTGCTTACCTTTCTCTCCTGGAATGGCCCGCTGTCCCCATACACTAGTATCACAGATATCTCCTGCTTACCTTTCTCTCTCGGAATATCCCGCTGTCCCCATACACTAGTATCACAGATATCTCCTGCTTACCTTTCTCTCCTGGAATGGCCCGCTGTCCCCATACACTAGTATCACAGATATCTCCTGCTTACCTTTCTCTCCCGGAATGGCCCGCTGTCCCCATACACTAGTATCACAGATATTTACTGCTTACCTTTCTCTCCTGGAATGGACCGCTGTCCCCATACACTAGTATCACAGATATCTCCTGCTTACCTTTCTCTCCCGGAATGGCCCGTTGTCCCCGTACACTAGTATCACAGATATCTCCTGCTTACCTTTCTCTCCCGGAATGGCCCGCTGTCCCCATACACTAGTATCACAGATATCTCCTGCTTACCTTTCACTAGCGGATTGGCCCGCTATCCCTATACACTAGTATCATAGATATCTCCTGCTTACCTTCCTCTCCTGGAATGTCCTTCTGTCCCCATACACTAGTATCACAGATATCTCCTGCATACCTTTCTCTCCCGGAATGGCCCGCTGTCCCCATACACTAGTATCACAGATATCTCCTGCTAACCTTTCTCTCCCGAAACGGACCGCTGTCCCCATACACTAGTATAACATATATCACTTGCTAACCTTTCTCTCCTGGAATGGCCCGCTGTCCCCATACACTAGTATCACAGATATCTCCTGCTTACCTTTCTCTCCCGATATGGCCCGCTGTCCCCATACACTAGTATCACAGATATCTCCTGCTTACCTTTCTCTCACGGAATGGCCCGCTGTCCCCATACACTAGTATCACAGATATCTCCTGCTTACCTTTCTCTCCCGAAACGGACCGCTGTCTCCATACACTAGTATAACATATATCACCTGCTAACCTTTCTCTCATGGAATGGCCCGCTGTCCCCATACACTAGTATCACAGATATCTCCTGCTTACCTTTCTCTCCCGAAATGGCCCGCTGTCCCCATACACTAGTGTCACAGATCTCTCCTGCTTACCTTTCTCTCCTGAAATGGCCCGCTGTCCTCATACACTAGTATCACAGATATCTCCTGCTTACCTTTCTCTCCCGAAACGGCCCGCTGTCCCCATACACTAGTATAACATATATCACCTGCTAACCTTTCTCTCACGGAATGGCCCGCTGTCCTCATACACTAGTATCACAGATATCTCCTGCTTACCTTTCTATCCCGATATGGCCCGCTGTCCCCATACACTAGTATCACAGATATCTCCTGCTTACCTTTCTCTTACGAAATGGCCCGCTGTCCCCATACACTAGTATCACAGATATCTCCTGCTTACCTTTCTCTCCTGAAATGGACCGCTGTCCCCATACACTAATATCACAGATATCTCCTGCTTACCTCTCTCTCCTGGAATGGCCCGCTATCCCCATACACTAGTATCACAGATATCGCTTGCTTACCTTTCTCTCCCGGAATGGCACGCTGTCCCCATACACTAGTATCACAGATGTTTCCTGCTTACCTTTCTCTCCTGGAATGGACCGCTGTCCCCATACACTAGTATCACAGATATCTCCTGCTTACCTCTCTCTCCTGGAATGGCCCGCTGTCCCCATACACTAGTATCACAGATATCTCCTGCTTACCTTCCTCTTGCGGTATGGCCCGCTGTCCCCATACACTAGTATCACAGATATTGCCTGCTTACCTTTCTCTCCCGGAATGGCACGCTGTCCCCATACACTAGTATCACAGATATTTCCTGCTTACCTTTCTCTCCTGGAATGGCCCGCTGTCCCCATACACTAGTATCACAGATATCTCCTGCTTACCTTTCTCTCTCGGAATATCCCGCTGTCCCCATACACTAGTATCACAGATATCTCCTGCTTACCTTTCTCTCCTGGAATGGCCCGCTGTCCCCATACACTAGTATCACAGATATCTCCTGCTTACCTTTCTCTCCCGGAATGGCCCGCTGTCCCCATACACTAGTATCACAGATATTTACTGCTTACCTTTCTCTCCTGGAATGGACCGCTGTCCCCATACACTAGTATCACAGATATCTCCTGCTTACCTTTCTCTCCCGGAATGGCCCGTTGTCCCCGTACACTAGTATCACAGATATCTCCTGCTTACCTTTCTCTCCCGGAATGGCCCGCTGTCCCCATACACTAGTATCACAGATATCTCCTGCTTACCTTTCACTAGCGGATTGGCCCGCTATCCCTATACACTAGTATCATAGATATCTCCTGCTTACCTTCCTCTCCTGGAATGTCCTTCTGTCCCCATACACTAGTATCACAGATATCTCCTGCATACCTTTCTCTCCCGGAATGGCCCGCTGTCCCCATACACTAGTATCACAGATATCTCCTGCTAACCTTTCTCTCCCGAAACGGACCGCTGTCCCCATACACTAGTATAACATATATCACTTGCTAACCTTTCTCTCCTGGAATGGCCCGCTGTCCCCATACACTAGTATCACAGATATCTCCTGCTTACCTTTCTCTCCCGATATGGCCCGCTGTCCCCATACACTAGTATCACAGATATCTCCTGCTTACCTTTCTCTCACGGAATGGCCCGCTGTCCCCATACACTAGTATCACAGATATCTCCTGCTTACCTTTCTCTCCCGAAACGGACCGCTGTCTCCATACACTAGTATAACATATATCACCTGCTAACCTTTCTCTCATGGAATGGCCCGCTGTCCCCATACACTAGTATCACAGATATCTCCTGCTTACCTTTCTCTCCCGAAATGGCCCGCTGTCCCCATACACTAGTGTCACAGATCTCTCCTGCTTACCTTTCTCTCCTGAAATGGCCCGCTGTCCTCATACACTAGTATCACAGATATCTCCTGCTTACCTTTCTCTCCCGAAACGGCCCGCTGTCCCCATACACTAGTATAACATATATCACCTGCTAACCTTTCTCTCACGGAATGGCCCGCTGTCCTCATACACTAGTATCACAGATATCTCCTGCTTACCTTTCTATCCCAATATGGCCCGCTGTCCCCATACACTAGTATCACAGATATCTCCTGCTTACCTTTCTCTTACGAAATGACCCGCTGTCCCCATACACTAGTATCACAGATATCTCCTGCAGTGCTTACCTTTCTCTCCCGAAAATGGCCCGCTGTCACCATACACTAGTATCACAGATATCTCCTGCTTACTTTCCTCTCCCAGAATTGTCCGCTGTCACTATACACTAGTATCACAGATATCTCCTGCTTACCTTTCTCTCCCGGAATGGCCCGCTGTCCCCATACACTAGTGTCACAGATATCTCCTGCTTACCTTTCTCTCCCGATATGGCCCGCTGTCCCCATACACTAGTATCACAGATATCTCCTGCTTACCTTTCTCTCCTGGAATGGCCCGCTATCCCCATACACTAGTATCACAGATATCGCCTGCTTACCTTTCTCTCCCGGAATGGCAGGCTGTCCCCATACACTAGTATCACAGATGTTTCCTGCTTACCTTTCTCTCCTGGAATGGACCGCTGTCCCCATACACTAGTATCACAGATATCTCCTGCTTACCTCTCTCTCCTGGAATGGCCCGCTGTCCCCATACACTAGTATCACAGATATCTCCTGCTTACCTTCCTCTTGCGGTATGGCCCGCTGTCCCCATACACTAGTATCACAGATATCGCCTGCTTACCTTTCTCACCCGGAATGGCACGCTGTCCCCATACACTAGTATCACAGATATTTCCTGCTTACCTTTCTCTCCTGGAATGGCCCGCTGTCCCCATACACTAGTATCACAGATATCTCCTGCTTACCTTTCTCTCTCGGAATATCCCGCTGTCCCCATACACTAGTATCACAGATATCTCCTGCTTACCTTTCTCTCCTGGAATGGCCCGCTGTCCCCATACACTAGTATCACAGATATCTCCTGCTTACCTTTCTCTCCCGGAATGGCCCGCTGTCCCCATACACTAGTATCACAGATATTTAATGCTTACCTTTCTCTCCTGGAATGGACCGCTGTCCCCATACACTAGTATCACAGATATCTCCTGCTTACCTTTCTCTCCCGGAATGGCCCGTTGTCCCCGTACACTAGTATCACAGATATCTCCTGCTTACCTTTCTCTCCCGGAATGGCCCGCTGTCCCCATACACTAGTATCACAGATATCTCCTGCTTACCTTTCTCTAGCGAATTGGCCCGCTATCCCTATACACTAGTATCATAGATATCTCCTGCTTACCTTCCTCTCCTGGAATGTCCTTCTGTCCCCATACACTAGTATCACAGATATCTCCTGCATACCTTTCTCTCCCGGAATGGCCCGCTGTCCCCATACACTAGTATCACAGATATCTCCTGCTTACCTTTCTCTCCCGAAACGGACCGCTGTCCCCATACACTAGTATAACATATATCACTTGCTAACCTTTCTCTCCTGGAATGGCCCGCTGTCCTCATACACTAGTATCACATATATCTCCTGCTTACCTTTCTCTCACGGAATGGCCCGCTGTCCTCATACACTAGTATCACAGATATCTCCTGCTTACCTTTCTCTCCCGAAATGGCCCGCTGTCCCCATACACTAGTATAACATATATCACCTGCTAACCTTTCTCTCATGGAATGGTCCGCTGTCCCCATACACTAGTATCACAGATATCTCCTGCTTACCTTTGTCTCCCGATATGGCCCGCTGTCCCCATACACTAGTATCACAGATATAGCCTGCTTACCTTTCTCTCCCGATATGGCCCGCTGTCCCCATACACTAGTATCACAGATATCTCCTGCTTACCTTTCTCTCCCAAAATGGCCTGCTGTCCCCATACACTAGTATCACAGATATCTCCTGCAGTGCTTACCTTTCTCTCCCGGAAATGGCCCGCTGTCACTATACACTAGTATCACAGATATCTCCTGCTTAATTTCCTCTCCCAGAATGGTTCGCTGTCACTATACACTAGTATCACAGATATCTCCTGCTTACCTTTCTCTCCCGGAATGGCCCGCTGTCCCCATACACTAGTGTCACAGATATCTCCTGCTTACCTTTCTCTCCCGGGATGGCCCGCTGTCCCCATACACTAGTATCACAGATATCTCCTGCTTACCTTTCTCTCCCGGAATGGCCCGCTGTCCCCATACACTAGTATCACAGATATCTCCTGCTTACCTTTCTCTCCCGAAATGGCCTGCATTCCCCATACACTAGTGTCACAGATATATCCTGCTTACCTTTCTCTCCCGGAATGGCCCGTTGTCCCCATACACTAGTGTCACAGATATCTCCTGCTTACCTATCTCTCTCGGAATGGCCCGCTGTCCCCATACACTAGTGTCACAGATATCTCCTGCTGACCTTTCTCTCCCGAAATGGCCCGCTGTCCTCATACACTAGTATCACAGATATCTCCTGCTTACCTTTCTCTCACGGAATGGCCCACTGTCCTCATACACTAGTATCACAGATATCTCCTGCTTACCTTTCTCTCCCGAAACGGCCCGCTGTCCCCATACACTACTATAACATATATCACCTGCTAACCTTTCTCTCATGGAATGGCCCGCTGTCCCCATACACTAGTATCACAGATATCTCCTGCTTACCTTTCTCTCCCGATATGGCCCGCTGTCCCCATACACTAGTATCACAGATATCTCCTGCTTACCTTTCCCTTCCGAAATGGCCCGCTGTCCCCATACACTAGTATCACAGATATCTCCTGCAGTGCTTACCTTTCTCTCCCGGAATGGCCCGCTGTCACCATACACTAGTATCACAGATATCTCCTGCTTACTTTCCTCTCCCAGAATGGTCCGCTGTCACTATACACTAGTATCACAGATATCTCCTGCTTACCTTTCTCTCCCGGAATGGCCCGCTGTCCCCATACACTAGTGTCACAGATATCTCCTGCTTACCTTTCTCTCCCGATATGGCCCGCTGTCCCCATACACTAGTATCACAGATATCTCCTGCTTACCTTTCTCTCCTGGAATGGACCGCTGTCCCCATACACTAGTATCACAGATATCTCCTGCTTACCTCTCTCTCCTGGAATGGCCCGCTATCCCCATACACTAGTATCACAGATATCGCCTGCTTACCTTTCTCTCCCGGAATGGCACGCTGTCCCCATACACTAGTATCACAGATGTTTCCTGCTTACCTTTCTCTCCTGGAATGGACCGCTGTCCCCATACACTAGTATCACAGATATCTCCTGCTTACCTCTCTCTCCTGGAATGGCCCGCTGTCCCCATACACTAGTATCACAGATATCTCCTGCTTACCTTCCTCTTGCGGTATGGCCCGCTGTCCCCATACACTAGTATCACAGATATCGCCTGCTTACCTTTCTCTCCCGGAATGGCCCGCTGTCCCCATACACTAGTATCACAGATATCTCCTGCTTACCTTTCTCTCCCGGAATGGCCCGCTGTCCCCATACACTAGTATCACAGATATTTACTGCTTACCTTTCTCTCCTGGAATGGACCGCTGTCCCCATACACTAGTATCACAGATATCTACTGCTTACCTTTCTCTCCCGGAATGGCCCGCTGTCCCCGTACACTAGTATCACAGATATCTCCTGCTTACCTTTCTCTCCCGGAATGGCCCGCTGTCCCCATACACTAGTATCACAGATATCTCCTGCTTACCTTTCTCTAGCGGATTGGCCCGCTATCCCTATACACTAGTATCATAGATATCTCCTGCTTACCTTCCTCTCCTGGAATGTCCTTCTGTCCCCATACACTAGTATCACAGATATCTCCTGCATACCTTTCTCTCCCGGAATGGCCCGCTGTCCCCATACACTAGTATCACAGATATCTCCTGCTAACCTTTCTCTCCCGAAACGGACCGCTGTCCCCATACACTAGTATAACATATATCACTTGCTAACCTTTCTCTCCTGGAATGGCCCGCTGTCCCCATACACTAGTATCACAGATATCTCCTGCTTACCTTTCTCTCCCGATATGGCCCGCTGTCCCCATACACTAGTATCACAGATATCTCCTGCTTACCTTTCTCTCACGGAATGGCCCGCTGTCCCCATACACTAGTATCACAGATATCTCCTGCTTACCTTTCTCTCCCGAAACGGACCGCTGTCTCCATACACTAGTATAACATATATCACCTGCTAACCTTTCTCTCATGGAATGGCCCGCTGTCCCCATACACTAGTATCACAGATATCTCCTGCTTACCTTTCTCTCCCGAAATGGCCCGCTGTCCCCATACACTAGTGTCACAGATCTCTCCTGCTTACCTTTCTCTCCTGAAATGGCCCGCTGTCCTCATACACTAGTATCACAGATATCTCCTGCTTACCTTTCTCTCCCGAAACGGCCCGCTGTCCCCATACACTAGCATAACATATATCACCTGCTAACCTTTCTCTCACGGAATGGCCCGCTGTCCTCATACACTAGTATCACAGATATCTCCTGCTTACCTTCCTCTTGCGGTATGGCCCGCTGTCCCCATACACTAGTATCACAGATATCTCCTGCAGTGCTTACCTTTCTCTCCCGGAATGGCCCGCTGTCACCATACACTAGTATCACAGATATCTCCTGCTTACTTTCCTCTCCCAGAATGGTCCGCTGTCACTATACACTAGTATCACAGATATCTCCTGCTTACCTTTCTCTCCCGGAATGGCCCGCTGTCCCCATACACTAGTGTCACAGATATCTCCTGCTTACCTTTCTCTCCCGATATGGCCCGCTGTCCCCATACACTAGTATCACAGATATCTCCTGCTTACCTTTCTCTCCTGGAATGGACCGCTGTCCCCATACACTAATATCACAGATATCTCCTGCTTACCTCTCTCTCCTGGAATGGCCCGCTATCCCCATACACTAGTATCACAGATATCTCCTGCTTACCTTTGTCTCCCGATATGGCCCGCTGTCCCCATACACTAGTATCACAGATATATCCTGCTTACCTTTCTCTCCCGATATGGCCCGCTGTCCCCATACACTAGTATCACAGATATCTCCTGCTTACCTTTCTCTCCCAAAATGGCCTGCTGTCCCCATACACTAGTATCACAGATATCTCCTGCAGTGCTTACCTTTCTCTCCCGGAATGGCCCGCTGTCACCATACACTAGTATCACAGATATCTCCTGCTTACTTTCCTCTCCCAGAATGGTCCGCTGCCACTATACACTAGTATCACAGATATCTCCTGCTTACCTTTCTCTCCCGGAATGGCCCGCTGTCCCCATACACTAGTGTCACAGATATCTCCTGCTTACCTTTCTCTCCCGATATGGCCCGCTGTCCCCATACACTAGTATCACAGATATCTCCTGCTTACCTTTCTCTCCTGAAATGGACCGCTGTCCCCATACACTAATATCACAGATATCTCCTGCTTACCTCTCTCTCCTGGAATGGCCCGCTATCCCCATACACTAGTATCACAGATATCGCTTGCTTACCTTTCTCTCCCGGAATGGCACGCTGTCCCCATACACTAGTATCACAGATGTTTCCTGCTTACCTTTCTCTCCTGGAATGGACCGCTGTCCCCATACACTAGTATCACAGATATCTCCTGCTTACCTCTCTCTCCTGGAATGGCCCGCTGTCCCCATACACTAGTATCACAGATATCTCCTGCTTACCTTCCTCTTGCGGTATGGCCCGCTGTCCCCATACACTAGTATCACAGATATCGCCTGCTTACCTTTCTCTCCCGGAATGGCACGCTGTCCCCATACACTAGTATCACAGATATCTCCTGCTTACCTTTCTCTCCTGGAATGGCCCGCTGTCCCCATACACTAGTATCACAGATATCTCCTGCTTACCTTTCTCTCTCGGAATATCCCGCTGTCCCCATACACTAGTATCACAGATATCTCCTGCTTACCTTTCTCTCCTGGAATGGCCCGCTGTCCCCATACACTAGTATCACAGATATCTCCTGCTTACCTTTCTCTCCCGGAATGGCCCGCTGTCCCCATACACTAGTATCACAGATATTTACTGCTTACCTTTCTCTCCTGGAATGGACCGCTGTCCCCATACACTAGTATCACAGATATCTCCTGCTTACCTTTCTCTCCCGGAATGGCCCGTTGTCCCCGTACACTAGTATCACAGATATCTCCTGCTTACCTTTCTCTCCCGGAAAGGCCCGCTGTCCCCATACACTAGTATCACAGATATCTCCTGCTTACCTTTCTCTAGCGGATTGGCCCGCTATCCCTATACACTAGTATCATAGATATCTCCTGCTTACCTTCCTCTCCTGGAATGTCCTTCTGTCCCCATACACTAGTATCACAGATATCTCCTGCATACCTTTCTCTCCCGGAATGGCCCGCTGTCCCCATACACTAGTATCACAGATATCTCCTGCTTACCTTTCTCTCCCGAAACGGACCGCTGTCCCCATACACTAGTATAACATATATCACTTGCTAACCTTTCTCTCCTGGAATGGCCCGCTGTCCCCATACACTAGTATCACAGATATCTCCTGCTTACCTTTCTCTCACGGAATGGCCCGCTGTCTCCATACACTAGTATCACAGATATCTCCTGCTTACCTTTCTCTCCCGGAATGGCCCGCTGTTCCCATACACTAGTATCACAGATATCTCCTGCTTACCTTTCTCTCCCGATATGGCCCGCTGTCCCCATACACTAGTATCACAGATATCTCCTGCTTACCTTTCTCTCACGGAATGGCCCGCTGTCCCCATACACTAGTATCACAGATATCTCCTGCTTACCTTTCTCTCCCGGAATGGCCCGCTGTCCCCATACACTAGTATCACAGATATCTCCTGCTTACCTTTCTCTCCCGAAATGGCCCGCTGTCCCCATACACTAGTGTCACAGATATCTCCTGCTTACCTTTCTCTCACGGAATGGCCCGCTGTCCTCATACACTAGTATCACAGATATCTCCTGCTTACCTTTCTCTCCCGAAATGGCCCGCTGTCCCCATACACTAGTATAACATATATCACCTGCTAACCTTTCTCTCATGGAATGGTCCGCTGTCCCCATACACTAGTATCACAGATATCTCCTGCTTACCTTTGTCTCCCGATATGGCCCGCTGTCCCCATACACTAGTATCACAGATATCTCCTGCTTACCTTTCTCTCCCGATATGGCCCGCTGTCCCCATACACTAGTATCACAGATATCTCCTGCTTACCTTTCTCTCCCAAAATGGCCTGCTGTCCCCATACACTAGTATCACAGATATCTCCTGCAGTGCTTACCTTTGTCTCCCGGAAATGGCCCGCTGTCACTATACACTAGTATCACAGATATCTCCTGCTTACTTTCCTCTCCCAGAATGGTTCGCTGTCACTATACACTAGTATCACAGATATCTCCTGCTTACCTTTCTCTCCCGGAATGGCCCGCTGTCCCCATACACTAGTGTCACAGATATCTCCTGCTTACCTTTCTCTCCCGGAATGGCCCGCTGTCCCCATACACTAGTATCACAGATATCTCCTGCTTACCTTTCTCTCCCGGAATGGCCCGCTGTCCCCATACACTAGTATCACAGATATCTCCTGCTTACCTTTCTCTCCCGAAATGGCCTGCATTCCCCATACACTAGTGTCACAGATATATCCTGCTTACCTTTCTCTCCCGGAATGGCCCGCTGTCCCCATACACTAGTGTCACAGATATCTCCTGCTTACCTTTCTCTCTCGGAATGGCCCGCTGTCCCCATACACTAGTGTCACAGATATCTCCTGCTTACCTTTCTCTCCCGAAATGGCCCGCTGTCCTCATACACTAGTATCACAGATATCTCCTGCTTACCTTTCTCTCACGGAATGGCCCACTGTCCTCATACACTAGTATCACAGATATCTCCTGCTTACCTTTCTCTCCCGAAACGGCCCGCTGTCCCCATACACTACTATAACATATATCACCTGCTAACCTTTCTCTCATGGAATGACCCGCTGTCCCGATACACTAGTATCACAGATATCTCCTGCTTACTTTTCTCTCCCGATATGGCCCGCTGTCCCCATACACTAGTATCACAGATATCTCCTGCTTACCTTTCTCTCCCGATATGGCCCGCTGTCCCCATACACTAGTATCACAGATATCTCCTGCTTACCTTTCCCTTCCGAAATGGCCCGCTGTCCCCATATACTAGTATCACAGATATCTCCTGCAGTGCTTACCTTTCTCTCCCGGAATGGCCCGCTGTCACCATACACTAGTATCACAGATATCTCCTGCTTACTTTCCTCTCCCAGAATGGTCCGCTGTCACTATACAGTAGTATCACAGATATCTCCTGCTTACCTTTCTCTCCCGGAATGGCCCGCTGTCCCCATACACTAGTGTCACAGATATCTCCTGCTTACCTTTCTCTCCCGATATGGCCCGCTGTCCCCATACACTAGTATCACAGATATCTCCTGCTTACCTTTCTCTCCTGGAATGGACCGCTGTCCCCATACACTAGTATCACAGATATCTCCTGCTTACCTCTCTCTCCTGGAATGGCCCGCTATCCCCATACACTAGTATCACAGATATCGCCTGCTTACCTTTCTCTCCCGGAATGGCACGCTGTCCCCATACACTAGTATCACAGATGTTTCCTGCTTACCTTTCTCTCCTGGAATGGACCGCTGTCCCCATACACTAGTATCACAGATATCTCCTGCTTACCTCTCTCTCCTGGAATGGCCCGCTGTCCCCATACACTAGTATCACAGATATCTCCTGCTTACCTTCCTCTTGCGGTATGGCCCGCTGTCCCCATACACTAGTATCACAGATATCGCCTGCTTACCTTTCTCTCCCGGAATGGCCCGCTGTCCCCATACACTAGTATCACAGATATTTCCTGCTTACCTTTCTCTCCTGGAATGGCCCGCTGTCCCCATACACTAGTATCACAGATATCTCCTGCTTACCTTTCTCTCTCGGAATATCCCGCTGTCCCCATACACTAGTATCACAGATATTTACTGCTTACCTTTCTCTCCTGGAATGGACCGCTGTCCCCATACACTAGTATCACAGATATCTCCTGCTTACCTTTCTCTCCCGGAATGGCCCGCTGTCCCCGTACACTAGTATCACAGATATCTCCTGCTTACCTTTCTCTCCCGGAATGGCCCGCTATCCCCATACAATAGTATCACAGATATCTCCTGCATAACTTTCTCTCCCGGAATGGCCCGCTGTCCCCATACACTAGTATCAAAGATATCTCCTGCATACCTTTCTCTCCCGGAATGGCCCACTGTCCCCATACACTAGTATCACAGATATCTTCTGCTTACCTTTCTCTCCCGGAATGGCCCGCTGTCCCCATACACTAGTATCACAGATATCTTCTGCTTACCTTTCTCTCCCGGAATGGCCCGCTGTCCCCATACACTAGTATCACAGATATCTCCTGCTTACTTTTCTCTCCCGGAATGGCCCGCTATCTCCATACACTAGTATCACAGATATCTCCTGCATACCTTTCTCTCCCGGAATGGCCCGCTGTCCCCATACACTAGTATCACAGATATCTCCTGCTTACCTTTCTCTCCCGGAATGGCCCGCTGTCCCCATACACTAGTATCACAGATATCTCCTGCTTACCTTTCTCTAGCGGATGGGCCCGCTGTCCCCATACACTAGTATCACAGATATCTCCTGCTTACCTTTCTCTCCCGAAATGGCCCGCTGTCCCCATACACTAGTATCACAGATATCTCCTGCTTACCTTTCTCTGCCGGAAAGGCCCGCTGTCCCCATATACTAGTATCACAGATATCTCCTGCTTACCTTTCTCTCCCGGAATGGCCCGCTGTCCCCATACACTAGTATCACAGATATCTCTTGCAGTGCTTACCTTTCTCCCGAAATAGCCCGCTGTCCCCATACACTAGTATGGGGACAGAATTCATCAAGCTCTGAAAATACAATATTTTCAGAACTTCACTGGTGGAGTATTCGCCATCTTCAGATGGCGTTTGCTTCCACAACCCGCTCCTTCCCTATGGGAGAGAGTCCCGGGTTGCAAAATGGGATCCTTTCGGATCCCTCCGCCCCTGTCCGTCTCCTTTCACCGGACGCCGTGTCTTTTGTGCGCATGCATGACCTGTAAGTCGCGCAGGTAGTGGCGTCACAATGGGAGTGCGGGCCGCACCCGGGTGTCACCCGCCGAGGGGTGAAACCAAAGTGCCGACTCCTCAGTGACAGGAGCCGGGTACTGCACTGTAGCATTACAACTAACACAGTGAGGGAGCCGGCACTTTGAAACAGACTTGTACCCAGGGGCAACCCGCAGCTCCCAGACCCACGAATTGACTAAAATGGTGGTTCGGGCCGCGAGGTCACGCCCTCTTCCTGAGAAGCCCCGTCCACTTTTCACCCTCCCCGTCCCTACCCGCACCGGCTGTCACCGCAAGGAGGGACGCCACTGCACGCAGGCGCACTAGTTGCACTGCTGCGAACTGATGAATTGATCCGTCAGACCCCGGTAATTAACATAATGAAGAGAACCCCATGTCTCTATTTCATTTAATATTTTTTTTTCTGCTTAGTTGAAATAATTAAGATACAATAGATGGGTTGGATCGGCGCTTGCTTATAATCAAGGGGTAGGTGATTGAAAAAGAAGGTGCTGCAAATCCCAATCCTAGACTCCCCCAAGTCTAGCTGTAGCAATTGGTAACTGGAAATGATCTATGCGTGTAGACACACATGTATCATTGCGCTCCGTAAATTGTGTGTGAAAGGTGATATTTGTGAAGAAACAAATCTGGAATATTCTCATGAACTGACAAATCTTTATTTGTAAAGAAAGGGGGGGGCCTTAATCATATAGATGGTGAATGTGGTTGAGCAGCCCCAATAGGGGGGAGGAACAAGATGATGATGGGAACTGGTTATGTATAAACCTGAGGATAAGCGGAGGATAACGGGGGGGGGGGGATGGAAAAAGTTAGTTTGTATGCAGTCACAGTCTTAGTGAGGACTCACCTGATGATAAGCATCTGAAGATTTCCGGTCCTGTTCTGTCCTGCAATGAGACTTCCTGCTCCCCTCTACTGTCGCCGATGGTAGGGCCCTATTCCGGTGCTTGGCGCTGCACGGCTACCGGCTTGGCCCCCACAGAATCCGTATGCCGGATCTCGTGCAGCACCGCGATCTCGCGAGAGGTCGCGGACCACACATGATCACGCGGCTCCGAAAACCTGTGCGCTCTACTCGCCAATAATTGCGGAGACTTTGGCAGGCAGGAAGGGAGGATTGGGTCACAATGCTGGCAGTGTGGTGGAGAGAATTGTGATGTCGTTCTGGTGCTCCTACGCGTGTCGGCTAACAGTCTTCCTTAGGGAGTGATGGTCAGCGCCATCTTGGAGGTGGAATTTAAGTTGTATTGGGCGGGCTTCACCCTGCTGCACGCCCACGTCATAATGTAAACAAAGTTGCCATAGCTACTGAGCATACTCACATAGACAGACACGGGGAAGAAGAGGAAGATGTGGGGGGCGGAGATTGTCTTCCTCCTAATATGCGATTAGGGGAAGGGGAATGACTGAATATCTGTTGTTTTAATAACTTACTGTAATGGGGACTAACCGCTGCCTCATCTGGTTGTCCATAACCTGTATTTCATATAGGGGAGAAAGGAGGAGATGGGGAGGGAAAAAAGGGGAGGGGTCGAGAGGGATATAGAGGGATCATCTGCTTCACTTACCTGGCTTGGGATGTGTTAGTAGCTTCAAGGATGTACTAAATTCCAGGCGGACTGATCATACTATTCCCACCCAGTTGATCTATGTACTGGATACCGTGCTTACATCTATCTTAATATGGTGACTCTGTGGTAATATACGGCTCTGTTCTGTCATGAAATGACAGAATCAAATAAAATGAAAAACCAAATAAAAATAAATATAAATGTGACCATTCATTCTGTATATACGTAGTTTATAACTGCTCAGATTATAACTGCAGACCGACTGTTATTGTATATATTGTACTTTCTGTTATGTTAATAGGTCACCTCTGTAAAATGTATAGGAGATGTTGTAGATGGAACGAATTCAGGTTAACTCTAACCTGTTATGACAGATTTTACCTTGTTGTCTAGGTTGAGTCCATATGGCGTTAATGTTTTGAGTTCCACTATCCATCTAAAATCCATAAACACATCACAAAACCACCTGGTCGCCCAATTATATCAGGTATAAACTCACTGACCAGCAATCTGTCAAAATACATAGACTCATTTCTACAAATTTATGTACAGAAACAGAAATCACACATCAGAGACACTACTGATATCCTCAAATCTTTACAAACTTTTGACTGGCAGGCAGATTACTGGTTATGCACTAGTGACATAACTTCACTTTACACTGTTATTGACCACCAGCAAGGGACACATGCGGTTAAACATTTTTTAGAGCAGGATCCAGATATGGATAACAAACAGGTTGAGTTTATAACTGACTGCATTATGTTCATACTCAAGCATAACTATTTTTGGTTTGATGGATCATTTTACAAACAAGACACAGGGACGGCGATGGGGACCAGGTTTGCCCCGAATTATGCGAACCTATTTCTCAGTAGATGGGAGGACCTCAACATCTGGTCGGAGCACGAATTCGGGACAAGCCTGGTCCTCTGGCGCCGTTATATAGACGACGTATTGTTTATCTGGAAAGGTGAAGAAAGCAGATTAAATCAATTCCTCAGCTACATAAACCAAAACACCAACAATCTTAACTTCACTACTCATTATAGTAAAACGGAAGTCAACTTCCTAGACATAACAATTTATATACAACAAGACAGGATTGGCACAAAAACCTATCAGAAAACAGTGGATGTAAATAGTTATATACTATCAAGTAGCGGGCATCACCCTAATTGGCTGGGAAATATCCCCCTAGGCCAATTCAAAAGAGTCAGGAGGAACTGCAGCCAACTGTCAGATTATCAGAAACAGGGCACAATGATGAAACAACAATTCTTAAACAAAGGCTACACAGAAGAGGTAGTGCAACAAGCTTTTGAACAAACAGAACTAGATAATAGAGATTCTTTGCTCACATACACAGATAGATCATCCAAACAAAAGAAACCAAACAATCCATTTGTAACTCAATACAGCAAGGATTATAAACGTTTAAGTAAGATTTTGCGTAAACATTGGCACATTCTGCTCGAAGACGATACCCTGAACGATATTCTTCCGTCAAGACCACAAGTGATCTTCAGAAAAGCTCCAGATCTGAAACAGAAACTTGTACACAATCATGTGAAAAATAGGGTAGCCACTCAAAAGACACTTCTGGGCAATACACTGGATTCAGGCTTTTACTATTGCGGAACATGCCAATTCTGCAAACTGAACCCACAGTCCACAAAGAAAGTATGCTCCTTTAGCTCCAGTAAGAGACAGAAAACCTATAACATCAAAGATCATCTCACTTGCAACAGCGTGGGGGTTATCTATCTTGTCACATGTTGCTGTGGGGAGCAATATGTGGGAAGGACGTCAAGGAAACTAAGGGTTAGAATATCAGAACACATCAGGAATATTAGGAAGGGATTGGAATCCCATAGCCTCTCTAAGCACTTCAAAGACAACCACAACCAAGATCCAAGGGGTATGTGCTTTATAGGGATCAAACAAGTTAAGAAAAATTGGAGGGGAGGAAATTATGAGAAAATAATTAACAAGGAAGAGTTAAGATGGATAGTGGAACTCAAAACATTAACGCCATATGGACTCAACCTAGACAACGAGGTAAAATCTGTCATAACAGGTTAGAGTTAACCTGAATTCGTTCCATCTACAACATCTCCTATACATTTTACAGAGGTGACCTATTAACATAACAGAAAGTACAATATATACAATAACAGTCGGTCTGCAGTTATAATCTGAGCAGTTATAAACTACGTATATACAGAATGAATGGTCACATTTATTTTTATATTTATTTTTATTTGGTTTTTCATTTTATTTGATTCTGTCATTTCATGACAGAACAGAGCCGTATATTACCACAGAGTCACCATATTAAGATAGATGTAAGCACGGTATCCAGTACATAGATCAACTGGGTGGGAATAGTATGATCAGTCCGCCTGGAATTTAGTACATCCTTGAAGCTACTAACACATCCCAAGCCAGTAAAGTGAAGCAGATGATCCCTCTATATCCCTCTAGACCCCTCCCCTGTTTTCCCTCCCCATCTCCTCCTTTCTCCCCTATATGAAATACAGGTTATGGACAACCAGATGAGGCAGCGATTAGTCCCCATTACAGTAAGTTATTAAAACAACAGATATTCAGTCATTCCCCTTCCCCTAATCGCATATTAGGAGGAAGACAATCTCCGCCCCCCACATCTTCCTCTTCTTCCCCGTGTCTGTCTATGTGAGTATGCTCAGTAGCTATGGCAACTTTGTTTACATTATGACGTGGGCGTGCAGCAGGGTGAAGCCCGCCCAATACAACTTAAATTCCACCTCCAAGATGGCGCTGACCATCACTCCCTAAGGAAGGCTGTTAGCCGACACGCGTAGGAGCACCAGAACGACATCACAATTCTCTCCACCACACTGCCAGCATTGTGACCCAATCCTCCCTTCCTGCCTGCCAAAGTCTCCGCAATTATTGGCGAGTATAGCGCACAGGTTTTCGGAGCCGCGTGATCACCTGTGGCCCACGACCTCTCGCGAGATCGCGGTGCTGCACGAGATCCGGCATACGGATTCTGTGGGGGCCAAGCCGGTAGCCGTGCGGCGCCAAGCACCGGAATAGGGCCCTACCATCGGCGACAGTAGAGGGGAGCAGGAAGTCTCATTGCAGGACAGAACAGGACCGGAAATCTTCAGATGCTTATCATCAGGTGAGGCCTCACTAAGACTGTGACTGCATACAAACTAACTTTTTCCATCCCCCCCCCCGTTATCCTCCGCTTATCCTCAGGTTTATACATAACCAGTTCCCATCATCATCTTGTTCCTCCCCCCTATTGGGGCTGCTCAACCACATTCACCATCTATATGATTAAGGCCCCCCCCTTTCTTTACAAATAAAGATTTGTCAGTTCATGAGAATATTCCAGATTTGTTTATTCACAAATATCACCTTTCACACACAATTTACGGAGCGCAATCCCGCTCATGATACATGTGTGTCTGCACGCATAGATCATTTCCAGTTACGAAATAATTAAGATGCCTGAGGTGTCTACTCACATTTAGTTGCCTCTATTGGCTTTGCCTCACCAGTTGGTATCATACATAGTATTAAAACAATGCTCAATGCACACAAAATTTTTACTCCTCCTTCTCCAGAGAAACTTCAGTTTCAAAAGACTCCAACTGCCCTCACCCTGAGACATAGCCCCGCGTCTATGATACTGTACGTCCTGTGATGTAATCATGGGGCTCTAGGAAGCGATAAAGTGGAGAGTGATAAACGACAAGCCAATCAGCTCCCAACTGTCATTTTTCAAACACAGCCAGCACGATATCCACAATCTCAAGGTCTAGGTAGACCTTGAGAAAGATTTAAGAATCGAAACGCGTTGGAGAGGAGAGCTATTCTGCACCATCCTTGGTTTGTGGATATCGCACTGGCATTAAGATATTAGGTGTGTTTTTTTTAGAGACTGATCCGGACTGTCTTTGGGACCATATACCCTCAACAATAATACCTGGATGTTTGTGATTCTATCCCTATATTGGATACTTTTTATACATTTTAGACATTGTTCTCCTGTTATATTATTTGTGTATTTACTTAATAAATACTGAAAACCATTCCCTGACTGATACTGCATCTTGTGGGAAAGAGCAGGATAAAGAAACCTTGATGCGTTTAAAATACATTAGTTTCATGTGAGTTGGGTACGTGATTATTCTGGAAAATATATCATTATGTGATTTACCCCACTCTGCTTTATGTGAGTAGGGTACGTGTTTATTTGATCCATCCTGTGTTACGTTCCATAAATTATCTGTGAGACTCTGTGTTTGATAGAAACTGCTATATGTTTTCAACCATACAAACTATAAGTGAGTATGGTACGTCGTTGCATCTTATAAATCAAGAAGAAAAGAGATAACCCCATATTGGCTTCTATAAAGACTGACACCTGTACAACTATTTGAAACCACTCTACACATGTGTTTTTCTCGTTTTAAACATCAATTACTTGAAGAGGATTTATTGAAGAAAGTGACAAGCTACATAAGGACTGATAAATAAGTATATATTGTGTCGGCGGTAGTAGAGAGCGCTCCAGATACACTAACTATATGTTATTTTAGGTATGATTTTTTTTCTTGTATTGGGCAAGATAAGATAGAGTTTTAGAGCTGCTATTGTTTAAATTTGCACCGTGATCGTTCCAAAAAATTCCATTTAATATAGTGCAGTGTGTATGCCCGATTTGTGCACTTCCGTGGTCGCATTCACTGTTGTGTGATTGGCCATGCTGCCCCTGTTCAGTGAGGGTAGTACAGGTGGGAGAAGGGTGGGTGTGAGGATGTATTAGTGTGTGTAGTACAGGTAGGAGTAGGGTGGGTGTGAGGGTGTATTAGTGTGGGTAGTATAGGTGGGAGTAGGGTAGGTGTGAGGGTGTATTAGTGTGGGTAGGGTAGGTGTGAGGGTGTATTAGTGTGGGTGGTATAGGTGGGAGTAGGGTAGGTGTGAGGGTGTATTAGTGTGGGTAGTATAGGTGGGAGTAGGGTAGGTGTGAGGATGTATTAGTGTGGGTAGCACAGGTTGGAGATGGGTGGGTGTGAGGTTGTATTAGTGTGGGTAGTATAGGTGGGAGTAGGGTAGGGGTGAGGGTGTATTAGTGTGGGTAGTATAGGTGGGAGTAGGGTAGGTGTGAGGGTGTATTAGTGTGGGTAGTATAGGTGGGAGTAGGGTGGGTGTGAGGTTGTATTAGTGTGGGTAGTATAGGTGGGAGTAGGGTAGGGGTGAGGGTGTATTAGTGTGGGTAGTATAGGTGGGAGTAGGGTAGGTGTGAGGATGTATTAGTGTGTGTAGTACAGGTAGGAGTAGGGTGGGTGTGAGGGTGTATTAGTGTGGGTAGTATAGGTGGGAGTAGGGTAGGTGTGAGGGTGTATTAGTGTGGGTAGGGTAGGTGTGAGGGTGTATTAGTGTGGGTAGTATAGGTGGGAGTAGGGTAGGTGTGAGGGTATAGTGGTGTTGGTAGTATAGGTGGGAGTAGGGTAGGGGTGAGGGTGTATTAGTGTGGGTAGTATAGGTGGGAGTAGGGTAGGTGTGAGGGTGTATTAGTGTGGGTAGTGTAGGTGGGAGTAGGGTAGGTGTGAGGGTGTATTAGCGTGGGTAGTATAGGTGGGAGTAGGGTAGGTGTGAGGGTGTATTAGTGTGGGTAGTATAGGTGGGAGTAGGGTAGGTATGAGGGTGTATTAGTGTGGGTAGTATAGGTGGGAGTAGGGTAGGTGTGAGGGTGTATTAGTGTGGGTAGTATAGGTGGGAGTAGGGTGGGTGTGAGGGTGTATTAGTGTGGGTAGTACAGGTGGGAGTAGGGTAGGTGTGAGGGTGTATTAGTGTGGGTAGTATAGCTGGGAGTAGGGTGGGTGTGAGGGTGTATTAGTGTGGGTAGTACAGGTGGGAGTAGGGTAGGTGTGAGGGTGTATTAGTGTGGGTAGTATAGGTAGGAGTGGGGTAGGGGTGAGGGTGTATTAGTGTGGGTAGTATAGGTGGGAATAGGGTAGGTGTGAGGGTGTATTAGTGTGGGTAGTATAGGTGGGAGTAGGGTAGGTGTGAGGGTGTATTAGTGTGGGTAGTATAGGTAGGAGTGGGGTAGGTGTGAGGGTGTATTAGTGTGGGTAGTATAGGTAGGAGTGGGGTAGGGGTGAGGGTGTATTAGTGTGGGTAGTATAGGTGGGAGTAGGGTAGGTGTGAGGGTCTATTAGTGTGGGTAGTATAGGTGGGAGTAGGGTAGGTGTGAGGGTGTATTAGTGTGGGTAGTATAGGTGGGAGTAGGGTAGGTATGAGGGAGTATTAGTGTGGGTAGTATAGGTGGGAGCAGGGTAGATGTGAGGGTGTATTAGTGTGGGTAGTATAGGTGGGAGTAGGGTAGGTGTGAGGGTGTATTAGTGTGGATAATATAGGTGGAGTAGGGTAGGTGTGAGGATGTATTAGTGAGGGTAGTATAGGTGGGAGTAGGGTAGGTGTGAGGGTGTATTAGTGTGGGTAGTATAGGTGGGAGTAGGGTGGGTGTGAGGGTGTATTAGTGTGGATAATATAGGTGGAGTAGGGTAGGTGTGAGGATGTATTAGTGAGGGTAGTATAGGTGGGAGTAGGGTAGGTGTGAGGGTGTATTAGTGTGGGTAGTATAGGTGGGAGTAGGGTGGGTGTGAGGGTGTATTAGTGTGGGTAGTATAGGTGGAGTAGGGTAGGTGTGAGGATGTATTAGTGTGGGTAGTATAGGTGGGAGTAGGGTAGGGGTGAGGGTGTATTAGTGTGGGTAGTATAGGTGGGAGTAGGGTAGGTGTGAGGGTGTATTAGTGTGGGTAGTATAGGTGGGAATAGGGTAGGTGTGAGGGTGTATTAGTGTGGGTAGTATAGGTGGGAGTAGGGTAGGTGTGAGGGTGTATTAGTGTGGGTAGTGTAGGTGGGAGTAGGGTAGGTGTGAGGGTGTATTAGCGTGGGTAGTATAGGTGGGAGTAGGGTAGGTGTGAGGGTGTATTAGTGTGGGTAGTATAGGTGGGAGTAGGGTAGGTATGAGGGTGTATTAGTGTGGGTAGTATAGGTGGGAGTAGGGTAGGTGTGAGGGTGTATTAGTGTGGGTAGTATAGGTGGGAGTAGGGTGGGTGTGAGGGTGTATTAGTGTGGGTAGTACAGGTGGGAGTAGGGTAGGTGTGAGGGTGTATTAGTGTGGGTAGTATAGCTGGGAGTAGGGTGGGTGTGAGGGTGTATTAGTGTGGGTAGTACAGGTGGGAGTAGGGTAGGTATGAGGGTGTATTAGTGTGGGTAGTATAGGTAGGAGTGGGGTAGGGGTGAGGGTGTATTAGTGTGGGTAGTATAGGTGGGAATAGGGTAGGTGTGAGGGTGTATTAGTGTGGGTAGTATAGGTGGGAGTAGGGTAGGTGTGAGGGTGTATTAGTGTGGGTAGTATAGGTAGGAGTGGGGTAGGTGTGAGGGTGTATTAGTGTGGGTAGTATAGGTAGGAGTGGGGTAGGGGTGAGGGTGTATTAGTGTGGGTAGTATAGGTGGGAGTAGGGTAGGTGTGAGGGTCTATTAGTGTGGGTAGTATAGGTGGGAGTAGGGTAGGTGTGAGGGTGTATTAGTGTGGGTAGTATAGGTGGGAGTAGGGTAGGTATGAGGGAGTATTAGTGTGGGTAGTATAGGTGGGAGCAGGGTAGATGTGAGGGTGTATTAGTGTGGGTAGTATAGGTGGGAGTAGGGTAGGTGTGAGGGTGTATTAGTGTGGATAATATAGGTGGAGTAGGGTAGGTGTGAGGATGTATTAGTGAGGGTAGTATAGGTGGGAGTAGGGTAGGTGTGAGGGTGTATTAGTGTGGGTAGTATAGGTGGGAGTAGGGTGGGTGTGAGGGTGTATTAGTGTGGATAATATAGGTGGAGTAGGGTAGGTGTGAGGATGTATTAGTGAGGGTAGTATAGGTGGGAGTAGGGTAGGTGTGAGGGTGTATTAGTGTGGGTAGTATAGGTGGGAGTAGGGTGGGTGTGAGGGTGTATTAGTGTGGGTAGTATAGGTGGAGTAGGGTAGGTGTGAGGATGTATTAGTGTGGGTAGTATAGGTGGGAGTAGGGTAGGGGTGAGGGTGTATTAGTGTGGGTAGTATAGGTGGGAGTAGGGTAGGTGTGAGGGTGTATTAGTGTGGGTAGTATAGGTGGGAATAGGGTAGGTGTGAGGGTGTATTAGTGTGGGTAGTATAGGTGGGAGTAGGGTAGGTGTGAGGGTGTATTAGTGTGGGTAGTGTAGGTGGGAGTAGGGTAGGTGTGAGGGTGTATTATTGTGGGTAGTATAGGTGGGAGTAGGGAAGGTGTGAGGGTATATATTAGTGTGGGTAGTATAGGTGGGAATAGGGTAGGTGTGAGGGTGTATTAGTGTGGGTAGTATAGGTTGGAGTAGGGTAGGTGTGAGGGTGTATTAGTGTGGGTAGTATAGGTGGGAGTAGGGTAGGTGTGAGGGTGTATTAGTGTGGGTAGTATAGGTGGGAGTAGGGTAGGTGTGAGGGTGTATTAGTGTGGGTAGTATAGGTGGGAGTAGGGTAGGTGTGAGGGTGTATTAGTGTGGGTAGTATAGGTAGGAGAAGGGTAGGGGTTAGGGTGTATTAGTGTGGGTAGTATAGGTGGGAGTAGGGTAGGTGTGAGGGTGTATTAGTGTGGGTAGTATAGGTGGGAGTAGGGAAGGGGTGAGGGTGTATTAGTGTGGGTAGTATAGGTGGGAGTAGGGTAGGTGTGAGGGTGTATTAGTGTGGGTAGTATAGGTAGGAGAAGGGTAGGGGTTAGGGTGTATTAGTGTGGGTAGTATAGGTGGGAGTAGGGTAGGTGTGAGGGTGTATTAGTGTGGGTAGTATAGGTGGGAGTAGGGTAGGGGTTAGGGTGTATTAGTGTGGGTAGTATAGGTGGGAGTAGGGTAGGTGTGAGGGTGTATTAGTGTGGGTAGTATATGTGGGAGTAGGGAAGGGGTGAGGGTGTATTAGTGTGGGTAGTATAGGTGGGAGTAGGGTAGGGGTTAGGGTGTATTAGAGTGGGTAGTATAGGTGGGAGTAGGGTATGGGTGAGGGTGTATTAGTGTGGGAAGTATAGGATATGAGGGTGTATTAGTGTGGGTAGTATAGGTGGGAGTAGGGTGGGTGTGAGGGTGCATTAGTGTGGGTAGTATAGGTGGGAGTAGGGTAGGTGTGAGGGTGTAGTAGTGTGGGTAGTGTAGGTGGGAGTAGGGTAGCTGCCGGGCGCTCAGAATGCCGGCACCAGAATCCCGACACTAGTAAGAATCCCGGCGCCAGCTGCCCGCCTGCCGCCATCCTTTCGGTCATCTCTGCATCAGCCCCAACTCCAGGAGTCAGAAGTTAATAGTTATTTCCATGTTATTATTAGTGCGATCAATAGGCATTAATGTAAAGTGTCAGCTGCCGGTTTGTGTTAGCGTAAAACATCACATTTCTCCTCACACCCTCTAACAGCTGAGAGAGATTAAAGCAGACTCTTAACAACGGTAATTGTGCTTACGGTAAAATAGATCCACATAATTAATGCAGCGACTGGAATTAATTCAACAGGTGTCTGATCTGAGAAACCCAGCCGGCCCTCAGTCTCCACGTATCTCCTGTACTGTCAGCAATCTATGCAGATACACAATACAAGACTGATATGTGCTATGGTGCAATTAGACATGATAGTAATAGCGTTATAGCGAGCTATAACACAGACCTGCCAGTGACTTCCAATTATTACATGGAGAACCCCTCTCTGTATGTCCTGTACTCAAGTGCAGCAGATTGTAGTTCACGGGATGTAGTTATGTGACCGCCGTCCGCAAGGCCGCCGATCACAATACCAGCTGCTGAATGCTGTCAAAGGGTTCATGATAGGCGTCGAAATACTGACGCCTATCATAATCCCGATGCCGGAATCCAGGAAGACGCGTGCCCCAACGTGGTAAATACGGGCAGCACGCCCTCTTAGCTGGTTAGGTTTAGGGCAGTTAGCGGGGCTAGTGTTAGGTTTTGGGGGGTTAGTATTAGGCACCCCTAGGGGGGAGTGTTAGGCACCCCCATGGAGAGGTTAGGGTCAGGCATCCCCCCCCCGGGAGGGTTAGGTTTAGGGAGCGGTAAGGGAGGTTAGGGTTGGACACCCCAAGGGGGAGGTTAGGGTTAGGCACCACCCCGGGAGTTTAGGGTTAGGCACCCCTAAGGGAGGGTTAGGGTTAGGGGGGGGGGGAGCAGGGGAGGTTAGGGTACTCACCTGCCTTTGTCGGGATCTTCAACCTGTCGGGCAGCCGCTGTCAGGATTTGTGCAAGAGTAGTGCTGCCCCCCTCCCCCTTCTCCCAAAAAGAATGGTGGGGACACATATGTGGGGTTGGCATATGTAAAATATGACATTGGGAGGGCTTATGCGACATATGGCTAAAAAGGGGATTTGCATCGCCACACAACAGGAATTAAGGGCCTGATTCAGCACGGATCACATCTTCAACCCCGTACGCAGATCGGCCGATGGTACTGCGCATTTGTATGCACCACAGAGCGCAGGTCAGCATTGCGATCGCTCTTCAATCACGCACACAGATAAAAATCCATCGCAGAGTGAGTGACGGGACGTCAGCATTTGGGGGTGGTGATGGGAGTGGTCGGAGAAACGCAGCCGTGCCTGTCCGTGTGAACGCCATTGCATGGACGTGCATAAATTAGCCACTGCGACGGCATGCGCAGCTTGAGTGCTCGAGGCCCTAAGTCAATAGTGCCAGCTTTTCAATACCCTGCAGGCAGTGGAGTGGGGTTCTTAAGCTAGGCATTCACTGGCTGACATTCAATAGAACGGCCAATATATTGAGAGCGCGTCGGCAGGTGTTTACCTCCCCGATATGTCTGTAAACGACATCGCTCACAGGAATATTGCATCAGCTCTGCAGCACAGCAGATGGCCGATATATCTGTGCATCTGCTGGTGTCTACGGGCGACCTGCCTATCGCCCCTACACATGCTGCAAGGACACGGCGGTTAGTGACAGCTAAACTGGGCAGGCAAATTTAAATGCCCGGCCAGTTGTGACATCAGGTCTGACACATGGGGTGGACGATTGGTAAGTGTATATGCACTTACCAATCGTCAGATAGATTGGCAGGTCGACCCGTCACCCTAGTGTGTACCCAGCATTGGAGTCCTACCATTCGAAGTTAGAGAAAGAGAAAATCCAGCAGCGAATGGGAGAGAAAGGAAACATGGGGGTAGATGTATTATAGCGGCTCTTAATGTGCCGCTATATCGCTTCCTACTTCGCAAAGCACTACCGATGAGATATATAAACATCTCATCGTCCGGAGAGGGGGAGCGATAACTCCCCCCTCCGGCGCTCCCCGCTAGAGACCACAGAGCATCAGCCTAGTGCTGATGCGCTGTGTCTCAGTCCCGGCCGGCTCCACTGAGCATGCGCGGGATCTCGCAAGTATCCCGCGCGTGCAAACTGACACCGGCAGCCGCCGCAGTAGGGGCAGCGATGTCCCTGCTGTGGGGCTAGGGCAGCGCCAGGCTGTAGCTGTTGATAGCGACATCTACAGCAGGCTGAACGGTCAGGCGATCTGACCGCTCATACATGGCCCAAGCTATCGGCGCTGCTATCTTTTAGATAGCAGCGCCGATAATGACAGGGACGCATAGCCAATCCCCCGATCATACATCGGGTAGAAGCGGTATATATCGGGTAGAAGCGGTATCAGCGCATAACGTGCACTGATACCGCTTCTGAGCTTCTTATGTTTGATGCAGGCATGGTGAGTTTGCACGTATTTAACCAGTTTGGTTATACCTTTTAAATTATTGCCACTTTAAAAATACTGACTGGCCTGCCGGATTCACGCCAGTGACTACATCTCTCGTCTTATTACATAAGGTCCATGCTGTCTATGTGTCAAAATTTATTGCATAAGCAGTGATTAAAAGTCTGTGCTTACCTATATGACAGCATCTGTCATGTAGTGATTTGTGCCAAGTATTCTATTGCTCCTTCTCATTCCGGTCTGTGCCGAGTTCAGGGAAATAACGGGGGAAACAAAGAAATAAAACACATTATTGCACGATTGTAAAGAAATAATAGGAATGAGCAGAACCGGATTAAGGGCCTGATTCCAAGATTTACGCAATGCCGATATTTACGCAGATTGAGCGATTATTTGCCATTGCGATTGTATTGCCATCACGCTCGCAGAGAGGATTCACTCACAAAGAGAGTGACAGGTAGCCAGTGTTTTTTTTTTGGGCAGGGATGTTAGAACAACACAGGCGTGTCTGACCATTTAAACGCCGTTACATGGACGGAGCATAAATTAGCCATTGCGCTCTCCTTCGGAGTATGAGAGCTCTCTGCGTTTCAGGAGAGACGCAGTGTTTGCGTCTGGCCAGACCTGACTTACATGCTGCGTGACTCCCCGATGTGCGTCTATGGTACCGTTGTTTACGCTGTTGCGTGTCGTCAGATGGATATGAGAAAGCAGCAGTGGGCGTCCCTATGCTTGGCATTAGCATATTTTAGCAACTGCGAAACATATGAGATTGCAGTTGCGATTGCATTAGCGTAAATCTCAGATCAGGCCCTAAGACCCCCTGGAGTCCTGAGATTCTAGGCAACATAACAATTTGGGCTCCATTAACTCCGATCCACTCAAAGCCCAATTCATTTACCCTAAACATGCACCATCATTGTTTCTTATTTAGAACTGAAATCAGGTGCTGAGTGACACTGCATGGGCGGGATGTAAGCAGAAGAACCAATCAGAAGCTGCAAGAACAGAGATTACGGATTCTGATTGCTCCTCCCACTCATACACCATCTTAAAGGGGAGATTCAATTAGCAGAGAAGTTCTGTTCTGCTAATGTCATAAGCCAAGTAATCCTTCTCCATTCTGCAAGCCCTGGTGTGCTGGGGACACTTTGAAATGGGCCCATACATTTATTATAAATTTTTCCACGCACTTAAAATGTCCGTAATAACAATGAACACTATCTGCATCAGCACAGATCTTTGCATCAGGCCTCAGTCACCCACTACAGATCCGGCTTTTCTAGTAGGGCCCATTTTTCCTGAAGAGGTTGCTGCCATCCTTGTTATCCACCTTTGCGCGTTTCGTTAGCTGTCTGCATATTTCATCAGAAATTGCCATCTGCAGCTACCTGTAAGGTGGGTACACACTAGGACGACGGACCGGCCGTCCTTTCTGTCAATTGGTAAGTGCTGACTACCCGTACACACAGCACAATGAGCTGACATGTCTACAGATATATCGGCCATCGGCTGTGGCGCACAGCCAACGCGATATGTCTGTGAACGACGTAGTTCACAGACATATTATCTGCACACACTTGCCGACACACACACACACACGATATGTCGGCCAGTTTGTACCCAGCATAACGCTTGCTGATGATCACGTAGTTGAGCAATTATTTGCGACTGCGCATGCGTGAAAATCTCTGAAAACCCCTATGGTGCATGCGTTACAGATTTCGCACAGAGGCGCTGTTGCTATCGGGATAGACGGGATGGAAAATGTTGCGGAAAACAGACATTCCTGAGCGGTTAAGGGGCCTATCCATTAGCAGATGTATTTCTGAGCGATGAAAGACAAAAGATTTCCCTTGAAAATTGCGGTGGCTGTGCTGAACGATATCTGTCATGTACATGACAGATTTTGGCGAACGATGAACGATATCGCATGACATCATTCAGGGAGTGGATTTTTTTCTCTGCAGCGCTCTGTAGCTGCTGCTAATATCTTTTGCCGTTCGGCGTTTACCGCATATAAACTGCACGATATTGCTAATATCTGACAGCAACTTGCGATAATTGACCAACATGTTGGAGAGATGATAGATGCGATTTATCGGCCGCGGGAGTGCGCATATGTCATCGTTCAGGGCCTATCCATTAGCAGATATAATGAACGATTGAACAATATATCGTCCATTTTATCTGCTAATGGATAGGCCCCTTAACTGAGAGGTGGATAGTAGTGCGCACAAACATGGTCAGTCTGGTTGGGGAGTTACGGGCGTGCCAATGCAAACGGCTGCGTTCACAGACGCACAGCTGCAGGCGTAGAAGACCATAGTCAGATGGCAAGGTTCGATGGTAAGACCGATGGTAGTATCTAACGACACATCAATTGGTATTATAGCGTGCACGGATGCTAAAAGTGGGCTTCTCAGTCTGTGCACATTCGGCCAAACGGATGTATGCAAGTGATGGAGGTTGTTGCGGCATTTGCATGAACTCGCAGATGGGCGACCGCCAATAGACGCTGCTGCGCACACTTTTGCAAGCAACGCAGAATCAGACCCAGTGTATGGCCAGAAGAAGTATTCTCACCGCCGTGGTGTGACCCATCCCAGAAATGTAACCTTTCCAGAGTAGAAATTAAACATGTTCAGAGCACTTTATAATATATATATATATATATATATATATATATATATATATTTATACTACCGTTCAAAAGTTTGGGGTCACCCAGACAATTTCGTGTTTTACATGAAAACTGACTTTTATTTATCAAATGAGTTGCAAAATGAATAGAACATATAGAAATAAGGTTAGAAATAATGATTTTTATTTGAAATAATAATTTTGTCCTTCAAACTTTGCTTTCATCAAAGAATGCTCCTTTTGCAGCAATTACAGCATTGCAGACCTTTGGCATTCTAGCTGTCAATTTGTTGAGGTAATCTGAAGACATTTCATCCAACGCTTCCTGAAACACCTCCCACAAGTTGGATTGGCTTGATGGGCACTTCTTGCGTACCATACGGTCAAGCTACTCCCACAACAGCTCAATGGGGTTGAGATCTGGTGGCTGCGCTGGCCACTCCATTACAGACAGAATACCAGCTGCCTGCTTCTTCCCTAAATAGTTCTTGCATAATTTGGAGGTGTGCTTTGGGTCATTGTCCTGTTGGAGGAGGAAATTGGCTCCAATCAAGCGCTGTCCACAGGGTATGGCATGGCGTTGCAAAATGGAGTGATAGCCTTCCTTATTCAAAATCCTTTTTACCTTGTACAAATCTCCCACTTTACCAGCACCAAAACAACCCCAGACCATCACATTACCTCCACTATGCTTGACAGATGGCGTCAGGCACTCTTCCAGCATCTTTTCACTTGTTCTGCGTCTCACAAATGTTCTTCTGTGTGATCCAAACACCTCAAACTTCGATTTGTCTGTCCATAACACTTTTTTCCAATCTTCCTCTGTCCAATGTCTGTGTTCGTTTGCCCATATTAATCTTTTCCTTTTATTGGCCGATCTCAGATATGGCTTTTTCTTTGCCACTCTGCCTAGGCCAGCATCCCGAAGTCGCCTCTTCACTGTAGACGTTGACACTGGCATTTTGCGGGTACCATTTAATGAAGCTGCCAGTTGAGGACTTGTGAGGCATCTATTTATCAAACTAGAGACTCTAATGTACTTGTCTTCTTGCGCAGTTGTGCATCGGGGCCTCCCAACTTCTCTTTCTACTCTGGTTAGAGCCTGTTTGTGCTGTTCTCTGAAGGGAGTAGTACACACCGTTGTAGGAAATGTTCATTTTCTTGGCAATCTCTCGCATGGAATAGCCTTCATTTCTAAGAACAAGAATAGACTGTCGAGTTTCACATGAAAGTTCTCTTTTTCTGGCCATTTGGAGAGTATAATCGAACCCACAAATGTGATGCTCCAGATACTCAACTAGCTCAAAAGGAGGCCAGTTTTATAGTTTCTCTAACGAGCAAACCCATTTTCAGCTGTCCTAACATAATTGCACAAGGGTTTTCTAATCATCCATTAGTCTTCTAACGTGCTTAGCAAACACAATGTACCATTAGAACACTGGAGTGATGGTTGCTGGAAATGGGCCTCTATACACCTATGTAGATATTCCTTTAAAAAACAGACGTTTGCAGCTAATATACTCATTTACCACATTAACAATGTATAGAGTGTATTTCTGATTAATTTTATGTTATCTTCATTGAAAAAAATAGTGATTTTCTTTCAAAAATAAGAACATTTCTAAGTGACCCCAAACTTTTGAACATTATTGTATATATTCATTTTAATGCTATTTTCTGCTTTATTATACCAGTTCACTAAACCCCATGAGCCGGTATAATAAAGCAGAAGTTTTCGTTCCAGCCGCCCCCTAGAGAAGAGAATGATTTAATGATTTATTGAGAAATGTGACATCAGGTATAAGTATGATAAATGAATATAATGAGAGCAACTGAACTAGAGGCTGGGATCAATGAATGGCATGGTAATGACGGCTACACAGGGGGATGCTGGTTATCTGGCAGTCTGCTCGCTTGGTTCTCTTCCAGCCCTGTTGCAACCTGCTGACATGTCTGTGCTACACGCAGGGAGGGTCATATGATGGTTCGGAACAAACAGCCAGTGGCCTTGACTCAGGACAAACCACAGAGAATTGAGAAGACACAATGTATCAGTGATGTGATTGGAATAAAGGAATGGGATTGGTGGAGGCGCTGGGAGTACAGAAGAAACCTATAGAACTACGCGTAGAATTGTTCAAAGTACAGAGATTGTAATTACTGCTGCCAGCAATACAGTTATTTTTGAAAATGAATGATGAGTTTATCAACTCAGCACCAAAGGGCCTGTACAGGCTGCAACTGCAACATTAAAAAAATGTCCTGGAATACTTTGGTGCTGTACAAGTGCCTAACAGTATGCTATATTTAGTTCTGTCTACATGTAGTTCTGTGTGTATTACAGTCACTGTTATGGTAGGTTTAGAGAAAAAGGATGATATTGAGAATTGCAAAAAGAAGAATTGTACTGTGCAGTTGGTCAACTGGGATAGGGGCGTATCTACCTAATGGCCAGGATGGCACTCACCAGGGGCGCCGACCAAAGGGGGGCACGGTCCGGCAGTCCCACCAGCAGCCAAGGGGTGGTCTACTCCCGCTAGTCCCCCGGCACCACAAGTGTAGGGCAGACCGCAGTGAGAGCGGCCTGCCCTACACAGTTTACAAACACACAGCCGTTAGCGTCGGCTGTGTGTTTGTTATAGCAGCCAGCCAATGAGAGTCAGGCAGACTCTCATTGGCTGCTGCGTCGTCCACGGAGGGAGTCGGCTGGAGCTCACTCATGAGCTCCGTCTTCCGGCTCCCTCCGCAGCAGATGATGGAAGAGACGTCATGACATCTCTCCCTTAGTGCAAGAAGAGCCGGGATTCGGAGCGGACGGCGGCGGTCGCGTCAGGTGCGGAGATCAGGTAAGTTGTATTTTTGTTTATTCTGTGTGTAAGCCTGGCACAGCAGCAGTGTAAGAATGCTGCCTAGACATCCAATCAAAGGACTTGATTCATCGATGGTTGGTAATTCCGCCGCGGTGGCAGCCACTCTCGCAATAGCAGTTGCAAATGCTAATCTCAGCCTTCCCTTTGTGCAGGATGATGCGATGGAGATTACAAGCGGTGAGACGTGCACTTTTAGGCTGCGCGGTCCGTGCATCTGCGATAGAGATTGTAAACACTGCAACATTGACGCAACATCGGTCGCACAACATTTGCGGTAGCCGAGGGTCTACTCTAGCTACTCAAATCCAACTAAACATGGCCTCTGAAGCTGGGGATTTGCGACTGAGAACACAGCAGCATTCCCAGACATGGCCCTGACACTCCCCTAACGGGAAGCAGTCCCCCGGCAAGGGGTTAAATGACGGGCGTCGAAATCCCTACAAGGGGTTAAATGACAGGCGTCAAAATCCCTACAAGGGGTTAAATGACAGGTGTTGAAATCCCTACACCTGTCATTTTACCTAGGCCGGGGCCTGACGCCCGGCTTACCGACAACCGGCTTACCGACTGAAGGTAAGCCGGGCGCCAACAGTCGCGGGGGGGAGGGAGGTTAGGTATAGGGTTCCCGAGGGGGGGGGGACTTAGGGTTAGGCACCCCCGGGGGGAGTTTAGGGTTAGGCACACCCCCGGGGGACTAAGGTTTAGGCAGCGGGGAAGGGAGGGTTGGGTTTCGGCACTTAGAGGGGGGATTAGGGTTAGGCACTTGGGGGGGAGGTTAGGGTTAGGCACCCCTAAGGGAGGGTTAGGGGGTAGAATAGAGTAGGAAATACTTACCTTGGGACGATCGGGATTTTCACTGCTGCCAGGATGCCGCATCATACTGAATCCCCCCTAATAACGCCCATGAAATGGCCCCTTTTTGCAAGCACTTTAGGTCACCTCCCAGTCTTACCCTGCTACACCCAGGGATTGCAAACCTCTTCTCAAATGTTAGCGATTCCGTACGCAATTGCAAAAAGCGTAACACACATTGGTTCACGCGCACAGTAGCAAAAAAAACCACCTCAACTATGGTATAGAGACATTTTCATGTCTTCGTAAGACAGGCCCTAACAAGCATCAAATAGGAATTGTCTAATGACTCTCTTCCTCCGTCTAAGCCCTTTGTAAGCGGAGTCTGACATCCGGACGTGTAATGATGTGCACCTGCTAGACACCGGGGTCCAACACTACCTGTTTATTTCCCAACTCTACATAGATTACCACAGTATCTTGGGACAGAGCCATATGCTGTTTGATCTGCTGTCACATTAGCTGATTATCAACCAAGTTTAGGGCTGCCAACACCGTGTTCTTCTTTCTATCCCGCCCCCCCCCGCCCCCAGCAAACTGTTTCATCACAGGACCAGTCACGCTCAGTCTCATACTCATAGAAGCTGTGTATCTGGAGGTCAGTCCATCTGTTACAGCAAAAAAAGGTCACAGATAAAAGAGAAATAAATCTGTTATTGGCAGAGCACGCTCAGCCTTTCTGTGGTCTGAGGGCCTGATTCACAGACCAACGCTAATGCAGTTCTCACAAATTGAGTGAGTGTTTGCCAGGTCTGTGGGGGCCCCTGGGCAACAAACATGTTGGGGCCCCTATTAAATATGGACGATATAGTAGTGCCCCCAGAAGTAGTGCCCCCAATAGTAATGCCCCAGCTGTAGTGCCCCCAATAGTAATGCCCCAGCAGTAGTGGCCCCAGTACCAATGCCCCCAGATGTAGTGCCCGCAGTAGTTGTGGCCCCAGTAGCAATGCCCCCACATGTAGTGCCCGCAGTAGTAGGGGCCCCAATAGCAATGCCTCCAGAGGTAGTGCCCGCAGTAGTACAGGCCCCAGTAGCAATGCACCCAGATGTGGTGCCCGCAGTAGTAGTGGCCCCAGTAGCAATGCCCCCAGATGTAGTGCCCGCAGTAGTAGTGGCACCAGTAGCAATGCCCCCAGATGTAATGCCCCAGTAGCAATGCCCCCAGATGTGGTGCCCGCAGTAGTACGGGCCCCAGTAGCAATACCCCAGATGTAGTGCCCGCAGTAGTAGTGGCCCCAGTAGCAATGCCCCCAGATGTAGTGCCTGTAGTACTGGTGCCCCCAGTAGCAATGCCCCCAGATGTGGTGCCCGCAGTACTAGTGCCCCCAGTAGCAATGCCCCCAGATGTAGTGCCCGCAGTAGTACAAGCCCCAGTAGCAATGCCCCTAGATGTAGTGCCCGCAGTAGCAATGCCCCCAGATGTGCTCACAGTAGTAGTGCCCCCAGTAGCAATGCCCCCAGATGTAGTGCCCCCAGTAGCAGTGCCCTCAGATGTGCCCGCAGTAGTAGTAGCCCCAGTAGCAATGCCCCGTGATGTAGTGCCCGCAGTAGTAGTAGCCCCAGTAGCAATGCCACCAGATGTAGTGCCCGCAGTAGTAGTGCCCCCAGTAGCAATGGCCCCAGATGTAGTGCCCGCAGTAGTAGTGCCCCCAGTAGCAATGCCCCCAGATGTAGTGCCCGCAGTAGTAGTGGCCCCAGTAGCAATGCCTCCAGATGTAGTGCCCGCAGTAGTAGTGGCCCCAGTAGCAATGCCCCCAGATGTAGTGCCCGCAGTAGTAGTGGCCCCAGTAGCAATGCCTCCAGATGTGGTGCCCGCAGTAGTAGTAGCCCCAGTAGCAATGCCCCCAGATGTAGTGCCCGCAGTAGTAGTGGCCCCAGTAGCAATGCCCCCAGATGAGGTGCCCGCAGTAGTAGTGCCCCCAGTAGCAATGCCCCCAGATGTGGTGCCCGCAGTAGTAGTGCCCCCAGTAGCAATGCCCCCAGATGTAGTGCCTGCAGTAGTAGTGCCCCTAGATGTAGTGCCCGCAATAGTAGTGGCCCCAGTACTGATGCCCCCAGATGTAGTGCCCGCAGTAGTAGGGGCCCCAGTAGCAATGCCCCCAGATGTAGTGCCCGTAGTAGTAGTGGCCCCAGTAGCAATGCCCCCAGATGTAGTGCCCGTAGTAGTAGTGGCCCCAGTAGCAATGCCCCCAGATGTAGTGCCCGCAGTAGTAGTAGCCCCAGTAGCAATGCCCCCAGATGTAGTGCCCGCAGTAGTAGTGCCCCCAGTAGCAATGTCCCTAGATGTAGTGCCCCCAGTAGCAATGCCCCCAGATGTGGTGCCCGCAGTAGTAGTAGCCCCAGTAGCAATGCCCCCAGATGTAGTGCCTGCAGTAGTAGTGCCCCCAGTAGCAATGCCCCCAGATGTAGTGCCCGCAGTAGTAGTGCCCCCAGTAGCAATGTCCCTAGATGTAGTGCCCGCAGTAGTAGTGCCCCCAGTAGCAATGTCCCCAGATGTAGTGCCCGCAGTAGTAGTGCCCCCAGTAGCAATGCCCCAGATGTGCCCGCAGTAGTAGTGGCCCCAGTAGCAATGCCCCCAGATGTGGTGCCCGCAGTAGTAGTCGCCCCAGTATCAATGCCCCCAGATGTAGTGCCCGTAGTAGTAGTAGCCCCAGTTTCAATGCCCCCAGATGTAGTGGCCGCAGTAATAGTGGTCCCAGTAGCAATGCCCCCAGATGTAGTGCCCGCAGTAATAGTGGTCCCAGTAGCAATGCCCCCAGATGTAGTGCCCGCAGTAATAGTGGTCCCAGTAGCAATGCCCCCAGATGTAGGGCCCCTAGTAGTGAAGCCGCTTATACTTAAAAAAACAAAAACAAAAAAAACCCCACTATACTTACCTTAAGCCCCGCTCCCACATCCGCTCCTCGGAACTATGGGAGTGACATCATGACGTCTCTCCCATAGTGCACTGCGGGAGCCGGAGCTCAGGCATAATCTCCAGCGGCTGGCGCTGCGGGGAGGGAGCCGGGCGCCCGCTGTTGAAGTCTCAGCGGGCGCCCGGCTAATGGAGCCTCCCTGCGGCGCCAGGGTTAGGTGGGCCGGAGGTGGCAGAACTGGTTCCGTCGCTCTTTTTAACCCCTGGTGGGTGTGGGGGCCCTTGATTTGTGGGGGCCCAGGGCTGACCGTCCCCTGTCGCTCCCCCTTTAATCCGGCCCTGACCGCACACTGCGATCACATTGCGACCACGCATGCACAGAGGAATCCATCGCCAAGTGAATGACAGACTGCCAGCGTTTGGGGGTGGTAATAGGGAGGGGTCACAAAAACGCAGGCGTGCCTGTCCGTTTAAACGCCGTTACATGGGCGTGCATAAATTAGCCACTGTGACTACATACGCAGCTCTGCATATCAGAAGAACCCCCATGGCAGCGGCAGGTCAGACCTGCTGCAAGGGTAAGATGGCCGCCGATGTTACCGATGTTTACGTAGGTATGCATACTCGCACACAGGTGAGAAGGCAGCAGTGGGCGTCTTGATGCTCAGGTGATCTTTGCGGATATTAGCATATTTTCTCAACTGCGTTGCGTATGGGAACACAGTTGCGATCGCATTAGCGTCCGTCTCTGAATCAGGCCCTAAATCCATAGATGACGACTTTTGGGACTGTGGGCCTGATTCAGAGCTGACGCTATTTGCGGACGGTCGTTCCAAAAAAGGGGCCGGCTATTTAAATTGAGCGCTCGCTCATTGCGGTTTGTTGACGCCTCTATGTCTGAACGAGCGAACGAAAAATGCGCTCGCTATTTTGTAAAGACGCCCCTTTGCCGTTCGCATCACACGTCATCTCCGGTATTTATTAGATTAATCGGGTACATCGAAAGGCATCTGAACTGCTCGCAATGCTTGTGGTAGGTTTTTCTCCCTACCGCAATCACTGCGAGCAGTTCAGGCTAAAAGACAACCAAGTGACGTGGTCGATGACGCTCCTTTACTAATTATGCACTCCCATTAAACGCCCTTTTGACCGTTAGGCACGCCTGCGTTTGGATCTCCACTCCCCCGTTTTCAAGCACCTTCCTGTTACCACCCACAAACGGTACATTCTGTCAATCAAATTAGCAGCCCCTCGCTGTTTTGCGAGTGCACGATTTCCGACCGCAATGACTGGTTTGCGCATTACGACCCATACGCATGTGCAGTTGTGTGAACATCGCTCAGAGTGAACGAGCGGCCGCTTACGAGCGGCTCTGAATCAGGCCCTGTACCTCTAGGACAGGATGGGAAATATGTGACCCTCCAGCTGTTGTAGAACTACATATCCCAGCCTGCCTTGCAACAGTTTTAGCATGGTCAAATAGTAATATTGTGGCAAGGCATTCTGGGATGTGTAGTTCTACAACAGTTGAGGGGGCCGCTTATTGCCCAACCCTACTCTAGGAGATACCAGAGCAGAGGTCCAAGTAGCAAGTGTGGGGGGTGTGGGTGTGGTTATGCTATTTGCCTCATCAAATCGTTCTTTTAAATGGTCTCTACCAACTTACCATCGACCAGCGATGCACGGCCACATATGGACGATAGCGATATCGTCCATCGGCCGTGCATGTCGGTCAACTTGCTCAATTTCGAGCAAGTTACTATAGGGACCCGCAATCGACGACATTGATCATCCAGCATACCAGGGAGGATGCACAACGACCTGCCAGCGATGTAGCCTCTGCTATGTAGAGCAATAGGTGCAGGAGAGTGACCCCCTCCTCCCCAAGCCATTCCTTCCCACAGGATACTGAGATTGAGGGACAGTGCCCAAAAAGGGGGGGTGTGGGTAGCTGGTACTACTTGCCCAGGCTGGTAGGAAGGGCACGGATCGCCCCCGACCTGAAAAATTCTCTCTGCCCACTACCTCTGCATCTTTATAGTAGCGCAGCCGCACATTCGGCAGTGAGGAGACTGCTGCCTCTATGCAGAAGCAGTCTCCTCTCTTTCTTTGCTGTGGTTGCACTTCTATACAGACGTGGCCATAGCGGAAGTGGGCAGAGAGGATTGTTACAGGTGGACCCCTGGACTGCCCCTCTCCCCCTGGGGCCACCCTTGTGCAGAGCGTTCATGGTATCTCGCAACATAGGAACGTCCCATACGGTCCGGTGTCTCGGCGGACCTGAGTATGTCCCATGTTGCTTCTCGTGCTTTTGGCATGTCCCGTGTTAGCTGCTGAATGAGACTTGACCAACACTTGAAATAGGATTCACTGAAATCTACGAAGAGGTGCCAACAGTACCACCAATTGTCTAATAGACAGATAATGGAGGCTAGGCAACAGGACCTGTTACATTCACAATCTGACCAGCACCCACTTTATAGGGTTCCCCGAAACCTATATGAAATGCAGGTCAATATTCACCACGTGGTCAGCGCCTGTAAGTGCCCTCAATGTTTAATTCTATCCAAAACCACATTTGTATGTGGAATTCCCCTGTGTCCAGAGATTACTTACCTGGCATCCAGTATAACTGATGGATGGCACCACCTCCTGCATGTGCTTCTGCTCACCTCCAGTGCCAGTTCACCAACAAGGCGGCACAGGCAACCTCCCAGGGGGCTCACATTTCATGAATGTTTTTTGTCTTATATCAGTGAGTATTGGTGAGATCAGAGACATTACAGTGCACTCTGCAAGGGTTCATTCAGAGAGAGCCAGGTGGGGCTGAGGTCCCTCCAGCAGCAGCTCTCTCACTGCTACGTCACTACTCACTACTACCCAGTACCATGTGACTCAGTACTACTGATTGGAGGAGCTCAGCACATGATGATGCGATGAGCAGCTGATTGGAGGAGCTCAGCACATGATGATTAGAGGAGCCACCTAATACTGATTACCCATTCTTCCAGCATGGCTCCCCTCTATCAATATCCTGCTGTGTCTTCTATCTCCTCAGCTCCAGCCCCTGTCTCCTGTCACTCCCCCCTCTCACTACATTCCCTGCATGTCTCTCTCTCCATGCACAGCTCCTGCCTGTCACTCCTCCCTCTCACTACATCCCCTGCATGTCTCTCTCTCCATGCACATCTCCTGTCTGTCATCCCACCCTCTCACTACATCCCCTGCATGTCTCTCTCTCCATTCACAGCTCCTGCCTGTCACTCCTCCCTCTCACTACATCCCCTGCATGTCTCTCCATTCACAGCTCCTGCCTGTCACTCCTCCCTCTCACTACATCCCCTGCATGTCTCTCTCTCCATGCACATCTCCTGCCTGTCACTCCTCCCTCTCACTACATCCCCTGCATGTGTCTCTCTCTCCATGCACATCTCCTGGCTGTCACTCCTCCCTCTCACTACATCCCCTGCATGTCTCTCTCCATGCACATCTCCTGCCTGTCACTCCTCCCTCTCACTACATCCCCTGCATGTCTTTCTCTCCATGCACAGCTCCTGTCTGTCATCCCACCCTCTCACTACATCCCCTGCATGTCTCTCTCTCCATTCACAGCTCCTGCCTGTCACTCCCCCCTCTCACTACATCCCCTGCATGTCTCTCTCGCCATGCACAGCTCCTGCCTGTCACCCTCCCTCTCACTACATCCCCTGCATGTCTCTCTCCATGCACAGCTCCTGCCTGTCACTGCCCCCCTCTCACTACATCCCCTGCATGTCACTCTCCATGCACAGCTCCTGCCTGTCACTGCCCCCCTCTCACTACATCCCCTGCATGTCTCTCTCCATGCACAGCTCCTGCCTGTCACTGCCCCCCTCTCACTACATCCCCTGCATGTCTCTCTCTCCATGCACAGCTCCTGCCTATCACTCCTCCCTCTCACTACATCCCCTGCATGTCTCTCTCTCCATGCACAGCTCCTGCCTGTCACCCTCCCTCTCACTACATCCCCTGCATGTCTCTCTCCATGCACAGCTCCTGCCTGTCACTGCCCCCCTCTCACTACATCCCCTGCATGTCTCTCTCTCCATGCACAGCTCCTACCTGTCACTCCCCCCTCTCACTACATCCCCTGCATGTCTCTCTCTCCATGCACAGCTCCTGCCTGTCACCCTCCCTCTCACTACATCCCCTGCATGTCTCTCTCCATGCACAGCTCCTGCCTGTCACTGCCCCCCTCTCACTACATCCCCTGCATGTCTCTCTCTCCATGCACAGCTCCTGCCTATCACTCCTGCCTCTCACTACATCCCCTGCATGTGTCTCTCTCCATGCACAGCTCCTGTCTGTCATCCCACCCTCTCACTACATCCCCTGCATGTCTCTCTCTCCATTCACAGCTCCTGCCTGTCACTCCCCCCTCTCACTACATCCCCTGCATGTCTCTCTCGCCATGCACAGCTCCTGTCTGTCATCCTCCCTCTCACTACATCCCCTGCATGTCTCTCTCCATGCACAGCTCCTGCCTGTCACTGCCCCCCTCTCACTACATCCCCTGCATGTCTCTCTCGCCATGCACAGCTCCTGTCTGTCATCCTCCCTCTCACTACATCCCCTGCATGTCTCTCTCCATGCACAGCTCCTGCCTGTCACCCTCCCTCTCACTACATCCCCTGCATGTCTCTCTCTCCATGCACAGCTCCTGCCTGTCACTGCCCCCCTCTCACTACATCCCCTGCATGTGTCTCTCTCCATGCACAGCTCCTACCTGTCACTCCCGCCTCTCACTACATCCCCTGCATGTCTCTCTCTCCATGCACAGCTCCTACCTGTCACTCCTCCCTCTCACTACATCCCCTGCATGTCTCTCTCTCCATGCACAGATCCTGCCTATCACTCCTCCCTCTCACTACATCCCCTGCATGTCTCTCCATGCACAGCTCCTGCCTGTCACCCTCCCTCTCACTACATCCCCTGCATGTCTCTCTCTCCATGCACAGCTCCTGCCTGTCACTGCCCCCCTCTCACTACATCCCCTGCATGTGTCTCTCTCCATGCACAGCTCCTACCTGTCACTCCCGCCTCTCACTACATCCCCTGCATGTCTCTCTCTCCATGCACAGCTCCTACCTGTCACTCCTCCCTCTCACTACATCCCCTGCATGTCTCTCTCTCCATGCACAGATCCTGCCTATCACTCCTCCCTCTCACTACATCCCCTGCATGTCTCTCCATGCACAGCTCCTGCCTGTCACCCTCCCTCTCACTACATCCCCTGCATGTCTTTCTCTCCATGCACAGCTCCTGCCTATCACTCCTCCCTCTCACTTCATCCCCTGCCTGTCTCTCTCTCCATGCACAGCTCCTGCCTGTCACTCCCCTCACTACATCCCATGCATGTCTCTCTTCATGCACAGCTTCTGCCTGTCACTCCTCCCTCTCACTACATCCCCTGCATGTCTCTCTCATTTACTCTTGCCCTGTACCTTCTCCCACCTCCCCATTTGTATTAATCTATTCTTCACCCCTAACGTTCTTCCTCTTCTTCAGAAGTCTCGGTGGCTGCAAACCATAAGCGACATGGATGACGAAAGGCACAACTGTGTCCACCGCCACATAACTGTACCTGAATATGGCAGGTAAGCACAATCTTTTCCTTTTATTAAAATTTGCTGATGTACAAGATGGTGGGTTTTGGTGGTATCTTGCCTAGGGTCCCATGAGGTCGTAATACAGCTCTGCTCATCTCACTCCTATTCCAATGCAGTTGCAATGGCTAATTTATGCACGCCCATGAAACAGTGTTTCAGCGGTCAGACACGCCTGTGCCAGAATCTACTGCGCATGCCCAAGTCTCCGGGAAAGTGGCGCCTGCGCCTTATTACCAGGGACATCTCTACTGCACATGTGCAAGTCACTGGGAAAGTGGCCGCCGCCATTTTCCCTGTGATTTTTACTGCTCTGCTACGCTGGCCGGGAGACTGTGGAGAGGTAAGTAGAACTATATATGGGTGCAGTGTGGGCCCCCCTAGACCCTGCACCCATTATAGATACGCCATTGCCTGTACACTCTTGCAGGCAACATTTTGCCCATGACTGAAGAAAGGAGAGTACAGCGGATAACATAAGGTAGGGACAGGTGCCTGCATTACTTTGGGGGTCCCACCGGGTTTCCAGGACACCAGACCACAGCTTGGGGGTCTTAAGGAAATGTTCAGTTTTTGGCGGAATTATGTACATTATTCTCTGAATTAAGGGCCTGATTCAGCTTCAGACAGAATAGCTAAGTTGCTCGCAAGCAGCTTTCCGTCTGTGCAGATATGGTAATGCAGCAGAGGGCATCACGCCGCCTACTGCATTACGTATCCGGGCTGCGTTGTCCAACACAGCATCGGATACTCTGCGGACCATCGGCCGGCTAAGGTGACCCACGGAGTCATGCAGCCGGCCGTCGCAGCAGCGAAGAAAGGTCAGCCGACAGAGATCCTGGCCTCTTCCCTCCCCCCCAATAGCGCGACACGCCTCCGTTTAGGGTAACGGAGGCTGACACCGCCCAGTCCCAGCCCCCAAATGGCAGCAGACTGTCAAGCACTGACAGTCTGGTGCCAGTTTACTTGCGGGCTCGCAGACCCGTTCTGCACATGCGCAGAACGAGTCTGGCGCCTGTAGACATTCCCGGGAATCTGCGCTTAGCAGTGCACGCTGAATTAGGTCCTAAATACGTACAATACTATAATATATGTATAAAAAACAGTTAGTTTCTTTAGAGTCTTTATATGCACCAGTTCTATATTATAAAGTACACAGTTTACTAACTATATAGACTATGCATACAAGATATTGATAGACAAGGGCAGAACACAACAACATTTTTAAATAGAGACGGACAATGGACTTAGGGCCTGATTCAGAGCCGGACGCTCTGACCAGAGCGCTCGCTCTGAATCAGGGCCGGCCTAAAATTGGAGCGGCCTCTTGGACGCCATCGACAGCACGCCCCCTTTGGTGAGAGACACCGAGCGACAGCTTCCCCGTCGCTCGTCGGGTCTCGCGCATGCGCACGACGAAGCTCCCTCCGTAGTGCGCATGCGCACTTGGGCAACATCGACCCGCTTGCGAGCGTACAGCGCTGGTGAGTGGGTCTGAATGAGACCCTTTATTCAGATCTGCACGCAAATGCCATCGCAGCTGCGATCTCATGGATCGCAATTGCGACAATGGGCCGTATTCAAATATATGGAAAATTTGGCCGTTTTTGCCATCGTTTGCGAAACTGCAGTCCGATCTGGCGATATATCTGCCGCGATCAGCCGATTTTGCCAACGATAGTGAAAAACGGCCGTTTTTCGCCTAAAAACTGGAGAAAGCTTTTCTCCAGCCTAGGTCAGACGAAAATAATGTGTAAAATCCCTATTTTTGGGTAAAAATGTGGGGATTTTTTACAGAACCCTTTGGACAGCCCCCTAATGATACTTTAGCGGAAAAAAAATTGTAATTTGCATACTCTGGCGAAAAACGACAGCTGAAATTTCGGTCAAAATGTTTGGTTTTTTTTCGTGAAATATGCATTTAACATATTGGGTCTGGTATTTCGGAGGGCCACAAGGATGCGCCAAGTGTTTTAAACATCGCATGTGGCTGGCGCAGGTGGTTTTTTAGAACCGCTAATAAAACGCCTGCGCCTGCCACGTACCACGTTTACAACACTTGGGGCATCTTTATGGCCCTCTGAAATACCAGACCCAATACATTAAACGCATTTTTCACAGAAAAAAAATAAATTTTGACCAGAATTTGAGCAATAGTTTTTCGCCAAAGTACGCACCTTACGATTTTTTTTCCGCTAAAGTATCATTAGGGGGGTTGTCCAAAGGGTTCTATAAGAAATCCCCACATTTTTACCAAAAAATAAGGATTTTGCACATTTTCCCCCTTTTTTTAAAATGGAGATTAGTTTTCCCCATTTTCACTTGAAAAATCGGCGATAAAATATCGCCGATGCGATAATATCACCAAAATAAATCGTCGATATTATCGTGGGTGCGATAATATCGCCGCTAATTGAATACATCCCAATATGCTAATAACTTACTTGCAGTCCAGTGCTCAGAGACGCCCATTGAAAGCATCTCATCCGACGTTCACGCACAAAATTGGAAACATTGAACGCAGATCCAGCAGCCATTCGCCTTCTGAGTAAGTCTAATCTGCCGCAGACACAGCGGGTTTTCAGACATGCAGAGGTCTCCCCTGCTGCTAGCAAGGACCCATTGGCTGATTTATGGACGCCCAGAAAACAGTGTTTAAACGTTCAGACACACCTGCGTTTCTGTAACCACCCCCCTGTTTCCTCCCTCAAACGCTGACTACCTGTCACTCACTTTGCGAGTTAATGATCTGTGCGAGTGTAATCGCAATTCAAACGCTGCATGTTTGCAGTGCCATAGGCAAACGCAGGGGGGGTGCCAGTTGCCTGGAATCCCCCCTCCCCCAGCCCACACCATGACCACAATAGTAATATAATAGAATTTAACTAGTGCTGCATGTTCTTCACAGTATCGCGAATGAAATAATAAGCACCACCCGTGGATCTTTTAACATGAGTCAGCCAGTAATAAATACACCTGTGCACCAACTAGGAGATCTGGAAAACATGCACTGTTAGAGGTGCAATGCTATAGACCATAAATAGGGCTGATTATTAATACCATCTAATAATACACTATCCAGTGCATAACAAGACCAATATGTACATATATGTCCACGGCAGTGCTAGGTTCTTCTGCTGCTCCCCCAGACTCCCGAAATTGCTGCAATGCTCTGGAATGGTGCCCACATATAAAATAAATTAATTCAGCTCAGGCAGGATGGCCCTACTGCCGCATCTAATGGCTTACTGTGATTGCTGGTCCTGTACTGTATATGCTGGAATTATGGCACAAAATATTCTTTGTATGACACATATTAAAGCTGGTTAAGTGCTAATTATGCCCTCTTCATGGTGTTGCCACACTTGCTCTAAAAGCAAGCATTTGGAAACCCCCCTCTAAAAATCCTGCGTTTGCTACTGAGTGCAGATGTGAATCAGGCAGAAATATCTCACACTGCTCTTCCGAGGATGAACTGCGCATGCTTCAGCCTAAATACGAGTACGCGTTCAGGAGAGCAGGCCGGGGGCCTGAACTTGGTGAGCTGTCAGCTCCGGCCTCTGTATCGGCTGCACTTACCGTAGTGGCTGATGGATAGATGTTAGGGTGCTACTACTTACAGAACCAGCTCATAATCTGCAAGTCTAGGATATTATATTGAATCTATCACACATGGAAACCTATGACCCAATTACAGAAATTTGCTGCGTCATTCATTATAAGTGAGTTACTTAGGAGCACAGAAATACATTTGAGGGACCCCCAATCTGCCCAAACACCACCCCTTCTGGGACTGCCATACTACTTTTGGCTCAGTCCATTGAAAATAAGTAATGTTAGCAGGTATGGATATTCTCAAATCAATAAAACTTAATGCGGGTATCCACTACCCGATTAAGCAGAGCGATTGCACGATTACGACATCATTAATCAGGCATCAAAATGTCGGAAACGACCAGCGATGCGCGATCCCGCTGGTCGTTTCCAAGATCAATTATCGCCCAAACATGCCGGTCAATCTGCCGATAACAAGAGATTGACCATGTTCGGGAATGATGGATGGTGCCTACACTGAACGACTGATCGTAATCGTAGTGTCTTTCCCTAATCTTCTAGTGGATGTGCACCTTTAGGTACACAGAACATGTACAAGATCTGCATTACTAGGCTTACCACGCTGTCCCTTTAAACTGGGACACTCACAGGTTCTGTGGCTGGCTGACTTCAAGCCATACTTGCCTACTCTCCCGATTCGGCCAGGAGCCTCCCAAAAATTGGGTGGCGCCGCTGACCCCTCCGGACCCCCTGCCAACCCCACACAAACCCCCGCAGTGGTGAGGGGCCCGATGATGCGATTCGCGCTGAATCGAGTCATCATGACCCCCTTTCCCTGCTTCACAATGCTTGGGGGGGCAAAATGACATGATCGTGTGACCACGCCCCCCGCTCCGCCCCCAATGCCGGGTAATATCCCAACCGCCCCCGCCCCCTGCTATGCCGACCTGGCTGCTCCCTCCCGAGGGGGCAGCCAGAATGTCGACAAGCCTTCTTCAAGCCTGTATTTCATCTGGTTTTAATCAGCCAAAGAACCTGTGTAATTTATGAGTGTCACGTTTAAAGGGACAGTATGGTCAGGTTATGCATTACAGATGTTTGTGTAGAAAGGAAGATGTTACCCTTTCCAAACCAGCCACATTCTAGCTGCCATTTTTCTAGTACAGTTTGGAAAATAACAGCAAACGTTTGATTGGCTGCTAGGGGCAAAACCACCTTTTCTTCACTGCGCACTGGGCCTGATTCAGACCCGCTCGCGAGCGCTATTCGCTTGCAAGCGGGTCGATGGTGGCCCAGTGCGCATGCGCACGATGGAGCCGGCTCTGTCGTGCGCATGCGCGAGACCTGGATAGCGACGGGGAAGCCGTCGCTCCGGGTCTCGCTACAAAGGGGGTGTGCTGTCGATGTTGAGTGACAGCACGCCCCCTTTGGTGGGCGGGTCAGGGGCGTGTCTGCCCAGACGGAGGCGTTCCCATGGTGGGCGGGCCAGGGGCGTGTCTGCCCAGACGGAGGCGTTCCCGTCTGGGGCCAGCCCCACTGACATCACAAGTGATGTCAGTGGGAGTGCTTTTGGCTCTGATAGAGCCAAAAGCACTCTTGGGTTTGCGGCAACGAGACCCTACCGCAAGGGTCTCGTCGCAAGCCCGGTGGTCGCGATGGTCTTGACCATCGCGACCATCATCATGGACGCTCGCATAAGCTGTGGGTGGAAACCCACAGCTATGCGAGCGTCCAAGAGGCCGCAACATTAAAAAGAAAACGCCCTGATTCAGAGCGGGCGCTCGTTCAGAGCGTCCGGTTCTGAATCAGGCCCACTGTTCGTTCAGCAGTTTTCAGAATTACCCCTATTTATATCATATAGATAGAAAGATGTAGATCTTTGTTTTCAAGGTTGAGAGAATTGTGAGCATGTAACAGTCTCGTAGGAGAATACGTCATGCGTGGAAACAGGACAATTTTAGATATAGATCTTCCACTCTTCAATGCAGCTAAATGTGTTAAATGCTATATGATATGGAAATAAAGTGTAGGGGGGTGATTATAAGAAGATAGGTTTTCTTTACTAGGCCGCAATGGAATTAGTATGAAATACCGACAGTCGGGATCCTGGTGGTTAGAATCCGCCGCCGGGTTCGGACAGGGTTAACATACCGACACTTGTTGGTTGGTATGCTATCCCTCCCCCTCTCCGTACCCTAACCCTCCCTCCCTCCCTGGTGCCTAACCATAGCCTCCCCCCCTAGTGCCTGAACCTAACCTCCCCCTCCCCACATTGTACACTTAACTCTCTCCCCTTAGTGCCTAACCCTCCCCCAAGTGTCTAACCGTAACCCCTAAACCTAACCCTCCCCCCAACCCAGTTACTCACCTTCAGCGTCCTGGCGGGCAGGATGTCGGCGTGGGAATTCTGACCGGCGTCGGTATTCTGGAGCCGGTATTGTAAGTGTCTGCATTCCGCCCGCCCGGATGCTGAACGCATACCGGCCCCTAATAGCCAATGCCATTTTCAGCTGCAAATTGTCACTGTAGCTTGTAGGCAACAGCTTCATCAGATAAGGCTATGAGATTAGTATCCCTCCCCTGCAGCCTATGCTGTGCGGCCCAGTGGCCATGTACAGTATGCACAGTAGGTAAGCCAGAAGTAAAGTGATAGTGAAAGCACTTTCCTCCAGCGCCGAAAATTGCCCTGAAAAGACATCTGTTATTGCTGCAAATAGCGATGATAACTGATGGAACTTATCACGGTGGGTCTTAAATAGGCCCCAAAGTATGAGCGACCTGTTGGTTTTGAATGAGTAGCTTCACGAGGGACAGGACCGGGATGTCAACTACATCCCCAATACACAACGGGTGTTCAAGCTACTCTTATACCTTCATGTTGTTCTTACTGTCAGCCCCCCCCTACTATGTCCTATGTCATAGGACATTAACCCATTTAAACAAAGTCTTCTTATAAAAGTGAGGGCCCTATTGGAGGCGATACGGTTCATCATTCTATCGTCCTATGGGCGCCATTTATTAATGATCACATTGGCAATGTGATCTGGGAATTGTATTACCACCTATGATCCCATTGCCAGATGCCACCATAACTCGGGAATGCATCATTGGGCACCCGTAGGGACAGGGGCTTCCAAAGAAGTCCAACCCTGCGATGTGCCCGGAGTGCGATCGGGGCTACTGCACATGCGCGGCCGCCATTGCTGAGGCAGAGTTCCTATGGAACCCCCTCCCGGTAAGTTTTACGATGTGTAACCTATTGGATACAATGGGCCGACGACATCTTCCGCATTCCGGAAGTTGGTAAATCTGGCAGCATCCTATCCCCCCATAGAAACCTACGGGGGATGCGGCTGCCTGCGGGAATGGAGGGATCGCAGAAGGTTTCAGAGATACCTGCTGTGGTCCCACCTTCATACATGGGGATGATACTAAATATGATACTAAATATTTGCGGTTAGCCCCCGAAAACACGGCGCAAATATTTACTAATAAATGGGCCTCTATGCGCCTAAGGGCTTACAGCCGGCAAAGCCTTCCCGATGCTTTTACAAGGATAACAAGTATGCATTGGTAGGTCTCTGGATGGCGTCAACAGGATAACAGCAGTAACAGCGTTAAAAGAAATGTTTTAAATAATATATATTTTTTTTAAATCAGATATAGAATCAGTATGTACTATGTAGCTGTATATTGTGGCTGCTTTTCCATGAAATCTCTAATGGTTGTACACCTATAGGAGGTCCCCAGGTGAGACCTCCACCTTGCACTGTGGGCTTCATTCAGAACCACTCGTAAGCGGCCGCTCGTTCGTTCCGAGCGATGGTCGCACATCTGCGCATGCGTACGGGTTGTAACACGCATGCGCGAACCAGTCAGTGCGGCCGAAAATCGTGTGCTCGCTAAATAGCGAATGCCTGCTAATTTGAGTGACAGAATGAGGCGTTTGTGGGTGGTAACAGGGGAAGGTGCTTGAAAACGGGGAGTGGAGATCCGAACGCAGGCGTGCCTAAAGGTCAAAACGAGCGTTTTAAGGGTGTGCATAATTAACAAAGCAGCGTCATCGGCCACGTCAGTTGGGTGTCTTTTAGCCAGAACTGCTCGCATGATTGCGGTAGGAAAAACCAACCACAAGAATAGCGAGCAGTTCATACGCTGTTCGATGTACTCGATTAATCTAATAGCGGACAAGACGTAGGATGCGAGCGGCCAGGGGGCGTATTTTTCAAAATAACGACCGCATGTTTTGTTCGCTCGTTCAGACATGGAGGCGTCAACAGACCGCAAAGAGCGAACGGTTAATTTAAATAGCCACCCCCTTTTTCTGAACGAGCGAGCGCAAATAGCGTCCGGCTCTGAATCAGAGCCAGTGTTCCCTGTATTGCACTGTGCTGGCTGTGTTGTAATAACAGCTCAGGGAGTCAGGCAGGCAGGTACTGAGGATGACGCTGTTACCACACCTCCCTCCTGCCCTCCCCTGCCAGTGGCTGCTATGTAAAGGATCAGGGGAAGTCAGAGGCGACACAGAGATCAGCCAGCACCGTGAGTACTACTATATCCCTTCCCCCTCCCTGACACTACTGCTCTATAGTGACAGTCTATAGCACTGCTTGCATGCTGATCCTGCTCTCCTGCTGCACGCTATATTCCTGGTCTTCTCCTCTCCTGCCATGTCTGTCCCCAGTCACTCTCCCCCCTGTGACTGATTCCCTCTCCTCCTGTCCATGTTACATCAGCAGTGTCTCTGCCTGGCTCTGTAATTATAAGACGCGCCAAGGCAAAAACCCAAGCTGGCCAAATGATTTGGTGGCAGGATATGGCATCACAGCAAGTTTGGGCAACCTGTGGTCTTTTTTTTATGTTTGATACAAAGCTCAGCCAGCTGGGAGTTGTAGTTCCACAATAGCTGGAGAGACACGGTTTGCCAGGCAGTAGTGTCGGCGGTACTGTACTTCTGTATGGATTAAGTTGCAAGTTTAGCGTAGATGCCATTCATGTTGTTCTTACTGTCAGGGCCCCCTATGCTATGTCATAGGTATTTATGTTGGACTATATGAAAAGATTGAGGGCGGTTATTGCATCGCTCTATACATCCGAGAAACAACCGGCAGCTAAATCTAGCATTTAGAAATGGAATAAAGAATAGTACCAAGCGTTTTATAATGCAGTTTTTTTTTCCACTGTGATAATATTTAAAAATATTTAGTGATTACAACAAAGGAAATGTGTTTTCAGACTTTATTTATATTTTGGGGCTTTGCGTTCCAATTTTTCTTAAAAATAAATGAGGTAATGTATTTAAACACTTTATTAACTGTATTTACACTCCAGGTCTAGGGAGTATATTTACTAAAGGTCGTTTTCAATCGATTTGAATCGATTTAAAATTGATTAACATCGATTAACATCGATGCTGTGTTTCTGGGGCTAAATCACACATTTACTAATACTTCAAAAAAAAATAAAATCAATAATTGTCTGTCAGTAAATGTATGATTTAGCCCCAGGAACACAACATCGATTTTGATCGATTTTAAACCGAATAGAATCGACCTTTAGTAAATATACCCCCCTAGGGCATTACACAACGCTTTAGTCTACAACACAGGTTCTCAAACTCTGTCCTCAGGACCCCAAACAGTGCATGTTTTCCAGGTCTCCTCACAGAATCACAAGTGAAATAATTAGTTCCACCTCTGGTTCTTTTAAAATGTGTTAGTGAGTAATGAGTACACCTCTACACCTGCTGGGTGACCTGGAAAACATGACCTGTGTGGGGTCCTGAGGACCGAATTTGAGAACCACCGGTCTACAAATATAGCTTATTTTAAACTCTTTTGTTCTGTTAATGCCAGACTGAGAGATTAGATAAATAGATTTGCCCATGGCAAGGCCGGTGGTAAGATGTTCCAGGCTAGGGCAATCTGTGGTTCTTCAATTGACGTGAAATTACCAGACGTATATTGGCAGCATATGCTGAGATTTATAGTTCCACAGGAATTGGAGCCACAGAGCCTTATTCACAGATATATATATATATATATGTGGAAACCAGATGGTATGTGTAAATCTCCGATGGCGGGAGGACTGGGCATGTGCCGGACCCGTCCTGCATATGACGAAGACCCCGCAAGTGGGCAGGAGGGGACCATTCTGAATAAGCTAAGGCTTACTCAGATGGCCAGTGCTGCAAACATCCCTTTTATGGCTTAATAACTGGACTAATGAATGTTGTATTTTAAAATCTTTCAATAGATCTTCATTTATACAGATCATTATAATAATAATCCTAGATTCTGGGGCCTACACATATAAATTTTTCAGAAAAGCGGGCGTTAATTAACAATCCCTCTCACCGCTATTCCACGAGAAGAAAATCATTTTCTGAATAATCTGTTATTGCTCCAAAGCTGGTTCAGCTGCTCCGATAAGATTGACTGTCGCCCCTAATGATGGGGACAGAAGCTTACGCTGCTGGGTTCTGTCCCGGCATGGGGCCATATTCAATTTGAGGCGAAAAGTCCGAGGTCGGACTTTTCGCCATCATCAACGTTTTTTGCAGGCATAAAGTATCGGGCGCATGCCCGCTTATCCCCACATTCAATTAGGATCCAGCGAAACTGGGACCCGGCGGAAAGGTAAGTATCGAAAAGTCCTGTTAGTTTTTGGGGAAATCATGCTGTCACCCCCCAAAAGATGTCCTGACATGTGGGATCACTATGGGTACCCCCGATCTGGCCTGCTTTAGGTAAATCGGGTTTTTAAGTAGCCGCGGCAGGTGCATAAATGCGCCTGTGAAGAAGTGATGAAGAATAGCATTTTTTTGGTGGGGGTAAAATAACTAGTCCCATCAAATTTGGGGTACATGAAAATGGGTACAAGCATATTTTTAAGTCCCTAAAGTCATTTTGTAAAATTCCTCAAAAATGCACCTGTCGCATTCTAGAAAACACCTGCCGCATACTCGGAACCCTCCCCTGAATCAATTTTGCTAGTTTAAAACTTTGCTCCCCAATAATGTTCTTTTTCCGCCCCCAAAATTAAAGTGCATTTTCTGGGGTGTCCTGAGGATTTTTTATACATTTTTTTTTTTACACAGATTGCTTTTAGGGAACATTAAAAAGGCTGCAGGCCGTTTTGTTTTTTAATCTTCCATACATGCCTACCCTCCCGGTTTTCGCGGGAGGCTCCCGATTTTTCGAGTAACCCCCCGCACCCCCGGAAGGGTAGGCATTTCTCCCGCATTCTGCCCACTTCCTAGTGAAGTGGGCAGAATTAGGAGAATACCCGCGGCAATCGCGGGTCTCCGTGAAGGGGGCGGGGCTTAAGCTGTGATTCTGCATGAATCACAGCATTTGGCCCCGCCCCCTATGTAAATTGTGCCCAATCGCGGCAATTTTACCGTGAGGGGGCGGGGCTTAATGATGCGAATCGTCAAGCCCCGCCCCCGTCGGCCCCCTGCTGCTTCTCTTACCCGGGCTTCTCCCAGGAAGAGAATATTAAAGGTAGGCAACCCTGATCTTCACCTCAAAACCCCAATTCTGCACTTTTTTTCACCATGTATTACATGGAGAAAACTTATACCCGTTTTTTACAAAGACTGTTCGCATCGGCAAAAAGTCTTTGAAATTGAATATGGGGATATTTGAAACTGGAGAAAATTACGGACTTTTCGCCCCATATTGATATGGCCCATGGTGGCACACTGTGATAGCTGGAAAGATCTACATGGATCCTCTCCTTACTCCAGAACCACTATAAACAGGAAAGAGCGAGCTAGCACAGAGGTTCCCAAACCCGGTCCTCAAAGCACCCTAACGGTCCAGGTTTTAAGGATAACCATGTTTGGGCACAGGTGACAATTTTATTTAACCATCTGTGCTCACCCATAGATATACTTAAAACCTGGACTGTTAGGGTACCTTGAAGACAGAGTTTTGGAACCTCTGAGCTAACATTCTAAAGATAGCATTAGCTGTCAGTCAAGCTCTTCTGAGTTTGATAAATAACACAATGCCCCCCACATATAATTTGGGGGCAGCAGTGTGCTCTGATTCTGCTATTAATACAGCAGACATTGGTGTTCTTTGATATCTCCTGCATTATAGGCTTGATAAATAGGAGTTTTACTTAATTTAGGGATAATTGTGCTGAAACAATAATTTCCGTATAATTAATGGGGCAGAGATGGTTGATAAATAGGCCCATTTTTGATAGATTAATAATACAGTCTCCAAATTTAGCCAGCAACGTCATTGCATAGAGAATAAGAGCAGATACTGAGCACTGTTTCCAGAACACAGAACGAAGGAGGTAGTACTGTGATTATTATTGTTATTATATATTTATTACCAGTTATATAGCGCACATATCCTGTAGCACTTTACAGACAATCTTTGGCCATACACATCAGTCCCTTCCCCTATGTTCCCTATCACACGTACACACACACTAGGGCTAATTTTTGTTGGGAGCCAATTAACCTACCAGTATATTTTTGGAGTTTGGGAGGAAACCGGAGCACCCGGAGGAAACCCACGCAAGCACAGGGAGAATATACAAAGATGATATAAAGACATGGGCAAAAAGCACTGAAGGAAGATGCAGCAATGTATTTCGAAAAAGGTACTGGAGGATACATAGGGGGGAAGTCAATTGTTTGTATTGCGCCCGACGGCAGCTTTTCCGCTGTTCCTGCCGTCAGGCACGACAGCACGACTTCTGCTCGCTGCCTCCTGAGGTGGCGTGCAGCAATCGGCAAACAGTCCTGGTTTTGGGCGCTGAAACTGCTATTTGGACGCACTAACCAGGACTTTAGATGGGTTTAGCCAATTTATGCGGCTAAACCCAGTCTATTAAGGCACGACATGCACGAAAATCCATGGGTGCACAAAACAATTGAATATCTCACCCCGATCTCCCGTTGCTTTAGACAGGACATCGGGCATGAAATAAACAATTGAATCCCCCCCTTACAGTCCAGAACGGTAAAGTGGACAGTGCAGATTCCCTTTAAACAGCCTCAATCAATAGTAAATGCGTAGGATTCAATGCAGACACAACAACGTTCATACTAGTATATGAGTCCCTCAGATTGATGTTCCCTGACAGGTGGCCATGCCCTGATATATTATGTACACTTCCTTGTCATGCTGCATTCCTGGCTTCTTATGGTTACAGGTCCCACATCATACAGATCTGCTTTTCACAGGAGGACCCGCGGGCCCCTGGGCTCAGAAATCCAGTGCAGCGTCCCATCTCTAATTGGAGGTGACATGTGCATCCTGTGTACTTTCCACTGGCGGTTACACATCACTGCTCCCCCGTTCTGTCCGCCCCGGCATTATAAATATTCCTCCAGGCTATGACACAGGAGTCTGATTGCTGGGAGATCGGCATGGGGTGCAGGCCCTTTCACTTGCAACTTACACTTATGCTTGGGGGCTCCTAACTGACTCCTTTAAATGGGCAAATGGTTATATCCATTCCCCAAAAAGTACTTCATATTTGCTCCAGCCCTGGTCCTATACTGTTAATGGGATATATTTTGTACCTTCAAGTGGCATTAATGGAGATGTACATTTCTAGGCATTAGGAGTGGGGTGACCACTAGGTGGTAGCATAGAGCACCAAGAATAAGGGGTGCCTACAAGCACTGGGTGAGTGACATAATGGGGGGGGTTTAGCAAATCTCTAAAGAGGACAAGTGCAGGTGTTGCCCATGGTAAACAAATTAGATTCTAATGTAACTTTCATTTCTATTAATATTGGCGGATCTCCCAGAAAATTGTACTGTGTATGTGTGTGCGACCTGTCCGAAAATATAGATCGGTCCGGCATGCCCGATCGTCCAGCATGTCAGGCCAATGCGATATTTTGAGGTTACAAGTCAGCCACGTCGGGCAGTGGATGCGCAGCCGCGGCCGACCGACGGTCATTTCCCCTACTCCTTCACAGGGGAGTAACGGGGAAAAATCTCCTCCCCAGGTGAGAAAGACAGATATTGGGGGAGATTTATCAAGGTTTTGAAAGAGATAAAGTGGAGAGAGATGCCAACCAATCACTGAGCCAGCTCATAACTGCCATTTTTCAAACACAGCCTTTGAAATGACAGTTGGGAGCTGATTGGTTGGTACTTTATCTCTCTCCAGTTTATATCTCTCCAAGCTTTGATGCATTTCCCCCCATTATTGTGTGGCCAATACACTGTGACGAGTGTACGGCCATGAAATCTGCTGGGTGTCAGGCTGCCAGATAAAAGGTCTTTCGATCTGACACACATTTTATCTGCCAGTGTGTGCCCAGCATAACTAATGTTTTCTATGCAATAAACCATTGTTCAATACTTTACTGAAAACATACAGGCAAACAAAGGGGTCATACTCTGAGTGCAGGCCACCAGTATTGGTGTATGAAGTAAGAAAAAAGAATATATTTGATATATATATATATATATATGTATATATATATATATATATATATATAGTAACGGGATGTAGTCATGTGACCACAATTACAACAGCAGAATGTCGGCTAGGAATTTAGGGTTAGGGTTCGGAACCCCCGTGGGAGGGTTAGGTTTAGGGAATGGTAAGGGGGGGTTAGGGTTAGGCACCACTGGGGGAGGTTAGGGTTAGGCACTGGGGGGAGGTTAGGGTTAGGCACCACTAAGGGAGGGTTAGGGGGGGGAGGGGAGGTTAGCATACTTACCTGCCTCTGTCGGGATTTTCATCCTGTCGGGCAGCCACTGTTGGGATTTGAACCAGCATTTCAATCCCATTCCATTGTAACACGGGGTATAGAAATGAGGACTCCAGACAAGCAGGTACTTGGTGTAGCAGACACTGCACCTTAGCATACGTGAGGTCAGGCCTGCACACACACAGGCACATAAGAGTGCTGAGACATTTACTTTTTATGTTGTTTGCTTATTTTCTGTTATGTCTGTGGACCTTCCAGGTCCTGGCACCCTAATGCTAACCACCACCCCTGGCCTATCGCCTGGCCAATTTGTCCTGCATCAGGGACATCAAGGAGCATCAGGTGTGTGGGAGTTTTAAACCCTTCCTGTGCTCCAGTGATTATTCCAGTTGGGTCTGTGTAAATGTGAAACCCTGGAATTCCACACCTCCACTGCTACTGCAGAACGAGCAGGTTCACTCCAGCCTCCCACCAGAATGTGGGTAATTCAGGTGAGAGACAATCCCTCTCACCACAATATATATACTGTATATATATCTATCTGTGGGGGTGCACCCAAGAGTGAAGTCAATCAATAACAAAAAATAGCAGGCGCTAATCACGTGGTGTAGTGTAATAAGGGCCTGATGCAGGGTTGTATGCTAATGCCGCCGCCGCCTATTCCGTATCTGTCTACGCAGATGCTATGCAAAGATATGCAAATGTCCCTGACTCCGGAAGATGCATTGAGTCGCTCACCGGTGGTTTTGCAAAGTAAAGCATCTGCCTACAAAGCCGCCGCCTCATCGGTCGTTTATCGCAGTCCTGAGTGAGCCTATGGTCCCGCAGGATGGCTGTGGGAACAGAGACGGCGGAACCATAGTTCTTATGTACGTGAACGCAGACGCCGAGTGTGACACGCCCCTGAGATGGCCGTGACACTCCTGCATCCTTTGCAGACTCCCCCAAAGACTTCCTGACTGTCAATCACACTGTGAGTAAAAAGTCGCTGTGTACGACTACGGTAATGTACCTTGAAGCATGTGCTGTGTGACTTAGACGCATTGGCGGCTTACTGATATCGCTCAAATCCGTAAACATCGGTATACCATTATAATGTTGAATCAGGCCCTAAGACATCAACCCCTGACAGGATACAGCAGGTATTGTGTTAGTAGGCGAAATAAAGTAGATTCTAGGAAAAAGGAAAAGAGTAAAACACTCCTATTAAATTCCGGCACCACAGTAATAATCACATTACATTCTCTGGGGATCTCACAGATACAGATACAGCATATAACATGATTCCTGGGGGTAAATTTACTAAAGTGAGAGTTTTTAGAAGTGGAGTTGTTGCCCATAGCAACCAATCAGAATCTACTTAACATTTAACTAGCACCTTCTAGACCAGGGGTGGGGAACCTTTTTTCTGCCGAGGGCCATTTTGATATATATAACATTATTCGCGGACCCAGTGCAGGCCACGCCCCCTCCTCGTGACATCATACAGGGGTGAGGCCACAATGCTTGAGGATGCTCTGGGGAGCTGTAAGGGCAGCGGTGTAACAGTCTGAAGCGTCTTCAGGATGCTCCAGGCGGTACTGCTGCATAGATTCTGGCTGCAGGGTGACATTCTAGGCACCCTGCTAGCCAGATGAGGCTAGCAGAAAAAAGCTCAGAGGGCCAGACCAAATGATGCCGAGGGCCTTATATGGCCCCCGGGCCTGAGGTTCTCCATCCCTGTTCTAGACGATAATAGCTAGATCTGATTGGTTGCTATGGGCAACATCTACACTTCTAAAAACTGTCACTTTAGTAAATTTATACCCTAAAGTATCAATTCATGATCACGTATTATTAAGCGGGCAATGCTCTATATTATAGTTTATGTAGCTCAATATACCATGAGAGAAGTATAAGGTACTCTAGAAAGTCCCGTAGCTCTTATGTTGAGAATACATATAATTGTTAATTTGTTACCACATATGAATAAATATTAATTAAAAACAGAAAAAAGCTCAATGTGACCATGTTATCAGCATAGTAGTGATTATAACTCACACGTGTGGCCCCCCCAAATAGACCTTGCTAAACAACGGGGAGTGGGTACAATATAATAGTCCCTGTGTCCACATGAGGGGCAATAGGGGGAACATTTGCACAAAAATACACAATTGATCAGACAGTTTCAATATAATCCCTGTGTCCATATGAGGGCAGAAATGGCACTGTCTCAGGGTGTGGTGTTGTGCTACAGGGCAGGATCAGGTATATTCTGTATTAGAGAAGTCGGAATTCACCATAGGTTTGTGGTGAGATGCCATCCGCAGTCACCCCATCCAGGCAGGATATCAAATAACTCTGAACCATTAGCTCCAGCCGTGCACCTAAATAGGAAAATATTAGTCACACTTCCTCTTCCCTGTGTGGGAAAGTCCTTTATTTCAGAAACACTTCATACAAGGAGCATACGCCCATATGAATGAACGGCTCAGAGAGAACACACAGTTACAAATGGTAGTGTCAGCACTGTAACTAATACGTTACTTGTATTCTAAGGTACCGTGAGCCACAAAGCACTCATTAAAGGATCAGCAAGCGGCATAGGGAAGACTTAGGGCCTGATTCAGAGGCGCTCGCTATTTGCGAGCGCATGCTCTGAATTAGGGCATGGAGGATTTTTTTTTTCCTTTTTTCCTGTCCGCTCGCAAAGCTGTGGGTGCCCACCCACAGCTAGTGCGAGCGGGCAGGAGATGGTCACGATTAACGTAACCATCGAGCTTACGAGGAGACCCAGTGGTAGGGTCTCAGGCCTCGCAAGCCCGAGTGGACTTCCTGCTCTAATAGAGCAGGAAATCCACTACTGACATCACTCGTGATGTCAGTAGGTCTGCCCACAAACGGCAGGCGTTCCTTCGGGAACGCCTCCGTTTGTTCAGCCACCCCCCCTCCCCGCCTACAAAACGGGGCAAGCTGTCGATCAACATTGACAGCCGGCCCGTTTTGTTGCGAGCCCCGGAGCGAGTGATTTCTCACTCGCTACGGGGCTTGCGCACGATGCGCATGTGTAACAACCCGAACCCACTATACCTGGTGGCTTACCCAGTTCGTTATCCTCAGGTGGTGGATGTACAAAGGTTCTCTCCAATTACGTTTTCAGAGAGGCAAGCTCCTAAAATAACACTTAAACTTCACACAACTTGGTCAGGAATTTAGAATACAATTTTGACAAAAACCATAAACTTTATTTAGCAGGAACGTTTCCATAATCGACTTTGCTAGGCCACATTCTCCGAAAATAAGATTATATATTGAAACACATATTTCTATACCCTTACATGTGTAACTTTAAAATTCAACAATATATTTATATCCCTATGTTTACAAGGAACTCAATTAATTAATTTTACCAATTTATAATACTACTTTGACAATAAACCCTTCTAGCTAGTTTTATACTGCAGTATAATGAATCACTATTACAGTATTTGAAGTCTCACAGTCCTAACCTAGGTTATAACCACGGTGGTGCACAATCCTTTCTCTGTCGATTTCCTCTGACTAGATTGTTAGTTGTTAATGGCATTTAGTTCTGGTTTAAATTTGTCTGCACAAAACTATTGTATGCTTATCGGAGCTACTGCCTGTAAATCCGGACACTACTGATCCAGCAAATAGCCATGTACAGTTACTCTAATATCTCTCTCCGTATGATGAGTAGGACTGGCTAAATAATAAGTTGGCTTAATGATAACAAGTCTCACTTTACACAGCTCCTTCATCTATCTCTTACATTTACATCTGCTAAGGCTTCCTGCCACTGAGTAATCTATGGAGGTTGAATACTTTGGCTGTGAATGATGTTTTGATTAATCCATATGTCCTGCACTGTAAGGGTGTATTTAACTCCACGGACTCACTGGCTACACTGTAGTCAGAATCACCTCTCAATATGTCCTTCACTACAGAGGGGCTGCTGCAACTTTCACTCCTATCTATGTAGCTGCTCAGTGTCTCCTGTCAGCTCCGGAGCTATCAGGTATATAGGCTGGGGGTGTGTGTACACTTTCAGTTTCACGATTACCTTTGCTCTGGCAGACACCAATCAGTGTGCTCACCACTTCCCCGCACCGCGCAGGGGCCGTTCTCAGTCTTCAGCCGGAATGTACCATACTGCAGCTGACAGGGGTGTAGCATTACCTTTGTCAGAGGACTCTTCTAGCAGCAACCAGTCTGCCCACCTCACGCAGATGCCGTTCTCCCCTCCTTGATGGGCTGTCAGATGCTGAGAGGGGGAGCTTGGGGCTGCCTCTCCTCTGTGACAGCTGCACCTCCAGGTCTGCCTTCCTAACTGGAACAAGTCACAGAGGGGGGTGTGGCTTTGGTTCTCAGCTCCACCTGAGTCCGCCTTCAGCTCTGAAGTCACTGCACTGTGCTGCTGCCCTCACCGACAGCCGGGACACACACACGCTGAGGTAACCTCCACAGCGCAGGTCTGCCCTCTCCCTAAGCTCCCTCAGGACTGCTCTGTAACCGACCTAACTGTCCCCCTCAGTCACCTGCAGCTGGTTCTAGCAGGTTCTGCATCATGTGACCTCCTGCTGACTGGAAGAGTCCATATTTCCCCCATTGGAGGGGTAGTCCAATAGGGCAATAACACAGGGGTGGAGCACCATAAGTACACTATAAAGATACTGTAGATACAACATTGGCCACATTTTAATACATTGACATTTGTTTAAAAACAACATTTTACATATATATATATATGCGTATCTTCAACATGTGGTGCACCCAGGTTCTGGGGTACCACACATGCGCACTGGCCCACCATCAGCTGTGCGCTTGCGAGCGGGTCTGAATCAGGCCCATAATTCTTACAGCATTATGGGGGAGATGTATCAAACCTTCCCAACAAGACTGGTGGAGAAATTGCCCATAGCAACCAATCAGCTTATAGCAAACATTTTATAGACTGTACTGGATACATAAAAGCTTGGAGCTGATTGGTTGCTACGTTAATCCTTCAATTTCTCCTCTTTAGAAGGTTGGAAGCAACTCCCCCTATGTACCTAAGATGCTTCATGCAGCGAGATACAAGGGTACACTCTGTCTGAGAAATAAATAGTTGGATTGATTTTGCTTGGTGATCCTATTGTTGTATCGAAAGAGATTTGAGGAGCTGTCGACAGACTGTTTGGGGGGGGGCTCAAAGTTTGCAGCCAAGGAAAAGTTCCCAAAAGCTCCGTAAACCAAACGAATAAACAAAAGTATATCTTGTATTGAAAGTGTCTGCATCTCTTACTCACAGTGGGCGAAGCCATTTTATGGGCAGAACCAGTATTCATGCAGGTTCAGCTGATCAATTCACAAGGAACTATTGCATCACAACTTCCATGTAACTTTTTAAGCTTTGGACAGTACTGTAATGTGAATCCCACCTGCCCTGCAGATGGGGGGTTACAGGATTCGGAATACCCAGCAATCACCACCATTGGTGAGTTTTGCTTTGTGAATAGGCATCCAGAGAGAGACGCACATAGTGACATAACAATATGTGTGTGCACAGGACCCCCCTAGGCAACACAAACTACTGTGTTCATTTCTGCTAGGGGGGGAATCTCTCAGGGCCTGATCCCTGTCCAAGTTACAGCTAGGACACCATTCCTGCCAGGTGACAAGCAGCTATTCAGAAAGGTTTGACAAATCGTCATTTTTAACCATACTGTTCCTCCCAAATGTCTTGATTTAGGCATTACAGTCCTGATTTGAGGACTATGGGGTCTATTTACTAAGCAGTGTTAGGAGACAGAGTGAAAAGTGATAAGAAAGTGATAAGGTGCCAGCCAATCAGCTCCCAACTGTCATCTCACAGGCTGTGTTTGAAAAATGACAGTTGGGAGCTGATTGGCTGGTACCTTGTCACTTTTCACTCTGTCTCCTAACACCGCTTAGTAAATAGACCCCTATGACTGCTTTGTCACAGTCATGCTGGAAGTTCGGGGATATATCCCGTTCGCTGCTGCCCTGACCCCTCATTTGATGCTGTAAGTTGTATCATGTTCAAAGTGGTATGCATGCCCCATTTTTGGGGGGTCAATTTTTTTTTTAGTGTGTGTGCTCTGCGCCTCTTTTACCCTGCAATTTCTTTCTGGTGATTTTTCGGTGAGTTTATAAGTTGCAGGCTATTACATGTGACAACTTGTACCGTTCACATTATGAAAATCTGTATGGCGTTTCGCATCTAGTAGAGAGTGATTGTGGTGGGTTTCTGGCGATTTTACCTCTACTCGCGAACTATTACATGTGGCGACTTCAATCTCGCTGGAAACTCGTGGAAAAATCCCCACTTTTCAAAAATCTGAGGCTATTTATACCCCAGAAATGTCTCCAAAAGTACCAAAATAGGCTCAGCACAGGGGTGAACAGCTGCCTTAGCAGCAGATGGGTTAAGGAATTAATGTCTAAAAATATTCATCCTATAGTACTTTACTTTGCTTCTAAAAGAGTTCACCATTCAGTACAGTTACCATTGTTTGCCTTCTCTCAGCATAATCCCTTTACCTCTCTCTGGGTCTTCCTGCCAATCTTATGGAAGAGTGAAATTTTTTTAATAGTGTAGTAACTGACCTGGTGACAAGGATAAGAGTGGGGAATAATCTACATGTAACATAAGATTCATGCAACCCATACTACTATGTAAGAATGCAGCTGCATCAGGATACACTTATAGCACATCAGGGTACAATAAATAAATATAATACAATGTAATAAAAACCCTTTAAATACGTATATATGTTGAAACTTACCTGTCAACTACACTCAGTGGTGGCAGCTGTTGTGGGAGCTGAACGGATAAGTATATACGAGAATTCAGTTGTGCTGTGACAAAATGGCTGCCCCCACTGTGTGTGGCTGACAGGATCTCTTTTGTACAGCACAGTACCTAGAAAGTTCCCATAAGCGTATGTTATTTTTGTCTTTCTCTTGTTTATAGGACACTCTGTGAGTCGCATAACTGCTTAATCACCTGATTGATCCGTTGCTGCAGATTCCCAGCGCAGGTCAGTGAGTAATATTGATCTGTTTCTGGTATATCAGTGATCTGATAGATCTGCAGTGGGGGAAGTGGGTAAAACCGTTTACTCTCTGTATACAGCCTCTGTGTAAGAGGAGCAGACCATTAATGACACATATGTGTCCATCTGTGTCTGTATATGAAGGGGCATTTGCAACGTATATCATGATCTCCAGGATAATGAATCCTGTTTAACAAGGATGCTTGTTCTGCGACCGCCAGCTCAATATGCAGAAATATGCTCTATCATGGGGGTGATTCAGGCTCGGACGGATTTGCTATTGCAGATGCTAGCATGGCAGCAGCTGCGATAGCTCCAATATGGTAATGTAGCAGGAGGCATCATGCCTCCTGCATGCGTTACTGATCCGAGCTGTGGGCCTGATTCAGAGCCGCTCGTAAGCGGCCGCTCGTTCGCTCCGAGCGATGTTCGCACAACTGCGCATGCGTATGGGTAGTAATACACATGCGCGAACCAGTCATTGCGGTCGGAAATTGTGTGCTCGCAAAATAGCGAATGCCTGCTAATTTGAGTGACAGAATGAAGCGTTTGTGGGTGGTAACAGGGGAAGGTGCTTGAAAACGGGGAGTGGAGATCCGAACGCAGGCGTGCCAAACGGTCAAAACGGGCATTTTAAGGGTGTGCATAATTAACAAAGCAGCGTCATCGAGCACGTCACTTGGTTGTTTCTTAGCCTGAACTGTTCGCATGATTGCGGTAGGAAAATGCTACCACAAGCACTGCGAGCAATTCATACGCCTTTCGATGTACTCGATTAATCTAATAAATAGCGGAGATGACGTAGGATGCGAGCGGCCAGGGGGCGTTTTTAAAAAAATAGCGAGCGCATGTTTCGTTCGCTCGTTCAGACATAGAGGCGTCAACAGACCGCAAAGAGCAAGCGCTCTATTTAAATATCTGGCCCCTTTTTCTGAACGAGCGAGCGCAAATAGCGTCCGGCTCTGAATCAGGCCCTGTGTCCGTGGATCCAGCATTGGATCATCTGCGTGATCCTCTGTCAGCTGGGTGACCATAGGGTCACTCAAGCCCGCAATCACAGTTGCTCAAAAGAGGCCAAGAAGCCTGGACGGAGATCTTGGCCTCTCTCTCTGCACTTGTTTGAACAGCCTGATGCTGTTTTGGCATCCCCGGGCCCTGAGTCCCCTCTGGCAGTACGGCAGTATACATTTTCTAGGCTTTGCTTTTGTGGCAAACATGAAATTAGGGCCCACTGAGCTTGGGGCCCCCACCGGTGGATCCTGTATTAACTTCAAGGGCTGAGTTGGTATCTGGGTCAGTGATGGACTTTCAGAAAAATATGGCAGCGATAACAGTGCCACTGGTGTGTGGTTTTCAGATTTAGCCCAGCAGTTGTAAGAAGGCAATACAGAACCCTTTACAGTTCTACACCACACGTCATAATACTTATTTTTAAACTGGAGGGTACAGATGTGTCTTCATACACTATTGCTACAGTCAGGCCAAGCAGTCCCTCCCGGCGCGCCAGGTGCCCCGTGACCCTGCTTGCGCCGATCATCTTTATTGCATATTTCCGACATAAAATGTGTCTTTAGTTGCAATTCAATGCAACTAAGGGCCATATTCAATTTGGAGCGAAAAGCCGTTCTCTGCAAAACTTTTTCGCCGATAGACTTATCCTCGTATTCAATTTTCACGACTTTTCGCCGGAGCGAAAAGTCAATGCAACCGACCCAGCGACAAAGTATCACCTATGAATAGGTGGCAAGAACAATTGCAGAATTGGGGTTTTGGGGTGCAGACTTCCAAAAACCACACTGCACCCCTTGGACAGTCCCCCAAAGGTAATCTGTGTAAGAAAAAAAAATGTAAAAGTGCCACAGGACACCCCAAAAAAAGGTACTTTCAGTTTGGGGGTAAAAAAAAAATTGGGGTACAAACTCTGAAACTAGCGAAATAGACTCAGGGGGGTCCCCAAGTATGCCCCAGGTGTTTTTTTGATTGTGGGTGGTTGCGGCAGGTGGATTTTTCACTTTTTTTTATATCTTCACATTAGCAAGTTTAAAATATGCTAGCACCCATTTTCATGTACCCCAAATGTGATGGGACTACTTACTTTTCAAAAAAATGTTGCTAAATGCTATTCTTCACCACTTTACCAGAGACGCTAAATAGCACCTATTGAGACCCCAGATACCTAAAGCAGAGCTATTCGAGGGTACCCATAGAGAACCCCCATGTCAGAGCATCTTTTGGGGGGTGTCAGGCTGATTTTCTCAAAAATGACAGGACTTTTTGCTGATTTCCTTTTCGCCGGGTCCCATTTTTGCCGATTTGAAATTGAATACGGGGAATCGCGGGGACGAGCGCGATGCTTTATCCCAGCCAAAGCCTCCAATGACGGTGAAAAGACTTTTCGCTCCAAATTGAATATGGCCCTAAGACTCATCAGGAGGCGGCACTGATACATTTGATATGCGACACTTGTATATCAGTGTACGACTGAGTCTGTATACATATATGCTAAGTTCTTTTGTGCTTAGCAGACAGATATACAAGTGTCGCATATCATATTAATCAGTGCCGCCTCCTGATGAGTCTTGTCGCATTAATATGTGACCAAGCACCATTTTCGGCCAGCAAAGATGCTCAGCACAGGCAGAGTTGCACTGGACCTGGCGGATCACTCACGCGTATTGAGATTAGGTGTATGCAGACATATCTGTAGATGAACATAAATATCTGGTGAACCAGTCACAGACAGGATCGTGCCAATGTCTTAAGCCCGGTACACACTAGACGACATCTAGTCCGTTCCGGCGGATCGGACGACATATCGACCACATCGGGCAGTGCGTACCCGATATGTCGCTGACGATGCGTGCTCCAGCACGTCGTCAGCGGCATCGCCCGTCGGACCTGCATGCAGGTCCGACAGGCGATATCGTCAGCGGGGGTCATGCTGCCGAATGCAGCAAGGCCCCCATTGTCGCGCCGTTGCTCACGGCATTGGTAAGTGTGTCCGCACTTGCCGATGACAGCACCTCGTCAGGACCCGCCACACGACACATCGCGCTGGATACACATCATTTAGTGTGTACCCAGCATTACCCAGGAAAAGGTTACAGTATTAACAAAGGTTATAAAGTATATTTAACAGTTATTTATATACTGAGCTAGAATTGTTCTTTCTTTTACCAGAGGCAAAATGTCCCAAAACAAAGGCACGGTGGTCCTGGCTTACAGTGGGGGTCTTGACACTTCCTGCATTCTGCTGTGGCTGAAGGAGCAAGGGTACGATGTCATCGCCTATTTGGTAAGTAATGGTACACACACAAACGGGGTCCTGCCATTCGGGCACAGGTGCATTCCACCATTAGCCAGGTTTTCAGTGTCCCGAAAAGCGGGCAGGCTTACTTGTTCATTGAGACCAACGTACATGGCTGTGCCACGGGATACAATCGGGAAACCGGCTGATGTGATCCCGATAGCCGGCTTCCCAACTGCTTTATCCCGGCAAGGGTTAAATGACAGGCGTCTTCTTTATTTAGACGCCTGTCATTTTCCCGACGCCAGGAGACAGGCGCCGGCATCCCGATCGGAGGGTTAGGTTTAGGGCACCCGGGGGGGACTTAGGGTTAGGCACCCCCCCCGGGAGGGTTAGGGTTAGGCTAGGGGGAGGGAGGGTTAGGCATAGGCACCTCCGGGGGGGACTTAGGGTTAGGCACCCCCCCCGGGGGACTCAGGTTTAGGCAGCGGGGAATGGGGGGCTTGCGGTTAGGCACTTAGAGGGGGGATTAGGGTTAGACACTTGGGGGGGAGGTTAGGGTTAGGCACCCCTAAGGAGGGATAGGTTAGGTTAGTTTTTACTTACCTCAGGACGTTCGGGATTTCCAGCGCTGTCGGGCTGCTGCTGCCGGGATCTGTTCCGCTGTCGGGCTGCCGCTGCCGGGAATCGAACCAGCCGCGGTATTTCATACCGATTCCCTGTGGCACATGGGCAGTATCATCCTACAATACATGTGCTGTGAGTCCGTGATTGTGGTTCCATTCTATCTGATCGAATCCATTCGGACATTAATCATATACACCGGCCCTTTTGGATCCCATGTATGGGACCATTTATTACAAACTTTCAAAAAAGCTCCCTCTCCATCAAGAAAATAGAAACTGAAACTCCTTAGAAGTGTTAAATTGCAGTGCACATGTGATCTGTGGTCTGTAATACTCTGTGGATCCTTGCCTCTGAGCCGGCCCTAGTCTCTCCAGAGCGGTTATCTCTAACATACATAAAAGTGTGTTACAACGTACACAGTTCAAGTGTCATTACCAGTTTTGCTCTGGGTGAGAACTACTGCATCCCGTGCAGCCTGTAATCCGAAGTTGCCTTTATATATGCTGATGTTGGAGGTAGATAAACTATTACCTTTGTGACCATTTTATATGTTCTCTGCAAATTAGAGGAGCTGATGTCAGTATTGCCTGCAAATCATATGGAAGATAAGAAATAGTATATGTCACGATCAGAGGAGTAGAATCCCCTACTGAGGGGATGGAAGCTGACGTCCCTGGATAAGATAGGAACCGTAGGTGTGGGGCCTGGATATATGACCTCATCCACGAGTATCAAACGTTGGTGAGACCTGTCCAAAGGCGAGGAGTCTAACCAACTGGGAGGTGTTCACCAGTGACCCCTCCAAGTGGGATATGCGTATTTATTCTGCACCCAGCTGGCAGGTTGCGGCCCTTTGGATAGGTGTCTGATACTATGGGAATGGAGACAAATACCCGGTGGCCCTGAAGGTATACTTCTACAAGAAGTACAGAGAACTAGTATGAGTAAGGGGTAAGTGCTTGAGGCACTGTCTGGACACAGTATGGCATTATCAGCTTACACTGGAGGAGTGAAAGATGCACAATTGCGTCAGCAGGTGGTAGAACAACGCACACAGGCAAGATGTTAGGACGCACTGTTGCACAAGGAGTTGGCACTTGTATCGCACACAGGCAAGATGTTAGGACGCACTGTTGCACAAGGAGTTGACACTTGTATCGCACACAGGCAAGATGTTAGGACGCACTGTTGCACAGGGAGGTGGCACTTGATTCTCGAGGAGATCGCATAGGGAACCTGGAAAGGAGATCCCGTAGGGAACCTGGAACGGGTTATCGGCAATACACAGGGTAGCGATAACGTTGCACAGGCAACTTCCTTCTGCCCGGAGACTGGCTTTATACCCTAAGGTAGCAGGTTATTGGTGGACAGCATCAGCTGACCAACACCATGCTACCATTGGGTCAAGGGCACTCAGGTGATGTGAACTGTCATGGCTGCGTCCATGACGGCTACCGTAGAAACCAAGGCACAGTGCAACACACGGATATCCACATGGCTCTAGATATAATGTTCAGCGGGTCTCACGCTGCCGCATCTGGCGTCTGACCACCCGATGGGATCAGGGGAAGCCGGCGCCGCGGTGAGTAACGGCTTATCCTAGGCCGCAACCTGACAGTATACAAGTATTAGTATTTCGCGGCCAGTGCTCTTTTGCATGTAGGAACGTCACCTTTTTATGGCAAAATTCTGCAAAGTAATCCCCTCCCTCGCTCTTCCTTACCTGGATCACAACTGTCGTCCCCGGGACCCCTGTTACTGTCCGTTGTTACATCGGGGTCTGATCCGTGAACAGGTAACACGCGGAGACCTATGTTATCATCATGCACCGAGCTGCCAAGCTAATTTTCCCTTTGCAATGACTATTGACGCAAAGCATGAACCATCCCACTTTAATATCTTATAAATCATCCTTTTAAAATTCAGCTTCCTCAAAGCCTCTCCACCAGCTTCTTACGGCTTCTGATTTGTTCTCACATAATTGGGCCGTAACACTCAAAAAGTTTAACTGTAACCAGTGACAACAAAACAAAAAGTTGCATAATTCAGTGCTCCACTTTATAGCTAGAAACATAAGTACATTTTTAACCTTAACAGGTAGTATATAGCATTCTTTTCACATTTTATTAGTAAAAAAAAATAAATCCAGATTTTCACATGTTCATCACTTTATTTAAGTCTCTCCATGACTTAATAAGTCATCAGGAGGAGATTTCACAAAAATCTCCTCCCTGACTAAAAAAATTCACAACAGGTCCAGACCGTTTTTTTTAAATTGATACAGTACAGATGACCGTATTTCCCATTACAGGACTGGGAAATGCGGCAATCTACAATGTATCATTCTGCAATTGTGAATTATTTTTTTGTAAGAAGCCGCATATAACTAAGAACTGGCAGCACAGTAGCCTGGAAGTGGTTGGAAGTGTTGCTCACTAATCAGCAAGCTGCCAGCATCAGCCCAGGGTGATTATAAAATGAGAATAGACTCATTTACTCGATCTGTACTAGTTCTGGGTGGGATGTCCTGTTTAGTGGGTGTCAACAGCTTCTTTGGACACTTGAATTGAGGGCCTGATTCAGAGCCGGACGCTCTGACCAGAGCGCTCGCTCTGAATCAGGGCCCTCCTACCTGAGCGTCCATGATGATGGTCGTGATGGTCAAGACCATCGCGACCATCGGGCTTGCGACGAGACCCTGCAGTAGGGTCTCGCTGCCGCAAGTCCCAGGGAGCTTCCTGCTCTGATCGAGCAGGAAGCTCCCCACTGACATCACTGCTGATGTCAGTGCGGCCGCCCACAAAACGGCAGGCATTCCTTAAGGAACGCCTCTGTTTGTGAAGCCACCCCCCCGCCAAACTTACAAAACGGGGTGAGCTGTCGATCAACATCGACAGCCGCCCCTTTTGTAGAGAGCTCCGGAGCGAGAGAATTTCTCTCTCACTCCGGGGCTTGCACACGCGCAGTACAGCCTAAACATCGACCCGGTTGCGAGCGCTCTGCGCTTGCAACCGGGTCTGAATGAGGACCTATATCCTGTGTCAGCACAAGCCTATATCACACTGTAACAATCTACTGGTGTTTCCTAGTTGGATTTCCATGTAATTGTCATTTACCCAGAACTAAAGTCTATTCTACGTTTGGAATGGATTCATTAATGGTCATTTGAGAAGTATAGTACCTGACGGGCTGTAGAAATCATATTTTGGGGTAGATATAATAGCCTGCGAGAAGTTAGCAATTTAGCTGGTAGATTTAAAGCGGCAACTTTTTGAAAGTCAAAACCAAGTTGGTCTGCCATCTAAAAATATTTGGCACTTTAAATCTGCCAGGCTAAATTGCCGACCTATGGAGGCTGCCTGCAACTGGCAGGTTAATACGTTATACCCCATAGACTCTAAACAAAAGACACGGTTCTCCTGTGCTTTCACACCGTGTTGTGCCAGAGGGGGCTATTTCTTTAATAACTTTTACCGTCAGTCTTCCGAAAACATCCGTTTGATAAATTGGCCCCTCCTCATCCCACCATGATGATGTCAGCAGCCCTACAACAAGAGTAAGTGCTGAATAACACCATGGCACCCATGGAGGACAATATATCAATTATATTATATCACTATAGCAGTCATTGCCCACGTAGCATTGCAATACACTTAGGGGTAAATTTACTAAAGGACGATTTTGATTGATTAAAAATCGATCTAAACTGATATAAAAAAAAGTCTGTTAGTAAATGTGTGATTTAGCCCCAGAAGCACAACATCATGTTGATCGATCTAGATCTATTGTCAATCAATTAAAATGGACCTTTATTAGATTTACCCTGTAGACCGTTTCATTTCATTGTATGCTCTATATACGTACATTATATACTTTTTATTGTTTTTTGTTTTTTTTTGTGGCCACAGTTGCAAAAGATACAGTAGTAGTTGTATTAGCGGTACAAGCTGTTCCCTATTGTGCGATAATTGTCATAATTTGTTTTATTGTGGGCAAACAAGGTGTCATTTAAATCTTTTCCTTCTTTCTAGGCAAACATTGGCCAGAATGAAGACTTTGAGGAAGCTCGGAAGAAGGCATTGAATCTCGGAGCAAAGAAGGTAATCTCCTTGTAGGCAGATAAACGTGTTTAGGGCCTGATGGTTGGTAATGCAGCCACTATGTCAGCGGCTCGGGCGATAGCGGTTAATCTCAGCCTTCCCTTTGTTCTTGGCGGTGCGATGGAGCGTCCGAGCGTTGAGACGTCCGCTTTCAGGCTGCGCGGTCTGTGCAGTTGCGTTGGAGAATGTAAACACACCAACATCGACATTTGCGATAGCCTCGGGCTTACTCCAGCTACTCTCCTGTAATCCAGCTAAAAATGGCCTCTGCAGCTGTGGATTTGCCCCACCAGACACGCTCGTGACTCCCCCGTTACACGCCTATGACACAGTCTTTGCGATCACTTTAGGTCCCCTCCCTGATACGCCCGGGGATCGCAAACCCCTTCTCATTTGCGAACGGCATCACACACAATGATTTGCGATTGCGCAGTAAAGGTATTTGAGATTTCTTGCGCATGCACGGTAGCAAAACATCGCTCAGCTGCGTAAATATCTCCACTGCGGCCATCTCTGAATCAGGCCCTTAGTTCTGGACACTTTTGCAGGGATATTTAATTAGGAATTTTGAACATCTAGAGCCCCCGATGATTTGTTGCTGTGCGGTGTTGGCAGTATGGCCGGTGACTGACGTCAGGTGCGGAGTAGGACAACGGGAAACGTGTCCATTGATGTTGGAATAAGGAGCTTCCACCTATATATTACTGGGCTTCTCTCTTTCTCCAGCTGGAGACATTATTGTCCCTAATAGTTGCTGTGTTTGAGCTAAAGCTGCTGTACAAGGAGGGATCTAATACGCCAGCCCCAGCCTATATTTCATTGTTGTCTTCTAAGCCCTCATTGTTCTCCGGCCCGCAGGTCTTCATAGAGGACGTACGTAAGGAGTTTGTGGAACAGTTCATATGGCCGGCAGTCCAAGCCAATGCCATCTACGAGGACCGATATCTGTTGGGCACTTCCCTGGCACGTCCTTGTATTGCCCGCAAGCAGGTGGAAATTGCCAAAAGAGAAGGGGCGCAGTACGTCTCTCATGGGGCCACGGGAAAGGTAAGTCTTGTCCATGAACATTCTCAATAAAGCTTTGTCTGTGTTGAACAGCCAATAATTGTATTACAAATCCACTCCCAGCTCGCGTCTCTCCCCACACATCCTCCTCCATTATTTGTAGGCGGCTGATAATGATAAGTAGCAAAAACTAAATGTTTTTAAAGGTGCTCCCCTCCTCTTTGTCTTACTTACCCCGTACCCTCACTTCTGCCAACTTCCCACCTCAGCCTTGGCAGCACCATTTAACTCCCTAAACATGTGCTTAGTAAATGTGGGTGAACTTGCAGATGAGCGGACTTTGCGCTGCACCTCAGCAGTTCTATGCTCTCTATGTGGCCTCCCCCTACGTCCAGGAGGGATTTAGCCTCTGCTGTTAAACTTCACAGTATTGTAAACTGCGTCCAAGAAAACTTGTCATCAGGTTTTACGGGGTTTTATTTTGCCTTTATTATATAGTATCTTGCGCCGTGCTGTACAGACCTGAGAAATTAATATTGTGCGCTTTCTCTATGGGCCTGATTCAGGCCTGCTCGCGGCTTGCAAGTGGGTCGATGGTCCCTCATTGTGCATGCGCACGCCGGACCCGGCTCCGGCGTGCGCATGCGCAAGACCCGGCCAGCAACAGGCGCTCCGTCGCTACGGGTCTCGCACCAAAACGGGGCGGCTGTCAATTTTGGACAGAAGGAACGCCTACCGTTTGGGGGCGGCCTCAGTAGTGAGATTCTGGCTCTATTACAGTCGGAAGCTCACTGGGGCTTGCGATGGACGAGACCCTACCACAAGGGTCTCGTTGCAAGCCCGATGGTCGCGACCATCACCTGGCCGCTCACAAAAGCTGTGGGTGGTCACCCACAGCTTAGCGAGCGGCCAGGAGGCCGGCTCACAAAAAAAAATGCCGTCCTGATCCAGAGTGAGTGCTCTGAAAGAGCGTCCGGCTCTGAATCAGGCCCTCTGCTCTATCCGGGCCCAGCTCTGATCTAGAGAGGAGGAAAAAAACAGGAATTGAACGTAGTGCAGTCTGGAGCTCGGTGCAACAGCCGTCTCGCAGTATTAGCGCAGAGAAAGCGCTATTTTCCCTGCTCTCTCCCGGGCTAACAAGCGTACAGAGTAACTGTGTTTTTTATTGATGAATATGTTGTGCATATAGGTACTATGTAATACAGGTGTATACAGGAAATTGAGAAGCTAGTGACATGTCCTTTCTAAAGTGGAACCAACCAACAAATGCAATTTTAGGTGGTTTTAAATATGATCAAGTCATTTATAGTGGTAATTCATCAAAGCAGCAGCAGCACACATGGACGTGCAGGAGATAGAGGGTGAGGGTCTGGAAAAACCAATAATCCACGAAACAGAATATTGAATTTCCAACAGCATTACAGAGTATTTCAGCACAGCAAACACAGAGGCAAGAATGAAGGGTTAGCGGCAAGACCTTGGGCCTAAATACGGACAACAGTGCAGATAGAGATTTCAGGCACCTGTTAAACTGGTGAAGGATTGTGGAGCTGCAATTCCTCTTAGCTGTCTTCCAAAATCTGGATCCCCTCTGTTCCCCCAATAAGAGCTCTGCACTCATCAGTGATCACGGACTAAATAATTGTGCAGTGCATAGAGTTGCCCACTAGGTGGCACTGTGTCATAGGGGGTGGGAATGTAGGTCCCTCTGGCTGTATCATTGTGTAAGTGATGTATGGAGGCACTAGATCACTGGTAGATTACCAGCCAGTGAGGCACATCCTTTTCATAAATGTTGTTATAGAGCAGTGATTTCCAACCTCAGTCCTCAAGGCACACCAACAGTCCTGGTATTAGTGATATCCATGCTTAAGCACAGATGGTTCAATCAAAGTAACCGAGGTACAAATTAAGGGGGTCATTCAGACCCACTCGCGAGCGGCAGTACGCTCGCAAGTGGGTCGATGTTCCCCACTGCGCATGCGCACGACGGAGGGAGCTCCGTCGTGCGCATGCGCGAGACCCGGCGAGCGACGAGCTTTCCATCGCTCGGGGTCTTGCACCAAAGGGGGCGTGCTGTCGATGTTGATTGACAGCACGCCCCCTTTGGTGGGCGTGCCGGGGGCGTGCCTGCCAGACGGAGGCGTTCCCATGGGAACGCCTACCGTCTGAAGCCGGCCCCACTGACATCACTAGTGATGTCAGTGGGAGTGATTTTGCCAAAATCCAAAAGCCAAAATCACTCCTGGCCTTGCGGCTGGGAAACCCGACCGCAGGGTTTCTCTCGCAAGTCTGATAGTCGCGAGGGTCAAGACCATCGCGACCATCTTTTTGCACGCTCGTATATGCTGTGGGTGGTGACCCACAGCTATACGAGCGTCCTGGAGGACGCTCCATTTTAATGGAGGAGGGCCCTGATTCAGAGCGAGCACTCTGGTCAGAGCGTCCGGCTCTGAATCAGGCCCTAAGTCACCTGTGCTCAAGTATGGCTATCCTTAAAACCTGGACAGTTAGTGTGCCTTGAGGACTGTGGTTGGGATCCCCTGTTATAGAGCAATATATGTGTTGTTATTTAAAAACATTAAGGTTAAAATAATAATTAAAAATATATATATATTATTTGAATAAAGCATTTTTAATGGTTTATTTATTTAAAAAATGTTTTATCATTTTTATGAATATGTTATATATATATATTTAAATTTTATAAGGGTAGCAGATACAACCAAACTGCCAGCTCATATACTGGCACATCTGGAAGACAGGTTCGGGAAGCAGTAAGTTACGTCTCACTGCTTCGGGCCAGAAACAATTATTCAAATGGTAAATTTGAAAGAAGAACAGAAAACAGCCTCAGAGGAAAAATATGAAGGGAATTCTGTTATTACGGCAGGAGAGGAAGTTCAGCTAGTCCTGGATGAGCGAGGGCAGAAAACACAACTGCAGGCAAAAGCAAACATGACCTAAAGTACACCCTGATCAAACTAAACCTTGTACAGACTAAATAAAGAATAAACACCAGGTCGGTCGTTCAGAGAAAGTTCAGGTACTGACATTTAGAATACACAGAAATCCACTTTGTGGAAAATGAAGTTTACTGGGACAAAATATTCCCTACACAGCAACAAGAAACGCTGTAAAGCAAATAAACAACTACATCATCGCATCATTTCCCAGACACCATGGTGGAAATCAGTAGGGAACGCGTTTTGCATCTGTGCCTCACAGAAGCTATTCTATTGCAAAAAAAACCCCCGCTGTTTAAAAAGGCCTAATTTACGCGCGTTTGCTCACACCACTAAAGTTGCCGAAAAGTTTAGAGCTTTACTTGTGATAACGTCTTGTCGCAGAAACAGGTTTGGCTTTGGTGCACTGCCTTTTATTAAGGTAGGACAGACATTCAAGATGAGCAGCGATTCAGGCCGGCCAAGCACGTCAACCACAGATGACAAACTTGCCGTGCACCCAGTAGCGGCTCCAGGCACGGGCAGGCCGGTCCGTCGCCCAGAGCGCTACTGTTTCCGGAGGGTGCAGGAAACGCCCACCTCCCTCCCAGCGCTATAGTCCATATTTAAACTCAGGGCGAGGGAGCGGAGGAGGGAAAGGGCAGCAACACAGGTCGGCCCTGCGTGCACCAACACAAACCCGTTTCGGTGACTTGACATTATCACCGTACACCTTGACAAGTTGGCGATAAATTTCAGCTGCTGATGAGCCCTTTAGACAAAGAAATTTTATCACATTACGCACCTCAATGTGTGACCATGCCCCGCCATGTCACATCTGATGTTGGGAACGATATGACTGACATGAAGCGCGGTCTAATGGCCGTGAGCTCTGGCCTGGCAGGAGATCTATGAAAAGAGGCTCCCGAAGAAATCTAGATCCATTTTAGCAGATCCCAGCCATCCTAACCATGCTCTCTCTGAGAAATTGCCATCAAATAGGGGTTTTAGAGCTGTGCGTTCTCATACAAAACGGTTGCACAACAGTTTTTTTCCTACTGCAGTACGTATGTTAAATGACTGTAATAATCCTGATCGCTTGTTGTTTTTGTGATGGTTTTTTTCCTTATTATTTTAATAGTAGTGTAATTGCTGCCTGTGTTATTATTTGGTATAGTGCTGCTTGGTTTTTTCATTGACATCACTTAATGACAGTAAAGTAAAGTATAGTAAGTATAGTATAGTATGAGATTAGATTGAAACAGAGGGCCTGATTCAGACCCGCTTGCGAGCGCTGAGTGCTCGAAAGCGGGTCGATGTTGGCCAAGTTCGCATGCGCACGAGGGAGCCGGCTCCGTCGTGCGCATGCGCGAGATCCGCATAGCGACGGGCAAGCCATCGCTATGGGTCTCGCTACAAAGGGGGCGTGCTGTCGATGTTGAGTGACAGCACGCCCCCTTTGGTGGGCGTGCCGGGGGCGTTGCTGCCCAGACTGAGGTATTCCCATGTGAACGCCTCCGTCTGGGGCCGGCCCCACTGACATCACAAATGATGTCAGTGGGAGTGCTCTCGGCTCTGATAGAGCCAAAGGCACTCCAGGGCTTGCGGCAGACGAGACCCTACCACAAGGGTCTCGTCGCAAGCCCGATGGTCGCGATGGTCTTGACCATCGCGACCATCTTTTTGGCCGCTCGCTAGCTGTGGGTGGTCACACACAGCAATGCGAGCGGCGAAGAGGCCGCTCTAAAAAAAGAGAGGGAGGGCACTGATTCACAGCGAGCGCTCTGTCAGAGCGTCCGGCTCTGAATCAGGCCCAGAGAACGTTACACACGTGAGAGGTCTTGTTCACTTACTTATTGAACCACCCTCGTATTTCCCTCTCACTATGGGAAACCTCAATACTGGACCAAACCATGAGTGTCAAAATAGTTTATCTACCAGCCACTAGATGGCGATAAAGACCCACCTTTTACATTGTTACGTTGTTTTTGGAAAGGCATTGAGAAGAACTAAATGGTAATTATCTCAGAATAACATAATAATGGGCAGGCAGCAGGTATTATTATACAGTGCTGGAAATATATTGGCACTTCAGAAGGCTGCAGTGAAATTATTAGTAAGCGCTTTAACTGACTTAGCAAAATATAAGATACATTCTATAGTTGGGTTATTTGATTTAACCATGAGAAATAAGGGCAGCCTTCCTTGTCTCCCTGACACCCTCGTAAACACACACAATGCGATTGGTGCAGAGCTGGGAGCAAAATGGGTGGAAATGACTCAAATGAAAAAATAGCGTGTCTCCGCCTCGGTAGCACGTGCGCCTGGCTGATAGCAAGTCGCTATCATCAGTGCCCCCTAGCAGGTGCCATTGAGCACATATCCTTACAGGCATATACAGTCAGGTCCATAAATATTGGGACATTGACAGAATTTTCAGATTTTGGCCTCTATTCACCACCACAATGGTTTTGAAATGAAACAAACAAGATGTGCTTTTACTGCAGACTTTCAGATTTAATTTGAGGGTAATTACATCCAAATCGGGTGAACGGTGTAGGAATTACAACAGTTTCAATATGTGCCTCCCACTATTTAAGGGGCCAAAAGTAATGGGACTATCAACTCAAAAGCTATTTCATGGACAGGTGTGGGCTATTCCCTCGTTATTTCATTATCAATTAAGCAGGTAAAAGGTCTGGAGTTGATTCTAGGTGTGACATTTGCATTTGGAATCAGTTGCTGTCAACTCTCAATATGAGATCCAAAGAGCTGTCACTATCAGTGAAGCAAGCCATCATTAGGCTGAAAAATCAAAACAAACCCATCAGAGAGATAGCAAAAACATTAGGTGTGGCCAAATCAACTGTTTGGAACATTCTTAAAAAGAAAGAACGCACCGGAGAGCTCAGCAACACCAAAAGACCCGGAAGACCACGGAAAACAACTGTGGTGGATGACAGAATAATTATTTCCCTGGTGAAGAAAAACCCCTTCACAACAGTTGGCCAATCAAGAACACTCTCCAGGAGGTAGATGTATATGTGTCAAAGTCAACAATCAAGAGAAGACTTCACAAGAGTGAATATAGAGGGTTCACCACAAGATGCAAACCATTGGTGAGCCACAAAAACAGGAAGACCAGATTAGAGTTTGCCAAACAACATCTAAAAAAGCCATTACAGTTCTGGAACAACATCCTATTGACAGATGAGACAAAGATCAACTTGTACCAGAGTGGTGGGAAGAGAAGAGAAGGAAAGGAACTGCTCATGATCCAAAACATACCACCTCATCAGTGAAGCATGGTGGTGGTAGTGTCATGGCGTGGGCATGTATGGCTGCCAATGGAACTGGTTCCCTTGTATTTATTGATGATGTGACTGCTGACAAAAGCAGCAGAATGAATTCTGAAGTGTTTCGGGCAATATTATATGCTCATATTCAGTCAAATGCTTCAGAACTCATTGGACAGCGCTTCACAGTGCAGATGGACAATGACCCGAAGCATACTGCAAAAGCAACCAAAGAGTTTTTTAAGGCTAAAAAGTGGAATGTTATCCAATGGCCAAGTCAATCCCCTGACCTGAATCCGATTGAGCATGCATTTCACTTGATGAAGACAAAACTGAAGGGAAAATGCCCCAAGAACAAGCAGGAACTGAAGACATTTGCAGTAGAGGCCTGGCAGAGCATCAGCAGGGATGAAACCCAGCGTCTGGTGATGTCTATGCGTTCCAGACTTCAGGCTGTAATTGCCTGCAAAGGATTTGCAACAAAGTATTAAAAAGTGAAAGATAGATTTAGGATTGTTTAGTTTGTTCCATTACTTTTAGCCCCTTAAAAAGTGGGAGGCACATATAGAAACCGTTGTAATTCCTACACCGTTCACCTGATTTGGATGTAATTACCCTCAAATTAAATCTGAAAGTCTGCAGTTAAAGCACATCTTGTTTGTTTCATTTCAAAGCCATTGTGGTGGTGAATAGAGGCCAAAATATGAAAATTCTGTCAATGTCCCAATATTTATGGACCTGACTGTATGTACCTACATGCTGGTCTCTTTGGGGTACGGATTGAACCTTTCATTCCCTCCCTGGCCAGTCATAAGGTTTGATATGTACCAAATGCGTGCGGGTCTGTATAGGCACATTTCCGTGCGGATATTTTCTGAGCTTGCGCCAACGTGTTGCCGTTGGAACTTTATGCCAAGTTTTCGCTGTTTGTTTGATACACAGATCAAATAATAATAATAAAAAAGGCCTTTAAGATAGTGGAGAATTGAACGCACTTTCATAAATAGGCCCCTAAAGCTGTGGACCCTCATACATTGCGCCCTACCTGTGCCACGGACATATTACCACAATGCATACTGAGTCCTGTAACCAATCAGGAAGTGACACGTTACCTGCCCCTGACCCAATAGCCACTGAGACACACAGCAAGCATATGCAGGCAGTGGTCAGTGTAAACCAGTGGCGTGGGGGGATGGGAGGGGGTGGTACACCCTGCGCCCTGTACAGGCTCCATTGTCTCCGCCGACACCGGACGTAGCGCATGCACCATCTCTATGTAAAAATGCGCTCACCAGTAGCCAGTGTGAGGGGGGCCTGTTGCAGCGGGGATGTGTGGGGAGGGCAACTTGTTTCCTGCTGGTTCCTCCATGTGTGACAACTGGATTTATGTATCAAGCAGTGAAAAGCGTGGAGAAGTGGACCACTGGAGTAAATAGATATATATATATATGTATATATATATATATATATATATAGGGCAGAATTAGAGTTGAGTTTGGATGCGCCTCCCTCTCATCTCTAAATCTATTCCTTTTAAATTCTACCCTCTGCTGTGTAACATGGCTTTGCCAGGATGCAAAGTTTCGGCATTTGGGGACGTTCCGGGCTGCCGGGATAACTATGCACGCTTCACTTCCGCGTCACTCCCGTGACCCTTCCATGAGATGGATCTGTTCCATGCAGCTAGCTCTGCCCAGAGAAGCCCATCTCACGAACAGAGCAAATTGTCCGCTCTTGTATCATGGTGCAGCGCAGGCACAGTCTGCAATCGCTTCCTGCGGCGCGTGTGCGCAGTTTGCAGAGATGCGGCAAGAAGCGTGCGCTTTTGGGCTTGCACCCGTGTTAGAATCCACTGCACTTACAGTATTCCAATCTGTAGACGAAGGGTATGAGGCCACAGAATGACATCCGAGGCTGCAGGCTTACAGCACTGTGATTGAGACGGTAACTAGACCTCATTTCAGCACTGCCATACTGGACAGTTCCTCAGACAGACTCAAGGCCTGATTTAGAGACAGGCAATGACTATTAACGCAGAACAAGTAATATCTTTGCTCTTGAGCATGCCTCGAAGTCGCACTGCGCATGCGCAGCGATTGTTTTGCGATTCCGCATGCAACGAGGACCCATTCGCATAGTGAGTGACAGGTAGTCAGCGTTTGGGGGGAGGTAACTGGGGGGGGGGGTGGTTAGAAAAATGCAGGTGTGTCCTACCGTTTAAACGCTGCAACACGGGCATGCTTACATTAGCCATTGCCATTTTATTTATTTGCTTGCATTTGCGTTGGCTTACTGAATGATGTAACCGTAATGTGGCTAAAAATGTAAAACACACTGGGGGGGGTGGGGGTATATTTAGTAAAGTGCTGGTTTTTAGAAGTGGAGATGTTGCCCATAGCAACCAATCAGATTCGACTTAACATTTATCTTGTACCTTCTAGATGATAATAGCTGGGATCTCACTGGTTGCTACCAGCACTATCTCCACTTCTAAAGACCTGCACTTTAGTAACTATACCCCTGAGACTCGGTCCTAAGTTCTAGGGGATTTTGAAGATTAATAGAAATTGGTGCGTACACACGGGACAATCCACAACGATAACGATATCGTTGTACGATAACGATATCGCTGTACGATCTCCCGGGTGTGCTGGACGATCGATATTGATCATCCAGCATGCCACGTATTCACCAACGGCTATAGCGATCCGCGATCAATGATTGTCCATACGTGCCCGCACATCGCAGGTCGTTGGGCACCGAAAAATGCACGATATGAATGATAACGATATGATCGATATCGTTCATATCGTCCATTTTAATCGTACCGTGTGTACGCACTTTAAGTTAAATTTGTTGATGACTTGGAAATAATTAAACTTAAATGGATCATTATTTCAGATGTCTGTGGTTAGGAATATTCTTCTCCCTATGTATCCTTGGATCAGTTTATCCGTCTTAATTATAATTATGATTATTATGCTGTATTTATTTATGCACTTTAAGATGTAGTGAAGACAATACATTGTCATACCAGTGCTTGGCCACTAGTGGGAGACAAAGACCATTTTTCAGCTATTCTCATCATTTTGTTTATGACTCTACTTACCAAACATAAAACTACAATAAACTTATATGATCTAAACTAGTTTTTGGGTTTTTTCCTTTGTCTTCAGGTATAAACCCTCTGAAACCCCTAGGATCAATATTTAATGTTAAAATGTGCTATAAACTTGTTACAGAGAAGAGTCCTTTTAGATACATATTCTGTATTTTAAAAAGAAAATTTTGCCTATTTTGACCAAGCATGGCTTAAACGTATTATACGCAGCCTTGTGTAGTCCTCATCTGTGCATCGCGTACTCAGAATATGGAGCACTACAGAGCAGTGAGTGCATTCACTGCACTGGTGACCACAAGTACAGTCTTTGGAACAATATAACACAGATGTTGGTTTGTGAGCTGCGTTCGGTCTCTGTGTTCGCCATCTGCTCCTCCACTCACCTCCTCTTTCTCCCTCTCTTGCAGGGCAATGATCAGATTCGCTTTGAGCTGACCTGTTATTCTCTCTACCCAGAGGTCAAGGTAAATTTCAAATCACCAGATATCCAGGCGTCGGTCATCACAAACACAAGTCACTACTGGTTTCTGTGCAAACAAATTAACACAACATTTTTTTTTATTTTCTGTACATTTTTGTTTTTTTAATTCAATCTCCACTGTGTTTTTTTTTTTTTTTTTATATTTTTGTTTACATTTGTACCAACCGTCTTATATCGAGTATAAATTATTAGCCGCTGTGAATGGGCATGTTTATACCCGGCTACCAGGGTAGGATGGCATCACTTTCTACACAACAGTCAACACAGGACTTGTGCGTGGATGGTTTTCTATCCTATAAATCGTGGCACGGTATCATTTCAGTTGATTGTTGATAATAGTCGTTGATTTGGTTGTAAACTGTTGTGGTAACATCACTTGATTTTTTTTTTATTTAGTAGAACTGGTATTGTGCCTATCCCAAAGCCATCACAATAAGGATAGGATAGCACTAGCTGGGGCTTATTTATTAACATGGTGGTGTGTGCGAAAGTTTGCTGTAGCCCATAGTAACCCATCCGATGTTATGTTACCAGAAACATAACCGATATAATATGTTGTCTGTGGCTTATGGCGTATGGTAGTATATTATTAATTGAGTGCCACTGTGACCCCCTATGTACTAAGCCATGGACGGAGATAAAGTACCAACCAGTCAGCTCCTAGCTGTCATTTTTTTCAAACACAGCCTGTAAAGTGACAGTTAGGAGCTTATTGGTTGGTACTTTATCTCCAGCCGCTTAATCTCTCTCCAAGACTTAGGACCTGATTCAGAGTCTCTCACTAGATGCGATCGCTCGCCCCCAGCGTATGCAAATTTGTCAAAGTGACGCCATGGGAAGCGATCACTCGCCAAGGCATAAGCACACCCACCATGTCTTAGTGAGCGGCCAGCGTACGCCCAATCGCACAGGTAGAGCCGCCCACCAGTGCACGTCATCTCCAGGAAGTGTATTTAAACATTGGTACATCGAGGACAGTCGGAAGCAATCGCAGCGCTTGTGGTTGCCTTACCCTACCGCAAGCACTGCGAGGACTTCAGTGTAAAAAAACAGGCAGGTGACGTGTACTATGACGCGTGTTAATTATGCACGCCTCTAAAACGGCGTTGAAACACTCAGGCACGCCTGCATTCGCATCTCCACTCCCCCGTTATTAGTGTCCTGCCCCTGTTACCACCCACAAACGGCCTCTCCTGTCACTCATTACATTGGCCTGTCTTTGCTGGGCGAGCGAGAGGGTTGCTATCGCACAGAGTAGTTCACGCAGGCGCAGTACGAAGCGTGCGCATGCGCGTACGTAAACCATCGGGCCGCTTGCGAGCGCACATTGCTAGCGAGAGTCTCTGAATGAGGTCCTTAGTACATAGACCCCTGTGTCTTGTGTGTACCATACAAGTCTAACTTATGGCTGCACTACTCCTAAGAGGCTGGCCTGTGATATTCTTTAGCTCTACAGTAGACGGTCCATGCCTGTTTTTCCCCATCATAGGCACATAGAAGGGATTACATACAAGGGATCTTCTAGTGTCACACCTAGTTTAGAGTTTTTAGAATTTTTGTAACTTTGTTAATGTGAATATTTTGAAGTTCTTCTAATTATTATAATTTTTTTTTCTTCGAACTTCTCTCATCTTGCTGCAGATCATTGCACCTTGGAGAATGCCCGAATTTTACAACCGTTTCAGGGGACGCAGTGATCTTATGGAGTACGCTAAGGTACCGTATTAGTATACTAGTGCCGTATTAGTATACAGTTAACTCCAAGCCTGGCTATCTGTTTGTTTAGAGCGGTGGTCTTTGATGCACCTCTGACATAAAACATCAGCATTGCAGGTCGTGGCGATCTGCTTTGAAAATCTGGCGGCAGACACCAACCGATATAATCGCTCTGCATAGCTTGCTAATGAGAGCATTAGTCTAAATAATATATCTTTATAAACTGTGTTTAAGACCAGATGATGAAATTAGGTGGGTTTGTGTGAAAGTATACTCAAATTATTCCAGGATTCCAACATTTAAATACTCACAGTAGACCCCCAATGTTAGAAACTCGGTTACACCAAAATGTCCATTCCATTCGTGAAATAATGACCAGACGGAGTGTCAGCCGGAAAACAAGAACAGTGATTGATGGGTCTTGATGAAGAAGTTTGCGCAGCGGCCGATCTCTTCCTCTTCTGGGAAGACTGCTGCGATTTTTAACCAAACCCATGTGTATTATTAGTAGGACAATGTTTAAAGGAGCATTGAACCTCAAATGTAATATGGCCATTGAAAGACACAGCAGGGAGCCACGCATAGTGGAATTTGCGTCGGCAACACACTGTGATTTCAATTGGCAATTTGCCCATTTTTGTGACCGCAATCACCAGGCTTTTGGGTCCAAAACTGTTCTATATATTAATCATATTGTCAGTAGACCTGCTTGGACATTTATACGCAATCTTTGGCTGACCGTACTTCAGGGAAGTCATTGTAATCCTGTTGTTCGGCCCCGGAAATGTCATTTGGAACATCGGGGGTGCAGACAGGTTTTTTACAGTCATCGATTTGCGTATATATAATTCTAATCATTCTCTCAGTATGATAACGCGACTTTTACATATTTGAACCACTTGGATTGTAAAGGATAACTCCTTGCCAGTTGGCATGAGCTGATATTGTAGGGAGAACTTGCTGCTAAATGTTCCTGATTTGGGAAATTCGGACATCACCATCTGGTCAGAAATGTTGTGGACACACGCGAGTGGGAGTGCCGTGGGCGTGCGGCCCAGAGTACCGCGCTATTCTAGAGCGCGAATACAACCGAAGGGACACCTGTTTCTGAAGCGTCTCTTGCACTCAGCAAGGGGCAAGTGAAAATGCTGATACCCATGATGGCAATTGCAGCAGTGGACAGAAAAAGGGGTTGTGGCTAAACGCTCAAAGCCGCACAGATCCTCGCCTTAGTAAATTCTGCTTCCACGGCCTTCCGCACTTACGCCCGCTTGGTGCGCGGCTCAGAATCAGGCAGAAAGTGTCTATGTATCACTTTTGCCTGTATATTTAAATGAACTAAAATTTGGGGACTATGGCCCTCATTCAGAGGTGGTCGCAAGAAGCGAATGAGCGCGGCCGCTTGTATGGAGAAGTGCGGCCTCCTGGTCACTAGCTAAGCTGTGGGTTACCACCCACAGCTTAGTGACCGACCAGGGTGATGGTAGTGATGGTCAAGACCATCGCGACCATCGGGGCTTGCGACGAGACCCTAACGTTGGGTCTCGGCAACCGCAAGCCCCAGGGAGCGCAGGAAGCTCCCCACTGACATCACTGCTGATGTCAGTGCGGCCGCCCACAAAACGGCAGGCGTTCGCTTGGGAACGCCTCCGTTTGTGTAGCCACCCCCCCCCGCGCCCCGCCTACAAAATGGGGCGAGCTGTCGATCAACATCGACAGCCGCCCCTTTTGTAGTGAGCTTTCTCTCTCGCTCCGGGGCTTGCGCACGCGCAGTGCGGCCGCTGCGCGTGCGCAGGGCCTTAACATCGACCCGGTTACGAGCACTCATCGCTTGCGACCGGGTCTGAATGAGGGTCTATGTCTGAGTATACTTATCCATGTGGATCCTATTTTGGGAAGGTGGTATCTGAAGCCGAGCCCCTCCCTCACTCCTGATACCTGTTCCCACAGCGTTGAATGCAGGTTCCACGTCTGCTCAGGGCTGTGTGTGTGTGTGTGTGGGATTCCTATTAGCTTGTGTGTATGTGACAGATTTGCCCTCTGGCACACCCTGAGCTGGTGATTATTACCTATTCAGAATAAACAAAGGGCGGCATTAATTGACTAACAAGCTCTTGAAAACTAATGAGAGCCCCAGAGCACTGTAAGCAGCAGAGCATGAAGCGAACCCTCAGCTTACAGGACATTGTCCCACATGACACACAGTCCCATCTGGGACCCAACGCTCAAATCTGATATGGTAACATCGCTGGAAAGCCAAGCCTCCGCTGTATGTGTCCTATGCAGCTTTTGATCGCAATGCCCAGTTTCTTATTCTTTATTAGCTTTATCGGATATTTTAGGGACTACCAGCCGGCCTTGTATCCATTCCTCCACCCCCCCATTCCTGGCATCTCCCCCTTCTGTTCACCCTCTCTTCCATGCCTCCCAGCCACATACCCCCCCTCTCTCTTTCTCTTCTGCGCAAAGTATCATTTTGGAGAGTTAAAGGGACTTTCTGTAGATGAGACTGGGATTTAAACAGATCGGTATCAGTGAAAGCCTTGTGCTTCCAGAGTGCCTTCTCCCTCCCTCACCTATGTCCCCTGCCCTCCTCCTCTTTCCTAAATAATTGGTGCCATTTAGAAATGAGATAAAAACTCAACTGTCCCATCACCCCTGAGGCTGCAGATTCATCAGGGCTCTGTCCACAGATAAGTAAAAGGCTCTCAGTTAACTCCAAGCCTGGCTATTCATTAACTGGACGGTAACATTAACCAGGATTCACACAGGCTTCCTCTCCTTTCACTGTCTGTCAGGGCATTCCGTGCGGCTGCCCGCTCCCATTCAAAGAGAAGGGAATTCATAGAGGGGCAGAAGAAAAGATGCTAATTGGAGTTTGTTACAGGCAGGTTATAAAAATCTCAGAGGGTCAATTGGAGCCTATAATGGCACATTCTATTACTGGGCAGTATAGGGTATCACAGCATAGAACATAGTAGTACATTCTATTACTGGGCAGTATAGGGTATCACAGTATAGTACATAGTGGTACATTCTATTACTGGCAGTATAGGGTATCACAGCATTGTACATAGTGGTGCATTCTATTACTGGGCAGTATAGGGTATCACAGCATAGTACATGGTAGTACATTCTATTACTGGCAGTATAGGATATCACAGCATTGTACATAGTGGTGCATTCTATTACTGGGCAGTATAGGGTATCACAGCATAGTACATGGTAGTACATTCTATTACTGGGCAGTATAGGGTATCACAGCATAGTACATAGTAGTACATTATATTACTGGGCAGTATAGGGTATCACAGCATTGTACATAGTAGTACATTATATTACTGGGCAGTATAGGGTATCACAGCATAGTACATAGTAGTACATTCTATTACTGGCAGTATAGGGTATCACAGCATTGTACATAGTGGTACATTCTATTACTGGCAGTATAGGGTATCACAGCATTGTACATAGTAGTACATTATATTACTGGGCAGTATAGGGTATCACAGCATTGTACATAGTAGTACATTATATTACTGGGCAGTATAGGGTATCACAGCATAGTACATAGTAGTACATTCTATTACTGGCAGTATAGGGTATCACAGCATTGTACATAGTGGTACATTCTATTACTGGCAGTATAGGGTATCACAGCATTGTACATAGTAGTACATTATATTACTGGGCAGTATAGGGTATCACAGCATTGTACATAGTAGTACATTCTATTACTGGGCAGTATAGGGTATCACAGCATTGTACATAGTAGTACATTCTATTACTGGGCAGTATAGGGTATCACAGCATTGTACATAGTAGTACATTATATTACTGGGCAGTATAGGGTATCACAGCATAGTACATAGTGGTACATTATATTACTGGGCAGTATAGGGTATCACAGCATAGTACATAGTAGTACATTCTATTACTGGCAGTATAGGGTATCACAGCATTGTACATAGTGGTACATTCTATTACTGGCAGTATAGGGTATCACAGCATTGTACATAGTAGTACATTATATTACTGGGCAGTATAGGGTATCACAGCATTGTACATAGTAGTACATTATATTACTGGGCAGTATAGGGTATCACAGCATAGTACATAGTAGTACATTCTATTACTGGCAGTATAGGGTATCACAGCATTGTACATAGTGGTACATTCTATTACTGGCAGTATAGGGTATCACAGCATTGTACATAGTAGTACATTATATTACTGGGCAGTATAGGGTATCACAGCATTGTACATAGTAGTACATTCTATTACTGGGCAGTATAGGGTATCACAGCATTGTACATAGTAGTACATTCTATTACTGGGCAGTATAGGGTATCACAGCATAGTACATAGTGGTACATTATATTACTGGGCAGTATAGGGTATCACAGCATAGTACATAGTAGTACATTCTATTACTGGGCAGTATAGGGTATCACAGCATAGTACATAGTAGTACATTCTATTACTGGGCAGTATAGGGTATCACAGCATTGTACATAGTAGTACATTATATTACTGGGCAGTATAGGGTATCACAGCATAGTACATAGTGGTACATTCTATTACTGGCAGTATAGGGTATCACAGCATAGTACATAGTAGTACATTACATTACTGGGCAGTATAGGGTATCACAGCATTGTACATAGTAGTACATTCTATTACTGGGCAGTATAGGGTATCACAGCATTGTACATAGTAGTACATTCTATTACTGGGCAGTATAGGGTATCACAGCATTGTACATAGTAGTACATTACATTACTGGGCAGTATAGGGTATCACAGCATAGTACATAGTAGTACATTCTATTACTGGGCAGTATAGGGTATCACAGCATTGTACATAGTGGTACATTATATTACTGGGCAGTATAGGGTATCACAGCATTGTACATAGTAGTACATTATATTACTGGGCAGTATAGGGTATCACAGCATAGTACATAGTAGTACATTATATTACTGGGCAGTATAGGGTATCACAGCATTGTACATAGTAGTACATTACATTACTGGGCAGTATAGGGTATCACAGCATTGTACATAGTAGTACATTATATTACTGTGCAGTATAGGGTATCACAGCATTGTACATAGTAGTACATTCTATTACTGGGCAGTATTGGGTATCACAGCATAGTACATAGTGGTACATTATATTACTGGGCAGTATAGGGTATCACAGCATTGTACATAGTAGTACATTCTATTACTGGGCAGTATAGGGTATCACAGCATAGTACATAGTAGTACATTCTATTACTGGCAGTATAGGGTATCACAGCATTGTACATAGTGGTACATTCTATTACTGGCAGTATAGGGTATCACAGCATTGTACATAGTAGTACATTATATTACTGGGCAGTATAGGGTATCACAGCATTGTACATAGTAGTACATTCTATTACTGGGCAGTATAGGGTATCACAGCATTGTACATAGTAGTACATTCTATTACTGGGCAGTATAGGGTATCACAGCATTGTACATAGTAGTACATTATATTACTGGGCAGTATAGGGTATCACAGCATAGTACATAGTGGTACATTATATTACTGGGCAGTATAGGGTATCACAGCATAGTACATAGTAGTACATTCTATTACTGGGCAGTATAGGGTATCACAGCATAGTACATAGTAGTACATTCTATTACTGGGCAGTATAGGGTATCACAGCATTGTACATAGTAGTACATTATATTACTGGGCAGTATAGGGTATCACAGCATAGTACATAGTGGTACATTCTATTACTGGCAGTATAGGGTATCACAGCATAGTACATAGTAGTACATTACATTACTGGGCAGTATAGGGTATCACAGCATTGTACATAGTAGTACATTCTATTACTGGGCAGTATAGGGTATCACAGCATTGTACATAGTAGTACATTCTATTACTGGGCAGTATAGGGTATCACAGCATTGTACATAGTAGTACATTACATTACTGGGCAGTATAGGGTATCACAGCATAGTACATAGTAGTACATTCTATTACTGGGCAGTATAGGGTATCACAGCATTGTACATAGTGGTACATTATATTACTGGGCAGTATAGGGTATCACAGCATTGTACATAGTAGTACATTATATTACTGGGCAGTATAGGGTATCACAGCATAGTACATAGTAGTACATTATATTACTGGGCAGTATAGGGTATCACAGCATTGTACATAGTAGTACATTACATTACTGGGCAGTATAGGGTATCACAGCATTGTACATAGTAGTACATTATATTACTGTGCAGTATAGGGTATCACAGCATTGTACATAGTAGTACATTCTATTACTGGGCAGTATTGGGTATCACAGCATAGTACATAGTGGTACATTATATTACTGGGCAGTATAGGGTATCACAGCATTGTACATAGTAGTACATTATATTACTGGGCAGTATAGGGTATCACAGCATTGTACATAGTAGTACATTATATTACTGGGCAGTATAGGGTATCACAGCATTGTACATAGTAGTACATTACATTACTGGGCAGTATAGGGTATCACAGCATTGTACATAGTAGTACATTATATTACTGTGCAGTATAGGGTATCACAGCATTGTACATAGTAGTACATTCTATTACTGGGCAGTATTGGGTATCACAGCATTGTACATAGTAGTACATTATATTACTGGAAAGTATAGGGTATCACAGCATAGTACATAGTAGTACATTATATTACTGGGCAGTATAGGGTATCACAGCATAGTACATAGTGGTACATTATATTACTGGGCAGTATAGGGTATCACAGCATAGTACATAGTAGTACATTATATTACTGGGCAGTATAGGGTATCACAGCATTGTACATAGTACTTTATATTACTGGGCAGTATAGGGTATCACAGCATTGTACATAGTAGTACATTATATTACTGGGCAGTATAGGGTATCACAGCATAGTACATAGTAGTACATTATATTACTGGCAGTATAGGGTATCACAGCATTGTACATAGTGGTACATTATATTACTGGGCAGTATAGGGTATCACAGCATAGTACATAGTAGTACATTATATTACTGGCAGTATAGGGTATCACAGCATTGTACATAGTGGTACATTATATTACTGGGCAGTATAGGGTATCACAGCATTGTACATAGTAGTACATTATATTACTGGGCAGTATAGGGTATCACAGCATTGTACATAGTAGTACATTATATTACTGGGCAGTATAGGGTATCACAGCATTGTACATAGTAGTACATTATATTACTGGGCAGTATAGGGTATCACAGCATTGTACATAGTACTTTATATTACTGGGCAGTATAGGGTATCACAGCATTGTACATAGTAGTACATTATATTACTGGGCAGTATAGGGTATCACAGCATAGTACATAGTGGTACATTATATTACTGGGCAGTATAGGGTATCACAGCATAGTACATAGTAGTACATTATATTACTGGCAGTATAGGGTATCACAGCATTGTACATAGTGGTACATTACATTACTGGGCAGTATAGGGTATCACAGCATTGTACATAGTAGTACATTATATTACTGGGCAGTATAGGGTATCACAGCATTGTACATAGTAGTACATTATATTACTGGGCAGTATAGGGTATCAGCATTGTACATAGTACTTTATATTACTGGGCAGTATAGGGTATCACAGCATTGTACATAGTAGTACATTATATTACTGGGCAGTATTGGGTATCACAGCATTGTACATAGTAGTACATTATATTACTGGGCAGTATAGGGTATCACAGCATTGTACATAGTAGTACATTATATTACTGGGCAGTATAGGGTTCACAGCATTGTACATAGTGGTACATTATATTACTGGGCAGTATAGGGTATCACAGCATTGTACATAGTAGTACATTATATTACTGGGCAGTATAGGGTATCACAGCATTGTACATAGTAGTACATTATATTACTGGGCAGTATTGGGTATCACAGCATTGTACATAGTAGTACATTATATTACTGGGCAGTATAGGGTTCACAGCATTGTACATAGTAGTACATTATATTACTGGGCAGTATAGGGTATCACAGCATAGTACGCACTGGTATATTCTATTACAGGGCAGTAAAGGGTATTGTAGATGGTGCTAAATACATTTTAGATAATTTTATATCAGACCTAGTCCATATTCTCGTTTTGATATTTGGAAATTCCGGTTTCCCGGAGCCAGAATCGTAAATCAAATTACTCTTTAAATAAGTCAGGCTGCAGGAATAACGATATAACGATAATGCAGAGAAATTCAGACTGATTCATTTTTAAAGTTCCATCCAAAATATTTTGGCTTCCGCATCCCCTCTGCTAGGCGCTACGTGCCGTTTACCCACTGAGCCCCGGGACGCACATGCAGAGCGTCTGGCTGCTGACTAATGCTCTCTGCAGTGCATTATAATGAAGGACAAGTCAGTATAACAATGAAGCGTCTTCCGGCTTGTGTGACATCTTCATTATTTCAGCTGCGAGCATTCTTCCAATATACTGGACAGCTCATAAGTGTGAATGCTCCTACAGAGACCTCTCTGCTAAACATTAGCCAGAAGGCTTTCTTCGGATGTGGGTGGCATGGCAGTAGAGAAAGCTTTGGGAGGGTACGTAAAGGGGCCTTTGGCTCTTTGTTTTGTTCATCAAGGGTACATCGCTTATCCTTCACTGCCTAGCCCAATGAGGGTTACACATCCTGCAGACCACCTAAGGGGGCCCACCTACATCCCAGTTGGGAACCGCTTTTTCCTGCAATGAATTTGTTAACATATTAGCAACCTCACTGAGACAGAAGCAATTCCCCGTTATTCTAAGCAGTACAAGAGCACCTGGGGATAGATCTGGGGACGGCGGATGTGCCTGCTCCCTACGCAGTATGTGAAGGGAGGAATACATTTCATCAGCGATGTTATGTGAAGTGTAATGTTTTTGTGCTGGACTTGTGATTAAATTCACAGAGGGACCTCGGCAGCGGTGCTTATAATGCATAGAATCCATTGACCATTCAAAGCCGTGTATTTCTGTGCTCGCTCGCTTGTGCTTACAGAACATCCCTCTCTCCATGCCTATGTAGCCGTGTGTGCACACGTTATTCTCGGTTTGCATATACCGTCTGCGGGTCTGTGGGCTTAACTGCATCCATGAGCTAGCAAAGCCTGTGAGGATCCACAGCAGAACATTGCACCAAGTTGCAATAAGTAACAAGGTCCCCTCTCCAAGTTCATTAGAACATACCGCAGTTTCCTCCATCTAACATCCAGCAGCCTGTTCTGGGGTCCGGGAGCCCCCCTTCCCCGTGCCGCAGTGAAGGGTTTGCCCAGCCTTGTTGCGACGTCATGAAGTCATAAGCGTCACACTTGTGGGGCAGGACATTATGGAGGCTCCGGGCTGAGCCCAGAGCCAGGAGCTCAGGCCGAAAGGCAGGACTTGGGTCATTTACTCGGGCAGCCACGGGGGTTAAAATTCGTGGGTGCCCCAGTCGAGTGCCACCCTGGCCAACCGATAGCACTGCACGACAATGAAGATGTTTCCGATGTGAAAATAGTTACTTCTCATTGATTTCAGCATGCAAAGAATGAATATGACATTTAAAATTCTCAGTTAGCTCTGAGTTCGGAGATGTAGCCCATGTATGAGGATGTAGGGGTATTCCTAGTGAAGTGGGCAGAATGGAGAGAATCTTACCTGCAATCTGCGTTCCGCGCAGAGGGGGCGGGGCCTAATGACCCAATTAAATTAATCAGTTATTTGTCCCCTCCCCTATTCAAATATATGTGATTCACGGGATTACCCACACAAGATAACTGTGGTGCACTGAGTGACAGCATAGTGAGTGATTCCACCAAGACATTTCAGCAATGGAACAAAGATATCAGGGTAGGTGATCACTACTGTTGGACAGTGACAAGAGATGCCCCAGAAGAGGAGTACAAGCGACAAGCAAAGAGAAAGCACCCCCATGAATAGGCCACTATATTACATAGTACTTTCATATGCTGTATGTTTGTTTCCTATGCTGTATGTTTGTTTCCTATGCTGTATGTTTGTTTCCTATGCTGTATGTTTGTTTCCTATGCTGTATGTTTGTTTCGTACGCTGTATGTTTGTTTCGTATGCTGTATGTTTGTTTCGTTTTGTGTTCTTATTTGTGATTGATTGGATTAAAACAACTGTTATTTATTTTCTATCAAGAAAATATCAGATTATTTTAAAATAGCTTTTCACTATGACTATATTACTAATGTACATACAGTATAGTGCAAGTAGTGTAGCTCAAAAAATAGAGCTAGTAAATACATTCTGTAATCATTTTTAGTTTTTCTTGACCTCAAATTAGGAATGTATGACTATTTTTAGAAAGGAAACAAATGAAAAGTACTAATTTGTTGTACAGTGTAGTTATGTCCCGACCAACATCACAATAGGATCATAATATTCTTCCAGTGAGTGGAGCTCTGACTGTAAGGCCGATCTTCACTTACTACATGATCTACCACTACTATTCTAAAGCACCTAACCATTTACTGTATGGTAATAAACGCCCAAATAGGCGCCGTACTCATCCCTTATACAAACTACAATAACACCAGTGTGCGATCTCTGGGCCTGATTCAGAGCCGGACCCTCTGACCAGAGCGCTCGCTCTGAATCAGGGCCCTCCTACCTAAAAATGGAGCGGCCTCCTGGACGCTCGCATAGCTGTGGGAGACCACCCACAGCTATAGCGAGCGGCCAAAAAGACGGTCGCGATGGTCAAGACCATCGCGACCATCGGGCTTGCGACGAGACCCTGCAGTAGGGTCTCGCTGCCGCAAGACCAGGAGTGATTTTGGCTCTATCAGAGCCAAAAGCACTCCCACTGACATCACTAGTGATGTCAGTGGGGCCGGACCCAGATGGTAGGCGTTCCCATGGGAACGCCTCCGTCTGGGCAGCAACGCCCCCGGCACGCCCACCAAAGGGGGCGTGCTGTCAGTCACCATCGACAGCACGCCCCCTTTGGTGCGAGACCCATAGCAACAGCTTGGCTGTCGCTATACGGGTCTCGCGCATGCGCATGACGGATCTCCCTCCGTTGTGCACATGCGCATTAGGGCACCATCGACCCGCTTGCGAGCGCTCGCGAGCGGGTCTGAATTAGGCCCTCTGTGCATTGTGACATGGTTGAGTTTGGCCCTATTGTCCCATCACTGGGAAGAGCGTTGGACACTCTCCATTAATGGCAACAGCGCCGCCTTCAGGCTCTATAGGGGATGACTGCACAGGTCACATCATGCTCTATAAACTTTTAAAACCTATTTATTAAGCGATCTTCACATTCCGTTATCAATGCTATCCTCTCACGCTCATATGCTCGTATCTGTCCGCCACCATCCTGTATACCGCCTAACCCCTTCTAGACATTAGCTGTCTTATCACGGGCAACTTTTTATCTTTTTTTCAGAAACATGGAATCCCTATACCAGTCACCCCCAAGAGCCCCTGGAGTATGGACGAGAACATCATGCATATTAGGTAACGGCATCAGTTTGGGATTATAGGAACCTATCACAAACTCCAGTTATAGGAGTCACTGCTGAGGACTGTACCTCTAAGCTGAGTAGCTTGGAAATTAAAAGAGTTAAAAACTAATTTTATTAGTAAATTTCCATTACTCAGGGTTACCCAGAACAGTAGATTGACCCTGCAGATCTTCAGGGTAAAGCTGTTATGGGGTAGCTTTTAGGTGGTTGAGCATGGGATCCCGTCAGGGTTAGGTTACCTGTTGGTAGGTATCTTAACCCTATCCCTAATCTTCCCTCCCCGCACCCTAAACCTAACCCTCCCCCTAGTGCCTAAACCTAACCTCCCTCTACCCCACAGCCTAACCCACCCCCCCAGTTCCTAACCCTCCCCCACAGCCTAACCCTACCCCCCCAGTCCCTAACCCTCCCTCACAGCCTAATCCTACACCCCCCAGTCCCTAACCCTCCCCCTAGTGCCTAACTCTAACCTCCCTCTCCCCCACAGCCTAACCCTACCCCCCCCAGTCCCTAACCCTCCCCCACAGCCTAACCCAACCCCCCCCCAGTCCCTAACCCTCCCCCACAGCCTAACCCTCCCCCAAGTACCTAACCCTAACCCTGCTACTTACTGTCGAGATGCCAACACTGGGTTTCTGACTGGTGCGCGATGGGATTTAAACTAGATCCCCTTTTAGGTCTTCTATTTTCTGACTGCTTAGCATAGAGGAAAATTATTGGGTGGGGGGTTGAGGATTGAAAGGAATTGTGTTAGTGTCTTATACTACAGAAATACAATAGCTCAGAGGATCCCAAACTTCCCCCTTACAGTCCAGGGTTTAAGAATATCCATGCTTGAGCACAGATGACTTAATTAGTGCCTCAGTCAATTTGATGTCACCATCTGGACTCAAGCATGGATATCCTTAAAACTTGGACTGTAATGACGGAGTTTTGGAAACTCTGCAATAGCTGAATGCTGACTTCTGTTGTGTTATTTTCAGCTATGAAGGCGGAATCCTGGAAAACCCAAAGGTGAGTGTCAGTAATCACAGGCAGTCCTGAATAAACTCCTCTACACTGAATGCTCTAGAAACGAGAGTTCTACTGATCACTTCATCCCGGAAGGCTGCAATGATAATCTGCTGTTCAGTGCTGACTTTCACAGGGGACATTATCTAACCAGTTCATGCGAATGCAACAGCGATTACGCACGCAGTTCAGCTGCGATAGTATGCTAATCCGTTGCGTTCGCAATGCCGTCGCAGCACAACATAAGGACGCCCATTTTACCTTACACACATCCGTAATGTTTAGCAAGACTGTGAAACCATCGGTAGCATCGAGTACCATCGCAGCCTCACGCACACTTGCACAAGCTCTGACCTTACTCAGGAATTGCTAACTTCATTGCACACTATGAGGCCTCAGGCGGCGTGCGGCATTGCAGTGGATAATTTATGCACGCCCCTGCAACGGCGTCCAAACGCTATGGCATGCCTGCGTTTCGCTGACCACCCCCGTCACCACCCACAAATGGCACTTCCTGTCGATCACTCTGCGATGAGTCTGCATGGTCACTGCCATCGCAGTCCCAATCGCAGTGATCGGTTCGCGCATACGCACTGCCATGAATGTGCTGTACGCAACAATTGGCCGATTGCGTGCATAATTGCAGTTGCGATCGGTAATGATTCAGGCCCTTTGTTTCCAAACTATAATTTCCAGTTTGCTCACCTTTGTGGGGGAAGCTGGTTTTTATGCTCATCCATGTCCTGTCTTTGTGACTGAGAATGTCCAAACTAACCTTTATCTTATACCTAATACATATGGGACTTTATTCAGAGTCGGTTGCGAGCGCCGATGCGCTCGTAACCGACTCGATGGTTAGGCCTGCGCACGCGCAGTGGCCGCACTGCGCACGCGCAAGCCCCGGAGCGACAGAGAAACTCTGTTGCTCCTGAGCTCGCTACCAAAGGGGCGGCTGTCGATGTTGATCGACAGCTGCCCCCGTTTGGTAGGCGGGCCAGGGGGTGGTTTCCAAAACGGAGACGTTCCTTTACAAACGCCTACCGTTTTGTGGGCGGCCGCACTGACATCATCAGTGATGTCAGTGGGGAGCTTCCTGCTCCATCAGAGCAGGAAGCTCCCTGGGGCTTACGAGTGCCCAGACCCAACCTTAGGGCCTGGTCGTAAGCCCCGATGGTTGCGATGGTGATCACCATCACGAAAATCAACCTGGTCGGTTGTTAAGTGGTGGGTGGTAGCGATCGACAAGGAGGCGGTCGTTCAGGATGCAAGCGGCCGCCCTGATTTTGTACGACCGCTTGCATCTAACGACTGCCTCTGAATGAGGGCCATGATCCCTTATACCTAATACAGTGGCCTAGTCTAGGAGCTCCCTGATATTTGCTTTGTGCTACAGCACCATCCATTCTAGAAACACTTATACTGCAATATTTTTGTTTTGCAAAAGTTGGGTTTGCGTTATGGTTTATATGGGGGTTAAAGCCCTGCTATCCCGAGACATTACATAATGTGATAATATGATATTGCTGCTTTCCACATTATTTTTCATTTGCAACATTATGGGCAGAGTAACTTGGTTTAAAAAAAATAACACAAATTGATGAATTCAGCCATAGGGGACTCCTCACCTGTTAATTGTGGCCATTTGGAGTCCGAGATTAACATGTCACTTGGATGGAATGGGAATTATCACAAGATATTTAATTTTTGTTACAGTAAGCGACTGCTCTACTCCACCAAAATAACCAGGGGGAGACGTTACCACCTGCAGTTACTGCAATTGGTACATATGTGAAGAAAGCAGCAGAGTAATATAATCCTGCAATGAAATTATTTAGCTTGATTAACAAACTGCCCAAAACAGCAGGGCCGCAACTAGGGGGGGGGCTGGAGGTGCATGTGCACCGGGTGCGCCGCTGCACCCGGCGTCAGTGACCTCCAGACCGGCGCCACAGGGAGACTCTATGGTGGGCGCCCGCTGAGATTTTATTACCAGCGGGCACCTGGCTCTTCTCTGCAGCGCCCGCTAGCCAGAGGCTGGAGTTCTCTCCTGAACTCCAGCTTCCGGCTCTCCCCACAGGCACTATGGGAGAGATGTAATGACATCTCTCCCATAGTTCCGAGGAGCAGCCGGGCGGACCCAACGGCGGCAGTCACAGGAGCGGGGTTTAAGGTAAGTATTGCTTTTTTTTGTGTGTGTGTAAGCGGCACTGCGGGGGCATTACCAGGGGGACTACAGAAGCATTACCAGGGAGCACTACAGGGGCATTATCAGGGTGCACTACGGGGGCATTACCAGGGTGCACTATGGGGGCATTACCAGGGGGCACTACAGGGGCATTAACAGGGGAAACTACAGGGGCATTATTAGGGGGCTCTACATGGGCATTATCAGGGGGCTCTACAGGGCATTACCAGGGGGCACTAGAGGGGAATTACTAGGGGGCTTTACAGAGGCATTAGCAGGTGCTGTACATGGGCACTACAGGGGCGTTACTAAATGGGCACTACAGGGGCATAACTAGGGGTATTACTACATGGGCACTACAGGGGCAATACCAGGAGGCTCTACAGGGGCATTACTAGGGGACACTACAGGGGCATTACTAAATGGGCACTACAGGGGCATTACTAGGGGTATTACTACATGGGCACTACAGGGGCATTACTAGAGGGCATTACTATATGAGGACTACAGGGGCATAACTATTTGGGCACTACAGGGGCATTACTATGGGGGCATTACCATATGGGCACTACAGGGGCATTACTATGGGAACATTACCATATGGCCACTAGTACAGGGGCATTACCTTAGCGGGCATTACTATAGGTGCACTACTGAAGGGGCATTACTATGGGGGCACTGCTGCTGGGGAATTACCAGCGGGAGGGTGGTGCCAAATTACTGTCTTGCCCCGGGTGACAAAAACACTAGTTTCGGCCCTGAAAACAGTTTAACATATGAGAAATTGAAAAACAAAAAACAGAATTATTTGGACCTTGATCATGAAGAAGCTTCCATTAGTTCAATGCCATGTGTTTTAAAGGGGATGTAGTCGGCATCCTGGCGTGCGGGACGCCAACGGTCTAAATACCAGAACCGAAATCCTGACCAGTCAGGATTCCGGCACCAGTAACCCGACCGTTAGCATCCCGAAGGTAAGTGTCGGAGAGGTTAAGGTGCGGGGTTAGGGTTAGGCACTAGGGTGAGGTTAGGCACCAGGGAGGGAGGTTTAGGATTACGGTGCGGAGAGGGGGAGGTTACGTTTAGGCACTAGTGGGGGAGGTTAGGGTTAGGCACCGTGGAGGGAGGGTTAGGATTAGGGTGCAGGGACTAGGGAGGTTAGGGTTAGGCACTAGTGGGGGAGGTTAGGGTTAGGCACCGTGGAGGGAGGGTTAGGATTAGGGTGCAGGGAGAAGGGAGGTTAGGTTTAGGCACTAGGGGGGGAGGTTAGGTTTAGGCACTGGGGAGGGAGTATTAGGTTTAGGGTGCAGGAAGGGGGAGGTTAGGGTTAGGCACTAGTGGGGGAGGTTAGGGTTAGGCACCGGGGAGGAAGGGTTAGGATTAGGGCGCAGGGAGAAGGGAGGCTAGTGTTAGGCACTAGGGGGGGAGGTTAGGGTTAGGCACCAGGGAGGGAGGTTTAGGATAAGTGTGCGGAGAGGGGGAAGTTATGTTTAGGCACTAGTGGGGGAGGTTAGGGTTAGGCACCGTGGAGGGAGGGTTAGGATTAGGGTGCAGGGAGAAGGGAGGTTAGGGTTAGGCACTAGTGGGGGAGGTTAGGGTTAGGCACCGTGGAGGGAGGGTTAGGATTAGGGTGCAGGGAGAAGTGAGGTTAGGTTTAGGCACTAGGGGGGGAGGTTACGTTTAGGCACTGAGGAGGGAGTATTAGGTTTAGGGTGCAGGAAGGGGGAGGTTAGGGTTAGGCACTAGTGGGGGAGGTTAGGGTTAGGCACCGGGGAGGGAGGGTTAGGATTAGGGTGCAGGGAGAAGGGAGGTTAGGCTTAGGCACTAGGGAGGGAGGGTTAGGTTTAGGCACTGAGGAGGGGTGTTAGGATTAGGGTGCAGGGAGGGGGAGGGTAGGCTTAGGCACTAGGCGGGGGAGGTTACGGTTAGGCACCGGGGAGGGAGGGTTAGGATTAGGGTGCGGGGAGGGGAGGTTAAGCTTAAGCACTAGGGGGGAGGTTAGGTTTAGGCACTGGGGAGGGGGTGTTAGGTTTAGGGTGCGGGGATGGGGAGGTTAGGCTTAGGCACCGGGGAGGGAGGGTTAGGGTAGGGGTTGGGAAAATACTTACCATGCGTTCCTATGGGTGTGGGGATTCTGGCTGTCGGGATATGGCTGTCGGTAATCTGACCAGCAGCATCCCGATAGCCGGGATTTCATACCCAACCCGTTTTAAAGGCCTTGATAGTGCCACGGCCTGACCAATAGGGACCTGCTGGTGATGTGTCCCCTCCTTTTTATGGGATAATATTTCAAAACCATTTTTAAAAACCTCTGGGCTCATATACAGATTCGTTATTGGGGGTGACAAAAATCTAGGAATTGTGGGTGAATACGCCCTAAATTCTGCTCCGACCAAACCAAAAAGTATAAAAAAATCCATGCCCCCTCCTCAGAACGTTTTAGGTAATAAGAGTTGATTTTAAATGGCATTACTAGGATGGCAAATAAATGGACTTATCCCTTATCCAGCTGTTTGTGACATTGCAAGAGGTTGGTAAATGCTCCCCTTGAAAACAGGTTCAGATGGAGATCTATTTTCTGTTCTGGAGAGCTAACAATCTAAAATGAATCATTCATTGAGCTGTAGTAAAGGATGAGCAAGACATTTGTCTTCATGCTCTGCCAGTCACTGAGAGGTAAACGATCTGTCAGTGCTAATTACGCCATCAGTCAGGATGAATGAGCCTGGAGGGAAGGGCTGAGGTGTGCAGTAGTGGGGGGAAGAATACACTTTGTTCCAATATTTTGATAAACATTTGTCTTTGATAAATCTGTCAACCCCAGTGGCCAGGCTGTTTAACCCCGGGATCCAGGCAAAGGGTTTTTTTTTTGTATTCAGAACAAAGTAACTGCTACTATGTGGCTTGTTGTGTTCTACTAATTTACTTGAGTGGTTGATGACAAGGAGGACAGAATAGGTGTTCACAAAAGCCCATTTTTGCAGGCAAAATCATTTGAAATCTTTA